>OZ007556.1:69541762-69936712 GCA_963931855.1 Philhelius festivus | reverse complement strand
GTGCTTAAAGTGGGAAGAAATTTTAATTAAATATCTAGGTCATGAGTGTCAATTGCGTTAAGAATGTGATTAAATTTCATCAGAAGTAGCTATTCAAAATTAAACTTAGCAACCAATGAGTCCCTACATGTATGCAATAGCCACTTTAAACTAATGACAATAGTGATACAAACAACTGACACTTTGAAGTAACACTCACGAAGCCAAACACACGTTGGCAGTTGGCACATTTAGATAACAGTGTTTGCAAAATTCAATCTTCTGGTGGGTTTCTAATCGAGAATTTTTATCAACAGATATTTGTAGCTTTCGCAATCGAAAAATCACGCAAATCTAAATGGTACAGCTGAGTCTATCGACAATGCAGTGGAATTGATCTGGGATGCCAACTCAATAGATTACTGAAAAAGGTATTATAAATTATATTAAAATTATTATTATTTCGTTTTTAAATTCTTCGGTCAATCTTTTTAGTACTTTTATTTTTAATAAACTTACACGGTGGAATGAAGTAAAGAAAATTCTTAACGAATTTCAAGCGGGATTTAGGAGAAGTTATTCAACTTTAGACCAAGTATTCAGCATGTTAAATATCGCGGAGAGCTTCAAGAGAAGGAAACAGAAACTTTACGTCTTTTTCGTCGATTTTCGCGCTGCATTCGATTCAATTGCCCGTGAAGTTCTTTTTACTTGCGACTTATAGGTACTATACGGCAAGTTATGCATTCGTAAACAAAAATCTAACTCGAGATTTTGATCAAAGTTGACATTACCATGAAAGCGAAGGCTAAAAAAGTGGGTCTCGCAATTCTGTTTGTCTGTCTGTTTGTCTGTCTGTCTGTCTGTCTGTCGGTTCGACTACAGCCTAAGCGAATCAGCCGATTTTCTTTAAACTTGGTATATACAGTATTACCCGCTTAATTGCACTGACCATTTTGTCAGATTTTTCGGTCAATTATCCGGGTGGTTCAATTAACGAAACCCCGCTTAATTGACCGACCTGTTCAATTAAAAGAAACCCGTATAATTGCACGAGTCGGTCAACTAAAAATTAAAATATTCATCCCAGAAATTTACTATGAACATTTCATTGTCAACTTACGAAAACCTTGAAAAAACTGAAAAAGAATACACACACAAAAATATTTGAACACGTTTTATTTAAAAAATAAACATACATACATAATTAAAACTATGAAACAGAAATAAATTATTCTTAAAAAAAGTCACTTTTAGCTTCGAAAAAGATAAAAAAAATAATAAATACGATAGTAGGTATGTACCTCGAAAGGCTCATAATGGTTATTTGCATACATTGGAAAAATTTGTGATTTGATTTTGATTGATTGTTTTGTTTTGAACAATGTTTTCTTGTTTTTCAGCTCAACTGTAAATTTATTTAGTATTAAGAAGTATAAACGTAGAATTGCAATGTCCTGAAGAATTTCGAAAGTTGATGGTAATATGGCTTCAACTTCTTCTTTTTCTTAAACCGTTTTTAAAATTTCGGTGTCTGTTAAGCATTGTACTTAAGTATGTTGTCTATGGCCACTATATCATTTTCCAGCTGCTCTTCATCTTGAATGATACCTGTCTTTTAAAAAACCACTTCACACGTAGGTTAAGTAGTAAAATATTTCTAATATTTGTGTCATTATAATTTTTTTGTACGTTCAATTATCCGAAAAATGTCCATATATTTTTTTTTTTAGGGTGCATATTTTAAAGTTCAATTAACCGAGTAATTCAATTAAGCGGGGTTCAATTAACCATCTGAAAAGCTATGCTACTAATACGGGAAATTTTGCAATGCAACTTTTTCGGTCAATTAAGCGGGATGTTCAATTAAGCGAGGTGCAACTAAGCGGGCATTACTGTATCATTTTTAATTTTTTCCCCCCACACGTTTTTTTCTTTTTTTTTTAAGACCAAAAATAACGGTACCTACCTACGATTTTTTTTCGAAGTTTTATAAATATTTTTTTTTTCTCAAAAACTGTACAGACTTAAAAAATAAAAACACAAAAAAATTATATTTAGTTAAAACTAGGTTATGGTTGTTTTTTGTTATTGATTTTCTCGAAAACGGTAAAACCGATTTTGTTCACTTTTTTTTGCTAAAGCTCCCCAAAAATTTGAATAGAATTGTGTATTCAAAATTAAAAAAATTTTTTTTTTGGATTTAAAAAATTTTTTTTTTCAAAACTCAACATTTCGAAAGCTCCACGTTAGATCTTTTTTAAACTTGATAAAAAATAGTTTCTCAATATAATCTACAAGATGTGAGAAAAAATCATTTATTTTACTTAAAAATTAAGGTACCCACCATACAAATGTTAAAAAATGGTTTTCAAAAATCGTATTTTCTCGAAAACGGCGCCTAGAATTTTGATAAAATTTTTTTTCTTTCAATTAATTCTTATGATCTTTAATGTAATTAAATAAAATTTGAAATTAGGATATTACATCAGCTTGTACCTACCATAGAACCATTTTTTCAAATTTTGAATTACTCATTATCGACATAATGGATTTTAATCAAATTTTTTAAAGTGATGCTTCTAAAAGGTTTCAAAACTTCAAAAAAGGTATTTTATGAATTTTGGAAAAAAAATCATTTTTTTTTTTGGAAAATTCGATATTTCAAAAATGGGTCATTATTTTTTTTGGAAATTTAATTTTTATTTGAACTATTGGCGTACCAAATTTTTTTCTTAAAAATCTTTTAAAAAATTTGTATATAAAAGCTAATTTTTTTAAGAAACCACTACAACGACTTATAATTTTTGTTCTTGCGTGAATTCATATTTGCATAGCATTCTGTTTTTATCTCTTACTATTAAAAGAATTTAAAAAATTTATTTTATCCTTATGAACAGTTTTCTCTAATAACGTTTTTAAAATTCCTTGTCTATTACATAGGAGCAAGTTCGTGCGACCCAGTCGTGCATTTTATTTATAAGCTGTATAAGTTGGGTATATCGCGAAAAATTATTGGCTTACTCAAAGCGATGTACGAAAACAACGTCGCCTACGTATGGGATGGTGGGCGCATTTCTGAAGAGTTTTCAACACAAATGGGACAACACAAGGCTTCGTACTGAGCACGTTACTCTTGATACTATTTATAAACGATATCTTGGAAGAGATTGAGGGAGGAATTCACTTTGGAAATATGCGTATACCTGTCCTTATATTTGCGGATGATATCGTATTTTTTCTGAATCCGTGGAAGGTATGCAGGGAATGATGAATCGGATGGAGAACTATTGTGAAAACTGGAATCTTTCTGTTAATTAGCAAAAATCTAAAATTATGATATTCAGGGATGGAGGCGGTAGGTTTACAAATAAGGAAAAGTAGACATATAAAGGAGAAAACGTTGCTGTAGTTCGTGAATATAAGATTCTAGGAGTACTTGTCTTCTTCAAATCTCAACATGAAAAAACATTTTGAGTTAAGGCTATCTGAAGCGAAAAGAACTGTTTCCTCAGTATGGAACCGTTGTATAGACAATAATAATATCAAATATTGTGCAAAGCTTAACATTTTTTATGCCACCTCAGCTTCCATACTGCTGTACGGGGCCCAAGTATGGGGATTATCCCAATTAGAAGAATTTGAAAGTTACACACTAATCTATATGTATGTTAAATTTGGAAACAACTGAACCGCCTTTGTTCCTAATAACCCTAAAACTGCACTTTGAATACGTTATTAAAGTGATGGAGATGGATGAAAGAAGGCTGCCGAATCTAGTGCTTAAAAAGATGTTATCAACCAGGGTAAATCTGGTAAGAAAGTGGGAAGAGCTGGCTGTTTGCGTAGGTGAAAATTTCAGATTTAAGACAAAATTTAAGCACAATATTAGAGAAAGTAAGCCACTCAACATACGCAAACTTTAAACAAGAAGCGCAATATAGATTGATCTACAGTAAACTGAATATGGA
Source organism: Philhelius festivus (assembly GCA_963931855.1). NCBI lineage: Eukaryota > Metazoa > Arthropoda > Insecta > Diptera > Syrphidae > Philhelius > Philhelius festivus. Next base: position 69,932,762 of record OZ007556.1, on the reverse strand, counting down.
TCTTCATGAAAGCGCGTATTAACTCAAGCGCTATCACATAAATATGATAAATGTAATATTTAAAATTAGAGGCGAACTTATAAAATTAAACTATATTCTGCATCGACCCGACCTACCGATTCTACTCGTAAGCGACCTCTGCAACCTCAAGGAGAAAGAAGATGTATATATTGTATATCACTTTGTTGCCAGATGTCCCATTTTGAAGGAGTTTCGTGTGAGGTACTTTGGAGTAGCCTCGATGGAATTCAATGACACGTTGGATGTCCTGAATGGAAAACTAGGCTGGGTAACTTTATATAAATATACAATTAATGCACTGAACAATAGGCAACACATCCTCGAAGGAAACTTTTAAAATAAAAAAATAAAACAATCATAATATAATTATACTTTAGTTTAGCTTAAATAAATTGTCAATCTGGTAGACGGTCATTAGCCAAACCATATTAAACTTAAGGTTATCGTATTGTAAATTTTAAAGCAGTTTTTCAAATAAAGTTTTTTCAACTGACTAACTAACTATTAAATAAATTTTTTTTTGTTTCATTTCTTTTTGCTTATTTATTTTAATTAAATTTTAATTTTTGTTATTTTATTTCAATCTTTCTTTACATTTCTTTTTTGCAAATGAAATTCAATTAAATTTGTACTTTCCTAATTACAGTATTCCCCGCTTAATTGCACTGACCATTTTGTCAGATTTTTCGGTCAATTATCCGGGTGGTTCAATTAACGAAACCCCGCTTAATTGACCGACCTGTTCAATTAAACGAAACCTGTATAATTGCACGAATCGGTCAACTAAAAATTAAAATATTCATCCCAGAAATTTACTATGAACATTTCATTGTCAACTTACGAAAACCTTGAAAAAACTGAAAAAGAATACACACACAAAAAATAAACATACATACATAATTAAAACTATAAAACAGAAATAAATTATTCTTAAAAAAAGTCACTTATAGCTTTGAAAAGGATAAAAAAAAAAATACAAAAAAAAACCAAAGAATTGCAATGTCCTGAAGAATTTCGAAAGTCGATGGTAATATGGCTTCAACTTCTTCTTTTTCTTAAACCGTTTTTAAAATTTCGGCATCTGTTAAGCATTGTACTTAAGTATGTTGTCTATGACCACGATATCATTTTCCGGCTGCTCTTCATCTTGAATGATACCTGTCTTTTAAAAAACCACTTCAGACGTAGGTTAAGTAATAAAATATTTCTAATATTTGTTTCATTATAATTTTTTTGTACGTCCAATTATCCGAAAAATGTCCATATATTTTTTTTTCGGGTGCATATTTTAAAGTTCAATTAACCGAGTAATTCAATTAAGCGGGGTTCAATTAACCATCTAAAAATCTATGCTACTAATACGGGAAATTTTGCAGTGCAACTTTTTCGGCCAATTAAGCGGGATGTTTAATTAAGCGAGGTGCAACTAAGCGGGGATTACTGTATATTTCAATCCTTTTTTTTACGTTCTTAATTACTATCTTCTTTCTTTTTTAGTTTTTCTTTTTCCTGTAAGCTATTTACTCTTCTATTTTTAATTAAATTTCATTTCTTATATTTGCAAGGGCTGTTAATAACTTACGCACAATGATTCACGTTTTATGTGCAGAAGGAACTGGTATTATGGCGTTTGTCACATCAATGCCCAAGGTTGTCAAAAATTGATCAATTTCGTGATACTTTTGAAGAATCTAAGGTTGATGTTATTTGTTTTTCAGAAACTTCGCTGTCTTGACTTATTATGCTCTCTCGTCGGATATGAAATGTTTAGGTCTGATAGAAATCGTTGTAGACGTGGGGGTGTTGCAGTCTACATAACTGAGGATGGATAGTTAAATCGACTTATTTTTTTTTTAAATGTGTAATGAATCGGAAAAAATGCTTATCGGTACCGTATATCGACCCAATAGCAACATTTGTTCCTCTTTCCTTAAAACTCTCATTGAACAGATATCAACTTCATACCCCAAAACTGTTATCTGGGGTAGTTTCAATTGCAATTTGTTGAGCGAAAACTGTCTTGTTAATAAATTTATAACATTTGAATTCAGTGAATACTCCAACACACTTTTCGAACTATGAACCTACATTATACTTGATCTTTTAATGGTAAATAATTAAAAATGTGTGTATTTTATTGTCAGGACCGGCTTTTCCGAAACATGATCTGATCTTTTTAATTTATGACTGTCATGCTGTCAGCTCATTTATAACTTTTGAGTAGAGGGACTTTAAAAACATAAACTATTCCTTGTTAGAACAAGATGTGAATATGTAGTATTGATTGGAGTATTATTTTCTTAACTTCATCAGCTCTTGAGCAGGTTCCACAGTAATAACCTTTTAATCCTCTACGAAATACATGTTCCTCCTAAAATCAAATACGTATTACAATACACCACGGAATAATTCCTGGCTTACAAACGTTATTCGGGACCTACGAGTAATACAGCAACGTGACTTTTCCTATGCCATTTGGAAAAGATTTCGACTGAACGATGTATACATATATCAGATTTACCGCACTTTAAGAAATAAAACTGGGGCCGAATTACCGCATCAGTTATCGAGTAATACGTGACTGAATTGTTTGAGTTTGGCATTACCGCTTACGTTATTGAGCAATAAATTACTCCAATTTGGGGAGCTTTAGAAAAAAAAATATGATCAAAATCGGTTGTACCGTTTTTGAGAAAATCGAAAACAAAAAAAATGGTTCTTTGGGGGATACCCTCAATATCCATTTTTAGGAAAAAAAATTTCCACCATTATCTAGCTTTATCTAAAAGAAATTTTTTTGTATTTTTATTTTTGAAATCTGTCGAACAGTTTTTGAGAAAAAAAAACAATATTTATAAATTTCGAAAAAAAAATCGTATGGCAGGAACCGCTATTTTTGATCTTAAAAAAAAAAAAGAGAAAAAAAACTTGTGGAGGGAGAAAATTAGAATTGATATCTACCAAGTTTAAGGAAAATCGGCCGAGCCGTTTAGGCTGTAGTGGAACAGACAGACGGACATGCGCTTGTGGCCAGAAAAGATGATTTTTGGTCCAAAATCGTTGTCCAATTCAAGCTGCTCTAAGGGCCAAACTGTGAATCCATAACGAAGCAGATTCATTCGGGTCAAAACTTTTTTTTAAAAAATGAACTGTTTGGGCTATACGGCACTCAATTTGGAATTAAGTTTTCAATATTTCCCAATATTGTTCAAGCGTAAGGCGACTCATTTCGTTCCGCGAAAGTATGATACTGACTTTCTGTCAGGATTTCGAGCAGAAAACAGCTGTCAGTGTCAAAATAGCCTGTGATTTAAAAAGAAACCACTAGATGGCCCACCTTTTTTATTTCCTGCTTTATTCCAAAGACCTCATCTAGGAGATTTCTACTACAACTTTCTGAGCAATCTGGCAAATATAGATATACGCAATCTCTCTCGCTTGATAAGGAGCTCTAATTGGTTTTACGATTAGGAAGAAAGCCTCCAAGATTCAATGTGCTATAACAATGGATCAACTCAAAGACTCACTGTTTGCTTGGAGGCGATTAATAATAAGTTGCAAATTTGTTCTGCTGACTCTGACAATATTACTGAATCACCAGCATTGCATTTATGAGGCCTCCTTCATTCGAAAATCATTGTTAATGTTTGCAACACGTCTTTCATTTAAGAATAAAGAAAGCAGTAAGACACTGATACACGTATCTGAAGCAAAAATTTCCACAAACACTGCTCCATCCCAAATATCATTTTCAATGAATCAATTTTATTACCTTTAAGCAATGCTCATCTCTTTCTTCTTTAAAGACTTGGTATTTTGTAACCAAAAAATTTCGACGCCACAAGTTATCATCATCAAACCATTTTCCGAACCGCCTTTTAATGAGACCTTGAGTAACAAGTTCCAAGACTGCCAAGACTGCCATTGCTTAGCCCAATTTCCGTTTTCCGCTAGTTGAGTTTAGACTAGAGGCTCCTTTAACAAAAGCAAAAGCAATAAACTTCATGATTAATCGTGTTTTTCTTGTTCGTTTTCAGGACGACGATGTCGGCATGGCATACTACACCATCGCAAAAAAGGATTCCTATTCCCATCAACCAACACTAAGGAACACTGAAGTGCGAAATTCGAACAAAATACAACAAAAGAAAAAACATAAAAATAAACTCTACTCTTCCTGTGCAGTGATGCAAGTGCTAGTGGAAGTGCAACCCCTAAAACTTCATAACCGTTAGCAGCTTATTGTCTTTGGCGGTGTAGAGTGTTGTTCCAAAATAGCGTAGCATTGTTGATCTCAGTAGCTAGCTTTTGTGATGTATATAGGTACAGAAGAGGCAGTTTTTTGTTGCACTCTGTTTTTCTACCCTTATCAAGTCTTTCTATGCCGTTATCCAGATACGGTGAATACTAAGCATTATGCTGCATTAAGACTCTGCCAACAAAGATATAAAATAATGCATGCTAAGCGCTCATAAAGACCAAACTCTGGGTGTCAATGATAGAGAGTTTTGGTGGTACGTCGTTGTCGTTCCACATCTATAACTTTATTTCGTTGACGAGCAAAGTTGTGGTGAGGGAGGCATCGACGACGACCGACGGCGTGCGAGGTGATTTAAGGGAAGAAAAGTTGCTTAGTCTTTGTCTTGGAAAGTTCAAGTTTTTTTTTTGTCGAAAGATAAACGGGAGAATTTTAGCAGTGGTGGCGATGAAGTCGGCGACAAAAACTTGTGGAAACTCTATGACAAATAATGATGATACTTTTGAGTTTCTTCTTCCTCTTCATCTTTTTACTTTGTATACATAAATAACACTTTTTTGTACCGCTTTTTTCGGTGGGAAATAAGATTTCAAGATTTTTAAGTCAGGAGACTGGAAGTTCTCAAGGTTTTCCGGATATCTGTTTGCCCCATAAAAATGCAATAGATATTTGTGTAAAAAATAGGTACATATGGAGATCGAGATAGGAGTCTGCCTTAAATGAAATTTATTTTAAATTTTCTAAAAAATTATAATTTTTTTTTCTTCTGTCCACAATGATTATATTCCTAGAAAAAAGCCAAGCCAAAAAAGGTATTGATATAATGGTCCTGTCATACAGGAGGTTACAGGTGGTTTGGGTTCGCTCTCCAGCGGCTGACTCCTAAGAATCAAAAAACAAAAATATTTTTCTTTCAGTGGTACTGGCTCTTTCTAGAAAGTATCAAATGATCAATTCATTTTAGCCATTTGGACTTGGACAGAAAATTATAGTCGCCTCTGGTCCTGATGTCAATAAGCACGTTCTTCCTCCACTCCTACTGAAATTATCCAAATAAGATTATATGTCCGTGGACGGTAGGTTAAAATATTTTATTTTTCGTAAAGTAAATATAAAAAGTATCCGATTGCTATTGATAGTCCAACAATTAAATGAAAATCTATCCAAAACAAAATTGGAATATCTAAATCTAAATGTGACATCCAGAGTGATCCAGTTTCATTCAGACTTGTGGGTTTGATATTTTCTTCTGCCAAAAATATTACCTTCGAAGTCAATGCAGTACAAATTATCAGAAACAATCCATAGCCAGCAATATAGAAGCAATAGTCAGTATCTTGGTTGTTGCTATCAATATCCAGTTCCATTTTCTCCAGTTACATAGATGTTTTTTTTGACTCCTTTAAATTTTGGAAAATTAAAAAAAAATTGGATTTCAAAATAAAACTGATTTTCAATGATTACCTACTGAGATTAATAATTCTGATCTGAGCACTTGGATGAATAATTTCCTCCGTCAAAAATTAAGCAAGTAAGTCCTAAGTTTGCTGAAAATTCCCTAATACTACGGAAAATATAGATATCTTTGAGATTACTAAATTTAAAGCTTTCCAGATCACTATTTCGGCTTTATCCGCACTTGAGACAACTGGTCATTTTGGGAGCAACTCGCTCTTGTAATATGACAGCTTAAAAAAAATCAGAGTGGGGCTTAAGGTTTATTGAATGAGTCAAGTCTTCATATCAGTTGATAAATTGGAAGAGTAAAAATCATATTTGAAGGTTGTGGTTTTCATTAAAAAAAAAATAAAATAAAATGCACGACTGGGTCGTACGAACTTGATCTTATGTAATAGACTACGAAACTATTCATAAAACTCTTTAAGCAGCCAGAGATTAAAACAGTCGTTGTAGCGGTTTCTTAAAAAATAAGCTTTTATGGGTCATTTTTTTAAAAATTGACATTTTTTTTGATCGTTTGAAAAATTTTTTTTTTCAGTTTTTCTTGAGTTTTAGTTTCTAAATCTATAGTAAACAAGTAGAAAAGGAGTTCTCCGAGTTGCGCAAAAATAATTTCAAATATTTTCCATTTTACGAGTATTTTTTGATAAAAATTTAAATTTTAAATTTCGAATGTACCTACTAAAAATGTTCTTTTCTTGCATAAAATAACAATAATCCACAAAATATGTAACAATAAATAGTTGAAATTTTGTGGAAAGCAAATTAATTTAATAGGATAATTAATAAAAAAAGTTGTTTGTTTACGAAATGATTTTGTTTAAAAGCATGAAAGAGTCAAAACAAATATTTTTAAATAACGGGACATAACTTTCTTGGAACTTTTACGGTACCAATACTGTAAGGAATGATGAAATATAGTACATTTATCTAGAATATAAAAAAATTAATAATAATGTGAGCCATTATAAACTAAAAGAACATTTATTAAAAAACAAATACGAAAATGGCCACGGAGATTACAAAATCGACTATTTCTTAATTTTAATATAGTAAATGTAATTCAATGTCATCCAAATTATATTAGGTTCAAGTATGAGTAAATACCTTTCTTTTGGCGGTGGTTAGACTAAAAAATATTTATACGGTACAAAGATAACGAGGCCACGGAGATTACACTGAATTTTTACTCGGATGAAAAAATTATTTTGTATGCAAATTTTAAAGGAATTAACTGCAATAATTAAATTACAATAAAACATGAAATTAAAGGTTTTTTGACGTACTATAAGATAATGCATCGTAAAAAATTATCAGAAATTGTTTAGTTGTGTGAAAAAGCGAAAATGTTTAATTAGGTTTTTTTTTTCCAAATCTTGTCACACTCGTTCAACTAAGTATTCGGACAACAAAACAAATTTTTTTTTTGGCATATCATAAAATTGAAGTTTTAGAGAAGGCCTTTCAAACCACAAGGCCCAAAATTAAATAAAAAATCATTTTCATCATTAAAAATATTAATAAAACTGATTAAGCATGAAAATCACATCCCAAAAAGGCCACGGAGATTACACATTATTAATTACCATGGCTATTCGTTACCATCAATCGATCTGCAAATTTTTTCTTATAATGCTGACATATAAACACAGTTTCATGCCAAATTTCAAGTCTTTAAATTGAAATGCCAAAAAAATAGAAGCTATAACGCTAAAAATGTAATTTTTTTAAAACGACCCTTATATCGTATAAAAAAATATTTTGAACATTCTTAAGAACATATTTTGGTACGCCAACCTCAAGTCTTAATTATTGTACGAATAAAAATTGAATTTCAAAAAAAAAAAAAATACTGACCCGCTTTTGAGATATCCAAGCTATCCAAAATTTCATTAAGATCAGTTATGCCGATAGTGAGAAATTCGAAAAATTGGTTCGGTTGTTAGGTACAGTCATTAATATATTGATTTCAATTTTTTTACTGAATTATAAATCGTACAAATTAATCTAAAGAAAATAGAATTTTATCAAATTTAAGGCGGCATTTTCGAGAAAATACGATTTTCGAAAACGATTTTCTCACACTTGTGACACACCATTATTTTAAGATAAAATAATTTTTTTCTCACATCTTGTAGATTGTATTAAACAACTTTTAATTGTCAAGTATAAAGACAATCCAGCATAGAGTTTGGAAATATTGAGTTTAAGAAAAAATTTAATTCGTTTATTTTCTTTTTTAAATTTGAATACACAATTCCATCTAAACTTTTGGGAAGCCTTATCATAAAAAAATAATTAAAATCGGTTCGACCGTTTTTGAGAATATCAAAACAAAGAAAAATGTTTCGTAATAAAACCCTATTTCGGAAATGTTTTTAAGCATTACCTAGCTTTTACTAAAAAAAATGTATTTATGTATTAAAAAAAAACAAAAATCTGTGGAACAGTTTTTGAAAAAAAAAATTGTATGTGATGTTATTTTTGGTCATAATATAATAATAATAATAATAATGTGTGTGGGGAAAAAATTAAAAATGCGATCTACCAATTACAAAGAAAATCGGCCGAGCCGTATAAGCTACAGAGGAACAGACAGGCGGAATTGCGGGACCCACATTTTTCGTCTTCTCTATCAACGTAATGTCTAGTGTGATCAAAATCCCGAATTTCTTACGTGCGACTTATGCACATAGGCATTAGATATGGCAAGATATGCATTCGTACAAAAATCAAACTCGGACCAACACAATCCACTGAATCGTTGATAAAGATTGTAAATAAAGTAATAGAGTATTTAGGGAACACCCTGGTCTTAATCACGTTTTCAAAGAGTACTCTTAATATTTCAATAGTTCTTGAAGATAAGCCGATGCCTGTGAGTTTTAAGCAAAGAGACTCTTTGTCAATGCTGTCAAACGCTGGTTTGAAGTCTGTAGAAAACGTTGAAACTCATTCAACATCAACATGGGATTCTCGTTCGTGCAGGTTACAAGTCTGCGTAATAGCAAACTGGTAAAAAGTCTCATGGATGTGTTCAAAAATTAAATCTCCCGGTAGTTTAAAACACCTAAGGCATCTCGTTTTTTGAATAGTTCAAATATTATTGAAGGCAAAAGTGCTGATGGGATGGCGCGCGAATTAAATATATTATTATAGCAGGTTTTGAGGTTTGTTTTAAAAGCAAGTGGAGCTCTTTTAATACGAACTCTGTCTAATACGGGAAGAAATCCTTCTTCTTCTATGGAAAAGTTTGCATCTGAAAAATTATCCTCAACGCGATGTGCGAAAGAAAGCTGCTTCACAATCACTATCGAACCACTTCTCTTTATGAATTTGAGGAGCTTTTTTAGTATTTGGTTGACGTGGATATACCTTACTCACAATATCGAGTACATCCTACAATGTTTGAGCCAGCCTCAACGTATTGAGCGAACTAAGATCCTTATTCAAGTTTTGTTAATATTCCTTACAAAATTTATCGTTGCACTTAAGCTTTGAAGGAAGATTAAAGTCCACATGGGGTACCGGTGAGTTACTATTAAATGATAGAATCAATGGCATGTGTTCAAAACATATTTTCACACCAATCTATAAGTCCATCTTTTTGTTCAACCAGGTCCCTGAATCGACACCATAGTCAATAACAGAGTGTACAGAATAGCGCACATATGTATATTCTCCGGATCTAACCTCTGAGCACCTTCTGTTCAACACAACAAAGTTATACGAATCGCAAAGTCCTAAGAAGCAGGGCCGGCCCCAGACATACTTACACCCTGTGCAAGATTTGTAGAAAACGCTCCTTTTTATATTTGATACACAAATGTACATAACACATACATAACCTACAAAAAATGTCATATGTTCATTAAGCAGAAATTTAATCAAGCACGGCACGACACTAATGTAAGATCAAGTTATTAAGCTGTTAACTTACAACTTACAAATGTAAATCTCTGATTATGTAATACAAAAAAGATCTTTTCATATTTCTAAAAAAAAGCTCTTCAAGAGTATATAACAACGCCCAAAAGCCAATGTAAGGACACCATATTTTGCAACTTTAACCAAATCGGGTGATCATACTCGTATCAGTTTCTGTAAACAAAATCCAAGAAATATTGTATGAAGTTAATTATAATAAATTAAAATACTCGTAATATCAAGCTGTTGATGTTTTCTTAAATTGTCCTTCAGTTTCACTTGCGATTGATATAACAATCTGTGTTGCCTCACTCTCTCACTCTCATCGCTCTATAGATATTCATTTATTTTCCATTTAATTCTATTATAAAATATGCTATTATTGTTTGAACAAGGCCGTATAAATACGACTGTAGAAATCTAAACCACGTTAAATTCATAATACAAAATTGTTTATATTAAAAATTAATAACATAACGTCTTGCTTTTTCTATCAACCATAGTTTAATTGCAATAAAAGTCAAATGTACTCGTATTTCCAAAAGAAAATAAAACTACTTTTTCGAGACACATCCAGTACTTGTACAAAATTTAATTCAAAAGTTTCACCCAAGTTTACAAAACCCCAGTCGAAAGCAATTTGAAAGCAATTAAATTCAATGTCTACATATCCATTCATTTTCTTCTCATGATGCCGTGCAAAATATTCTTGTAAACCTTTTAACCCCGCTCATTAAGTAGGTTATGTAGCCTTGTCAACTCCATCCGACCGAAAATGAAAACACTTTTGTCTGCAGCGGACTGTTGCAAGTTTATTTTCCGTTGCAGCTGACTACGCTTCACCTAAATGCATGTGTATGTACTTTCTATACATTCCTAAAGGATCTCTCCAAGCCATTTGGCAAATTAATTAAAATACTTATTTGGATTTCGCTAATTCCTTTCCCTTCCATTGACCCAAGAGCATCTTCAGCTCACTATAGCTCTGCTTGTGATAAGGTTTGAAAAAGTTTCTTTATATGAACCTAGATGTAAATGAATGTATAAATCTCTACATTGCCAACTTTACTTCCCTTATACCTAATTCGCTTGGTCCTATTCTCAATTTGGAGCGGTTGTCGGATGCAGCAGCTGAAGTGCATAACTTGCAATATACATACTTTCACTCTAGGCGCAACCACTCAACTGTGCCAAAACAACTCTCTTTTCCGTTGCACCGTATAGTAATTGCCTTGGTCCGTCTCCGTCTTCGGCATCTCATTCCTACCTTAGAATTTATTCCGGAAACAGGAAACAGGAACATGAACCACTCTCTCTCTCTCTCCTGGCTAAATGTGTGTTGTGCCAAAAATAAAGTCATTAACTTTTCCGGTATTCTTATACTCAAGTGTACAATCTATTCAGCCAAAGAGAATAAACCTAATCCTTCTGCAGAGCACGTTGTGAGAACCAAAATTCAATCTAGCTGCAATAGCCATGGGGACTACGTTATGCGGGAAACCAAGTAACGAAACGCAATTTTTTAGGAAAATTAAAAATATCTTCAAACCATATTGTTATAAGGTGGATAACTTCAGTTCAAAGATATTACATAAATATTTAAGATTTTTCAAGTAAGAACCGAAATACGAGGCGAAGGAAGTGGTACGTAACAAATTTGGCGTCTTATTAAACGCACCAAGTGCAGTTCCCACGAAGAATCTAAAACTGTTAAAATAACGCCCCTTAAAAAATATGGTAGATCAATATTATTTATTATTATACTAAAGGGTGTTTTCATTTAATTTAATTTTTTATTAATTTAAAAAAGCCAGTTGAATTCCTAATCTCAATCTGTTCTCCCAAGAAACCGGTTTCGCTAAGAATGTTCACCAGTAAACCCTCTAGCCTGATTTCAGGCCGTCCAGAGATTCGTTTTTTTTAATCACACCAGATTTTTATGGAATATAATGGAATAGCTCCTTATTTTTTTAGAATTAAAAAAGTACAATATTTCTTTTCTAACAAAGAACAACGTACTTGGTCTTATGTAAAAGTAGGTACTATGGAATTTAAAAATTGTTTATAAAGGGTTTTTCAACAGGGACGCTACAAAAGTAGAGCGACAGGGACAGCAAACGACGACATATTTCTTGCCGCTCTTCCAATGTATGGTCGTCATAATCGTCCTAGCAGATCAACAATTGAGTGTCTAGTGGAAAAATTTGAATCCACAAGCACAGTACAAAATGTTCCCGTGCCAGTGAGACAAAGAAGTGCCCGTAGTGTCCAGAATATTGCTGCCGCTGAGGCTTCAGTTACAGAAAGCCCAAATGTGTATCTCACACGTCGTTCTCAAGCATTGGGCATCTCTGTGACGTCGTTGTGGCGAATTTTGCGAAAAGATCTTGGCCTACATCCTTACAAGATTAAATTGACGCAAGAACTGAAGCCGCTTGACCACCAGAAGCGTCGTATGTTCGTGAATTGGGCTGAGCAACAACTTAAAAATGATTCGGATTTTCATCGAAAAATCATCTTCAGTGATGAGGCTCATGGCTTCGTCAATAAACAAAATATGCGGTATTGGTCAGGCAGCAATCCACACGTACTCCATGAGTCATCAAGACCGGCACGTAACTGTGAAATGGGATCGCTACCGTTCAATGATAACCGAATATTTTTGGCCCCACTTGGATGATATGGACTTGGAGGACATGTGGTTCCAACAGGACGGCGCCACAAGCCACACAGCGAATGTCACAATCAATTTATTGGAAACCAAGTTTGGAGAACGTGTTATCTCATCAAATGGTCCAGTCGCTTGGCCGCCTCGGTCGTGCGATTTGACGCCTTTAGACTATTTCCTGTGGGGCTACGTCAAGTCTCTGGTCTATGCCAACAAGCCAGCGACGAATTCGAACTTCTTACGAATATCGAATGTGTAATTGCAGCAGTATCGGCCGATTTATGCTTGAAAACCGTCGAAAATTGGGTTCAGCGTCTGGACTTCTGCAATCGTGCCCGTGGTGGCCATGCAAATGAAATCGAGTTCCATACATAATGGCATCGAACGTACTTTCAAAGGAATAAAGAATTTCATTGATATCCAAAACCGTTTTTGTTTCATTTAAAAAAACTTTTGTAGCGCTCTTATTGAAAAACCCGATAAATATAAAAAAATGGATTTAATTAAGAAAAATTTTTAAATGCATAATTTCTGTCTGATTTCTAGAAAAGTATGAATTTATGCAAACAAGGTTTAATTTTTTTTTGAACAATATACATTTTAGGAAATAATTTCAAAAACTAATGTTTCATTCGTTATCAAGATATTGATTTTATTTTTTTTTTAACTAATAAAATATTTTTTCAAAATTTTTATAAATAATATTATTTCAAATTGAAAGGAGCTCGTGTATAAAATTTTGGTCAGAATCGTTAGCGCCACAAATTGGTTCTAAGACAGGTGCCGTTAGTAAATTTTTTTCTAATTTTTTGTCTGCCCAAAATGCAGTCCTAGAAAACCACACCTAATTTTTACTTGCGACTTATAAGCACATACTATAAAGCAAGTTATGCATTTAGAAAAAAAATCGAAGTCGAGATTTTTGTTCAAAATTTGACATTACGATGATAGCGAAGACTAAAAAAGTGGAACTCGCAATTCTGTCTATCTCTCTGTCTTTTGAACATAGCCTAAGCGGCTTGGCCGATTTTCCTTAAGCTTGGTAGATAGTATTTTTAATTTTTCCCTCCACACGTTTTTTTCTTTTTTTTTTTCTTAAAACCGAAAATAACGGTACCTGCCATACGATTTTTTTCGAAATTTTATAAATATTTTTTTATCAAAAACTGTCCAACAGATTTAAAAAAAAATCAAAAAATTTCATTTAGTTAAAGCTAGGAAATGGTTGGAAAACAATTTTCAAAAAATGGTTATTTTTGGTATCCCCCTTGGAACCATTATTTTGGTTCTTGATTTTCTCAGAACTGTACAACCGATTTTGATAATTTGGTTTATGCTTAAGCTCCCCAGCAGTTTAAATATTATTGGGTATTCAACTTTTCCAAACAATTTTTTTTTTGGATTTAAAAAAACATTCAATTTTTTTTTTCAAAACTCAATATTTCACCCCATGCTCTATTTTTTTAAAACTTAATAAATAAAAGTTTATTGAAAAAAAAATTATTTTACCTAAAAATAACGGTACCCTCCTTACAAATGTTAAAAAATGGTTTTCGAAAATCTTATTTTTCTCGAAAACCGTTCCGAGAATTTTGCTTTATATTTTTTTCATTTCGATTAATTTTTGCGATCTATAATTTAATAAGAAAAATATTGAAATCAACATATATTACTGACAGTACCTACCAATAGAACCATTTTTTTCAAATTAAGAATTTCTCATTATCGACATAACGGATCTTAATAAAAATTTTTATAGGGAAGTTTCTATAAAGTTTGAAAAACATTGCATTTCAAAACTAAAAAATAAAAAAACCTTTTGAATATTATATTTTATTATTTTGAATATTTTTTTTTTTGAGCTTGATATCTCAGAAACGGCTTATTATTTTTTTTGTAAATTAAATTTTTATTCGAACAATAATAAAAGCTTTGAATTGGCGCATTAACATTTTTTCTTAAAAATATTTTAAAAATTTTGTATATAAAAGCGTATTTTTTTAAGAAACCAGTACAGACTTATAATTTTTGTTCTTGCATAAGCTAATATTTGCTTGAATCACATGGCATCCTGTTCTTAGCTCCAACTAGGTACTACTGTTTTAGTCTATTAAAAAATTAATTTTATGCTTATAAAGAGTTGTTCTCTAATAACATTCATTTTTGAAATTCTTAGTCGTTTACATAAGAGCAAGTTTGTGCGACTCAGTCGTGCATTTTATTTTGTATAAAAATCGTTAGAGCTGTTTTTTTTTTAGCTTAGGTCCTAAGAAAAAAATTCAATTTCTCCTCTAGAGAATCATCAAAGAACCTTAAATACCAAGTTTGAAGAAAACCGCTCCAGCTCATAAGCGTATAAGAGTATTCCACTAAGGATCTCCGTTAACAACTCGGACACAATCATCCAACCAAAGAAAGCTTGAGCCAAAGTAAATTCTTCGATTTTTCTGCAGAATAAGGCAAAAATCCAAAAAATGCACAAGTCTTTCGTCTTGATCAATCTTGCAAAGCAAACAAACAGGGTTTAGATTTGTTATGTGCGGCCTAAAATTCTAATTCAGCATTTCTGTTTTAACCTTGAAAATCAAGTTCATTTCAGTTATTTTAAAATGTTCTCTAAAATAATTGTTTACATCTAGTCTATGATTGAGTTGTCTTTATACACCTTTTCTTGAAGTCGATTAACTTGCTCTCACAAGACATTGGGTGTGGTTTATTCACTGCTGCATAGCTAGCGCAGCAAATTTCCCCTCGATAAACAACAACAATTTGATTGCTGGCGAAAAAGAAGCCAGTAAAAAAAATGAAAGTTGTGCTGGTGATAGAACTTTAAATTATTGAAATGAAAATGGCGCTAGTCAAAAAATTTTAGAATTAAACATATGTATGTACATTGTACATATACATGTTTTGACATCAGATTTTGATAATTTCTATAAGAATGACCAACATTGCAATATAAATTCAAATTGACATAATATGGAGTGAGTTTGATCGTTTTATTCGCACTTGAATGCTGCGCTGGCTATGCAGCAATGAATAAAACACACCTACTGTTCATACATTGTATCATCTACGATAGAGATACATTCGTGTAATGTCTATGGCTAGGACCACACTTGCGATTTTTCGTCGAGGCGATTAAAAAGTCGTCGTCGCTACAAATTATTGTCATGCACGTGCTTTTTTTTCGCGCGATTATTTAAACGCAAAAAATAAAATACACTACTTTGTATGTGAGTGCACGCATTTGCTACAAATAAGTAGCTACACAAAAATCGCTTAAAAGATGGAACTTTTTTCAATTTTAAAATCGCTACGATTCTTAAGTCGCATGTGCGTGCATTCACATTTAACACCATGTGCCTTATTCCTTGCGGCTAAGAAATCGTGGATTAAAAATCGCAAGTACGGGCATGCCCATTTCTCTTTGCGACTACGATTTTTAAGTCGTAATAATTTAAATCGCAAGTATGAGCATATCCATTTGAGTACATTTGTTTCATTTAAGCTTAAAACAATCGCATCGCCAGAAAAATGAAACAAACTGCGACCTTTAAATCGTCACGATTTGTTGGTATCAAGTGCGTTCATTCTCATTTAAACTCATGTGTTCTATTTTTGCGAATAAAAAGTCGCGCGATTGAAATAAAAAGTACGTTCCTAGCCTAAAACTAGGAATACACTTGTGATTTTTTGTCGATATGATTAAAAAATCGCGGTCGCCACAAATTATTATCATGCACTCACATGTGATTTTCTTGCCGCGCGATTACTAAATCGCAAACAAATAAAACACATTACTTTTTATATGAGTGCACGCATTTGCTAATATAAAATAGCACCGATTAAGGCTAGGAACGCACTTGCGATTTGAATCGCGCGGTTTTTTAGTCGCAAAAATAGAAAACATGAGCTTAAATGAGAATGAACGCACTTGATACCAACAAATCGTGGCGATGTAAAGGTCGCAATTTGTTTCATTTTTCTGGCGATCCGATTGTCGTTAGTTAATATAAAACAAATGCACTCAAATGGATATGCGCACATTTGCGATTTAAATTACTGCGACTTAAAAATCGTAGTCGCAATAAGAAATTGTTATAAGGAATAAGACACATGGCGTTAAATGTAGCGATTATAAAAATGAAACAAGTTCTATTTTTTCAAGCGATTTTTCTGTCGCTACTTATTTGTAGCAAATGCGTGCACTCACACACAAAGTAATGAGTTTTATTTTTCGCAATTAAATAACCGCGCGCAAAAAAATTACAAGTGCGTGCATGACAATAATTTGTAGTGACTACGACTTTTTAATCGCCTCGACAAAAGTGCGGTCCTAGCCTTAATACTGACAAGAATTAATTTTATTAAAAAAATCACAAGTGCGAACAGGATTAGTTAAATCCATTTGATCTATTTAATTTTGCGACAAAAAAACCGCTTTTCAAAATGGAACCTGTTTCATTTTTATAATCTTATTCCGTGCGTCCAAAAATTCGTGAGATTGAAAATCACAAGTGTTTGCAGAACAATTTGAGCATATCCATTTGAATGCATTTGTTTCATTTTAACTTACGACAATCGCATCGCCTGAAAAATGAAACAAATTGCGACCTTTAAATCGCCACGATTTGTTGGTATTAAGTGCGTTCATTCTCATTTTAACTCATGTGTTTTTTTTGCAACTAAAAAGCCGCGCGATTGAAAACGCAAGTGCGTTCCTTCACAATTGTATTTTGTCATTGACATTGTAAAGTTCTGAGTAACCGCTAAATCATACCAGTTTTTGACTGGGCTATAAACTTCAGCATGACAGTCTAACTTATTAACCACTATGCTTTATACCAAGGAGTACTACTAAATTCTGTCATGAGCAGAAATTGATGCAAAAAATCTTGTACTTTCTGGATATTTGTCAGGAACGAAAAGAAATTAAACTTAACCTTCGGTTCCAATCCAATGCTCATCCACAACGAAAACCCGATAACTAGCTCTTCAGATAAGGGCGATGTACTTGCAGCTCATTTTGCTCCTAGGTCTACTTTGCCCAGCCAATGGGACAAGTATAGATTCGCACTCGTACAGTTGGAAGTGCCCTTTGAGATCTTCATATAAAGAAATCGGCTGGTCCTGATGGTATACCTCCCATTCTTCTGAAGATTTGTTCTATACATCACTGAGAAAACAATTGAGTATGATTTTTCATCGCTCCTACTGTTCTGGAATCTTCCCTAGAAGATGGAAAAAAGCTTCTATTCTCTTCTTAAAGAAGGCAACCCTTCATACCCCTCTTCCTATCGATCTATTGCACTTCCGTCCCTGCTTACTAAGGTCATGAAATCGCTGATCAATCATCAGCCCAAGAAATATCTCGAAGATCGACAGCTTCTGAATGACCGGCAATACGGCTTTCGCAGTGATCGTTCCACTGGTGATCTGATAGAATATCTCATCGAAGAGTGGAACAGATCTTTACATTGTCTTCAAAAAAGATTATGGCGCTTAAAATTTCTAAGGCTTTTGATAAAGTTTCGCACCTCAGACTCTCTTATTGAAAATGCGTGCATTCGGTATCAATCAATTATCATTCTTTGGATATGAAATTACCTTCTGGATCGATCAATACATGATGTAAACTACGGTTTCATCAAAACAAAATAAATGCTGGCGTTCCACAGGGCTCCGTTTTGTCTCCGACTCTCTTTTTCATTTTTATAAATGATCTCTTGTCTAAAACTTCTAACTCACTTAATTGTTTTGCCGACGACTCTACTCTCAGCTTCTCATACTCGTCCTCAAATTCACGTCCATTGTATGATAATCTCATTAAACTCTAATCTTCACAGCATTGTTAAACGCGGTATAAAAAATCGTGTGGTGTTTAGTCTTTCGAAAACTGAAGATGTCTATTGTCGTATAGCTCTAATGCCATGGCCCTTGAATGGCACTTGTATCGAAGCCGAAAAGGTCTTAGTACTCGGTATGTGTGTCAACGACAATTTTCTTTTGTATGACCACATTCTCGAGATCATCAAAAACCCTGCTAAATAGCTACTTTGGGTTTCTATATCGATTTAAGCTCTCTTTTCTGGCCACAATTGAGAAGTGGCGAAAAATTGCATACTAGTGGGATGTGTAAGCCTCCTGTCAGCCCCTAGGCTACAATTATGTGTGACAAAAATCTAATTATCTTTTTGTAGAATGCTGCTTTAGAATAATTTAGCTTTCTTTTCAAATTTCCTCAAAAACGACTCTAACGATTTTGATTAAATTTCATAACATTGATGTTCCAGGATATATATACTTTACTCAATAAGAACAAAAGTTAAACTTACCTTTAACGATTTCATCACTTGTGAAATTCACTTCGTGCGAAGGAGTATATTTATACATATTATTTACCAAGCTATCCATCTATCCCATATAAATTTAAATGCTTTCTCGACTCGATTCCGAGAACATGAGCATGCCACATGGAAGCGAGACCATTGGTCTGAGCTCAGGTCCAAACTGAATTTACAACAAGGGAACGCAGCTATTTGAATTTAATTGCATTTTCCTATTGTGAAACCTTACATCTCTCTAATGGTGATGGGAGGTTGTTGTTCACCCTCTTCTTCTACACACAACAATTCAATTAAGCGTGTCCATCCATGACAAACAGTCGCGTCGCACTCGCAATCAGTCCCTCTGGACCAGCACAAGGATAACGGAATTAAAGAGCGATACAGCTTAGGGCTATACAAGCACGGCCAGGGCCAGTCGACCAGACCTCCCAGCTACAGAACCTGGATGATGGAGTTCATTGAAATGCAACTTGGAGTTAAAATATTTGTATCTGCGCGCTTAGTGAACTTGGGAGGTTGTTTAGAAAATATTTTTCTGCCATTGCTTTTTGCAAATGTGTGAACCTGAACATACATTAGCGACGACTTTAGCATTTTTGCCCTTGCGTTTGGCTTGGTTTGAATGGAGAAAGAAGGGAACTATCAATCTGATTGCTCTCTGCATGGTTTTAACTGC
Source organism: Philhelius festivus (assembly GCA_963931855.1). Taxonomy (NCBI): domain Eukaryota; kingdom Metazoa; phylum Arthropoda; class Insecta; order Diptera; family Syrphidae; genus Philhelius; species Philhelius festivus. The sequence goes on along the minus strand of OZ007556.1, from coordinate 69,913,401 downwards.
TATAATGTCAGTGCAGTAAATTTGATGCCCGAGAGGTATTTTGGTTGGCATTTCGTCCCTGGGCATCATTATGTAGGTATACGTGTATTTGGATAATTTTATCTCTAGCATGGCATTGGAGGTCCATTAACAACTATGAGCCATGCATTTGGGTGTATCACAAAATGACGAGCATTTCAGCGAAGTGAACCAAGAATTCGATTGTTGTTCCATTTAGATCAGAAAATTGGGAATACGTTTTTTGTAGTAAAATTGATAAAGAGCTAATGTTTGATAAGACTGACCTTAGATCTAACTAACGATTGAAAAATAAATAAATAATAAAAAAAACTTCATGGATTATAATATGAAACTCATTTTTTCCAAATATCCCATCCAGTAGTTATCAACACATGGCTAGCTGTTCTGAATTAAAAAAAAAATCACTATTTTGAAATATTGGACCTTCAGAACTCAAGTTGTAAACTTCAACCTTAACTAATTTCACTAGGTTCTTAAAAGGCTTTAACAGCCTTATTTACTTACTCGTTTTAATGATGGAGTAAAGTTACTTTGACTTTACAACGAATCTAATCCTGAAGAGCTTATTTATAAAAAAATAAAATGCACGACTGGGTCGCACGAACTTGCTCCTATGTAATAGACTAGGAATTTTAAAAACGAATGTTATTAGAGAAAACTGTTCATAAGGATAAAATGAATTTTTTAAATTCTTTTAGTAGTAAGAGATAAAAACAGAATGCTATGCAAATATGAATTTATGCAGGAACAAAAATTTTAAGTCGTTGTAGTGGTTCCTTAAAAAAATAAGCTTTTATGTACAAAATTTTTAAAACATTTTTAAGAAAAAATTTTGGTACGCCAACCTTAATTTTTTATTATTGTACAAATAAAAGTCCATATTTAAAAAAAAAATACTAAACCGTTCTTGAGATATCGAATTTTTCAAAAAAAAAAAATTACTTTTTTTCTAAAAATTGAAAATATATTTTTTCTTAAGTTTTTAAATGCAATGTTTTTTAAAGCTTCTTTATAAAAAATTTCATTGAAATCCGTTATGTCGATAATGAGTAATTCAAAATTCGAAAAAATCGTTCTATGGTAGGTACAGTCAGTAATATCTAGATTTAAATTTTTTTTATTAAATTATAGATCGTGAAGGTTAATCAAGAAAAAAAAATTTATCAAAATTCTCGGAACCGTTTTCGAGAAAAATACGATTTTCGAAAACCATTTTTTAAAATTTGTATGGAAGGTACCGTTAGTTTTAGATAAAACAAATTTTTTTTCTCAAATCTTGTAGATTATGTAAAGAAACTTTTATTTGTCAAGTTTGAAAAAAATCGAGCATGGGGTTTTCGAAATATTGAGTTTCCAAAAAAAATGTTTTTTTAAAATCCAAAAAATTAAAAATTTCGAGAAAATCAAAAACAAAAAAAATTGACCCAGGGGGCTACCAAAAATAACAATTTTTCGTAAATTTTTTTTCATCCATTAGCTAGTTTTAACCAAATGAAATTTTTCAAATTTTTTTAAAAAAATTCTGTGGTACAGTTTTTGAGAAAAAAAAAATATTTATAAAATTTCGAAAAAAAATCGTATGGCAGGTACCGTTATTTTTGGTCTTAAAAAAACAGAAAAAAATGTCAGGGGGGAAAAATTAAAACCCATATCTACCAAGTTTGAAGAAAATCGGCCGAGCCGTTTAGGCTGTAGTCGAACCGACAGACAGACAGACAGAATTGCGAGACCCACTTTTTTGGTCTTCGCTATCATAGTAATGTCAACTTTGATCAAAATATCGAGTTCGATTTTTTTTACGAATGCATAACTTGCCTTATAGTACCTATAAGTCGCAAGTAAAAATTGTAGAAAAAGTCCTTGAAACAAGATCTCCTTGTCTCATAAGAACTGCAATTGTGTGCAAAATGCGGCGTTATTCAGCACTGCCACCTTTTCTTTTAGAGTAAGTTAGTGTTGTGGTTGGAATGTGAAATCGTTTTAACCTACACACTTTCACAAAATTCCGTTGTATTGTTTTGTAGACTACTGTGTAAATGTAACTTTTTATTTTTTGCATTTTTCAAATTAATTCATTGAGGCACCCGTATTTTCCGAAAGTAATGAAAGTCTTATAAAACAATAAAAGGAACAAATTTAATCTTTATTAATTTTTAAAATGAAAACCGGTTAATTGAAAAACCGGTTTTTTTTTGTCCGGTTAAAACCGTTAGGTTACATCGAGAGGGAAACTAACCGGAAAAACCGAAAACCGGTTAATTGGGAATAACAGCCATCCCTACACTGAAAATAAAATCTACATAGATATATATGATAAAAATGTAGGTTGATCTGACAAAAATTTTCTCAATATACGTCCAGCAAAAAGTTTTATCAAATTGACAAAAATTATAGAATTTTGTTGAGGTAACAAAAAATATTTTGTTGTATCTACAAAATTATTCTGTTATGCTAACAGATTAGTTTGTTGAAATAACAAAAATATTTGGTTAATATGACAAAATTTCGTAGAATTTACAAAATTAATTTGTCATATTAACAATTCTTTCGTTGTATTAACAAATTTTTTTGTTAATGTTAAAAATTTGTTTTTTTTTATTATTATCGGATTAACAAATTTTTTTGTTAAATTAACAAAATTGTTTTGTTATATTAACAAAACTGTTTTGTTATATTTTGTTAAATTAACAAAATATTTTGTCAATTCAACAAATCATTTTATCAATTTTACAAATTTCTTTTGTTGAATTCACAAAATTAATTTTGTCTAAATAGTTTTTTTTTTTGGGATTTAAGTCCACAAAAATTGGCGTTTCGTCCCTACGATCACACATGCAACCATCTGTGAGGGCGTATGGACAATACGCAATTTTTGTTAAGTTCAATTAATCTTACATCGATTTTTTGACGAAAACCAAATGTGAACTATATTATACACAAAAGAAATGTCATGATCAAAAAAATATACGCGCAGTATTTTTTGGTTTCCTTACAAAATAGTTTTATCTATCTGATAATATTATTTTATCAATATTACAAAATAACTCAACCCCAGAACAAAATATTTATCATTTTAACAAAAACGTTTTCATTTTTTGTTAAATTGACAAAAAAAATTAACAAAAACCTTGTGATATTGACAAACATTCACAAACCAGATTTTTTGTGGATACAACAAACATCACAAAAAAGTTTGTGGATGTGACAAAAATCTCTGTTTTATTTTGTTATTATGTACTAACAAAACTTGGTTTGTTAAACTGACAATATTATTTTTTGTAGTGCATATTTTGTTAGACTGACAAAAAATCATGCTGAATTATAAAAATTTTGTGAAATCAACAAAATCATTTTTTCGTATTGACAAAAATTTAATCAGAACGATAAAATTGTTTTGTTGAAGGTCAACAAAACGTTTTTGTCAATATTACCTAGGAATTTATTTTCAGTGTACTCCGTACATGCCCCAATTTTGACTGTTAAAACAACAATTCATCCAAAAATGTTTTCCTTAGCCCCACAATACGAATGTGGATTGCTTATCCCAGCTCTGTTTATTTGTCTTCAAAGCTCTCTTCAACCGGTACCACCTCTTAAATTCTTACGTATTTTCTTAATACTCATACCATTCCAAGCTATCACAAGGGCCTAAAGATATAAATCCTGGTCATGATACTCTTAAGAAGACCAATCACCACATACAGATTGTCTATGACGCTGCATAACAAGGTAGTAAAGGTCTAGAAGCTATCAATATTCCTGCGGAAATGCAACAACAAATTTTAATAACGCCTAACATGATTAAAAATGGATACGTAGATTTTATACTCGGAAGCTTTGTTAAGTGCCTATGACTAGACTTGATATATGACTGCCTCCACTACTACTGTCAATAATGCTTGTAGTGATTAAAGGTTCAGTCTTTTTATCCCTTAACTCGGGGGCTAAATCGAACGTTTTTCCTTCTTTTGTGAAGTCATAAAGAAGTTTAAAAAAACACCGATTTTTTTAAAGCTTAGAACACTAAAATCACATTTTATCAATGTTTGCAAAGATTTTCTAATTTTCTTAGAGTAAAGTAGACTAAGCTCATTAGGAATTTGACGTCTCATATATAACTCAAACTAAAGTTCTGTTTTAAGTGCATTAAATTGCACTTAATCAAAGTCGTTAACTAAACTACTATCATATATCCCATCATCAACATCTTCTGCAGATACGAGTGTAATAATCTAAAAGAGGCAATGAACTGGTAGGTCTATAAATAAAGTTTCAGAATTCCTTAAGGAGATAATGTGCTTTCTAAACGTTTCCGTGTAGGCAGGCATCAGGTTGAAATAGCGGCAGCCAGCGGGGCGCCATCATTAAATTGCTGTCTATCTAGAAAGAATAAGTTTTCCTCTAACCATCAACGACTTAGCTCAGTTTCTTCTAAGTTAAATAGTGGGTGTAAATGAAAAACGGAGTGTGTCTTGTTCTTCTTGTCTTGTTCTTCTTGTACTGGAAAGGAAAGAAGAAAATTGTTTAAACCATGCCATTAAGATAATAATTGAAATACTTCTTTAATGATTGCAGATTAATGGTTCCTTTTTCCTTTTCCTATTATTATAAAACTGAGCAGGAAAGAATTTTAATTGATGGTTGTCATATCTTGAACTCATTTGTTACATATTCTTTAGGTATAATGTGTCATTTAGAGAAGAAAGAGAGGGAAAATCACACTCTGTTGCGAATCCTTTTCTGGTCATTATTGTGTTTTTTTGGATTGTCGACTAAGACAACTTTTGCGTCGTTTCCAATGTGTGATATGTGTGATGTTTCAAATGATATATTTTCTGCTGATTTATCTTCTTCTGTGATTTGTCATTTTTTCTCCGACATACTTATATCCCTTTATACTCATTTTACTGCCTGCGAAGGTTTAAGGAAGTTATTGCATCGCTAAGGGCTTGTTATTTAAAAATCTATGGCTGACATTTACTTGCTTGATATCAGTTGTGTTACGTTATTTGTAAAGAAAACCTTTTTACAGTTACACTAAAGCTGATCTACCTAAAGGGGTATCGTGTTTTTTTTTTGTGTGTAAAGGTTGCATTTCTCTTGTTGGGAAAAAGAAAATAAGGTGACTTATGTTGGGACTACAGTCAGTAAAGAACCAAGACAAAGAACTCTATCAATCTTTACCTAGAAGTTTCAAGTTTCGTATATTCCAAGCTTGTGTGTGCCAGTTAAGTCGCGGTCTTGTCATATTACACTCAGCGTTGCCCCCCTACTACAATCGTAGTGTTTTTACTAGGGCTCTTGATACCCGCATACCCGGGTAATTACCCGGGTACCCGAGTACCCGCACTTACGGGTATTACCCGGGTACCATAATTTCGGGTACCCGCTTTCTTGCGGGTACTCGGTAAAATCCGGGTACCCAAAACATATTCGTGTATAGTTATAAAAAAAGACTTAAAGAAAGATTGAAGAACATAATTATATTATTTCTCTGCTGCTTACCACTTATTAAGGTTGGTTAAAGAAAGATGCACGATGTTAATTGTAAATACAATAAAAAGTTTTCTGAGAATTATCTTAATATTTTTCATTATGATAGAAGGATCTTTGACAATTATGTGTGAAACAAAATTGCGGCCAAATACTCGCCACGGCTTCGGTGGCATACCTCTATCCGATGGTCCATATTTTCAATGACTCTGAGACATAATTGATCGTGATTTTTTTGGTCAGCATAATCGACCAAATGTGTCCAAAATCGGTAGAATTGTGCGCAAATTTCAGCAAACCGGGTTTGTAGCAAATGATAATCCACGAATGATTGTTGAAAAGCCTATGGATCCACAAAGAGTGACTGGTTGGTGCGGTTTATGGGCTGGCGGCGTCATCGGGCCGTACTTCTTCGAAAATGAGGTCGGCCAAGCAGTAACTGTGAATGGTGTTCGCTATCGCGAGATGATAACGGACTTCTTGTAGCCAGAAATTGAGGATATGAACATGGTCAATATGTGCTTTTAACAGAATGGTGTCACTTGCCACACAGCCAACGAAATTCAATGGCCGTGTTATCCCACATCGTGGCGGTGTTAATTGGCCGCCACGATCGTGTGATTTGACACCGTTGGACTTTTTTCTTTGGAGATATTTAAAAGAAAAAGTGTACGTCAATAATCCAAGAACAATTCAAGAGTTAAAGAATGAGATAATTCGGCACATTAACGACATTGAACCTCAATTATGTCTCAGAGTCATTAAAAATATGGACCATCGGATAGAGGTATGCCACCGAAGCCGTGGCGAGCATTTGGCCGATATTTTGTTTCACACACAATTGTCATATATCCTTCTATTATAATGAAAAATATTAAGATAATTCTCAGAAAACTTTTTGTTTTATTTACAATTAACATCGTGCATCTTTGTTTAACCACCCTTTACAACATACATAGATAAGTAGTCGGATTTTGATTCGACTATGTAGCCCTGGTTAAAAATAAACAGTAAAAATTAATATAAACAGATTCATAACGACATTTTTTTATTAAAAAAAGGTAAACGGATTCATAACAAATTTTTTTGTTAAAAAAAATGTATCTTCATATCAAAAACGTTATGATTTATGAATGCATTCCCAAACATTATATTTTATAGTGTGTTTTACATTTGCGTCTAAACTATTTTGTCTCAGAATACTGCTTTATTATTGGGCAGTAGAGCTGTGTAAATCGTTCATTTCAAATGATCGAAGTATTCAACAATCGATTACGAAAATGATCCGATCATTTCAATCAATCGATCATACGATCATTTTCATTTCACTGAAATGATTCAATACTGTTCCTATTCGATTTTAATTTCGATTTCGATGATAAGATTGACTTGTGGCTTTGGTAGTTCTCACAAAATACTCTGTTATTGTAAGCCATAAATTGCTAAATAACATCGAATGATGGCTACTTTGTACATGGAATAAAAAAGTGTCAAAAAATTCAATAAAAAGAGATTTTATTTGTTGCTTCGGAAAAGAGCAATTTTAGAGCTTTCCGCTAACATTTGGTACGAAATACTGTGTACATCGCAACTGAATTCGTCCTCTATTCTTTAAGTCATAAACTATCAAATTACATCAAAGGATGGCTACGATGTCGATGGATTAAGAAACGTCTAAAAATACCAAAAAAAACAGAGATTTTATTTTTTGCTCCGGAAAAGATCAATTTTAGGGCTTTTTCGGCTGACATTTTGTACGAAATACACTTTGTACGTCATAACTGAATTCGTCCTCTATTTGTCAAGTCATAAACTGTCAAATTCCATCAAAGGATGGCTACGATTTCGATGGATTAAGAAACGTCCAAAAATCCACATTAAACATACCGGATCCTGATACATCAAATAACATCAGTTCAACCCAACAATTGTTTTTGCGGCCTACAACATCAACAACCGACCCGATCAATCATGTTCTTCAATGCCGAGTTCAACCCAGAAATTCTAGTCCACCGTCCGTTTGGCTTTCATAATCCACATTGATTGAATCGGAACAAATGGACTCGAGTAAATCATGATCAATCGAGTCAACTGATATCGAAAATCGAGACTCATTGAAATGATTGAGATTGAAATAGAAACTCGAGAATCCAGAATCGAGAATCATCTAAATGTTTGAGATTGAGATCGATTAAAATTATTGATTTCGATCATCAATACTTTTCGATGATCGGGTCAAGAAAATCGAATCGATCCTGATTGACACAGCTCTATTAGGCAGGGATATATTAATTAATAATTATTAAGAAATCATTTGGATTCTGGATATGGTTTCGATTTATGAATGTAAAGATGCAGATCTAAGAGCAATGTGAAGTAAATTAGTCAAAACTTATTCACATCAGTGTATTTTCAATAAAATTTAAGTACAACATGATGCTTATGGATATAAAAATCACATTTCATTGCTTCTCTGCTTCCTCTTTCTGCGAAATATTATTTTATAAGCAATTGTAGCATTTTTGAGTACTGGGTACCCGTAACACGACATTTCCGGGTACCCACCAGTTGACATATCCCGGGTACCCGCAAATTTGGGTAATACCCGCATTACCCGGGTACCCGGGTACCCGGATTTTTTATGAAATGGGTATTACCCGGGTAAAATCAAGAGCCCTAGTTTTTACTACAATTTATTTTCAAAAGCACACACTACGCACGCTCCTTAAAACACTACACATTTTTCAAAGCGAAAACACAAAACAGTTTGTGTTAGAGGTCATGCAAAATGTTTGCAAACGTGATCTTATATCAATCAGTTTAGATTTCAAAAACAAAGGTCATCAGGTTGCTCATACGTCATGTGTTTTGGATTTGAATTTTGGCGTAGAAACGACATTGAAAATAATATTTTAGAAAATATGAAAACGAAGTCATGGCAGTTTTGTGTATGGAGCTTTATGCAAAAAACTTTTACACAGATTTGATTTAATTAATAATGAAAAAACAAGTCATTTAACTCTTCTTGACCTTATCGAAATTTCACGAGACATTCCGACTATAATATCCCTTTTGAAAAAATTTCCATTTCATATACGGGCGATTCTGCAATCAATGGAATAAAATGTTACAAATTTCGGCACGACATTTTTGGAAGCCAAAAGTCATAAGAGTTGTTCTAGTTGATCATTAGAATGTCTCTTTGTGTTGTTGAAAGCGGCCAGTTAAAAAAATAAAAAATGACGATTTTAACTACATTTTTTGAAAAAAGGATGTTCAGGGTTTTTTTTTAAATATGTCTTAGGTATACATTAAAATATAAAAATTAAATTTAATTAAATTACAAATTAATGGTTAATAAATAATATTTAGCATTTTATTAAGAGAATATAATTTATTATAATTAAATATTTTTTTCTATTTAGAATCAATTTAAAATAAATTATATTCTTTTTAAAAATATTCGCAATGAAGTTCGTAGTTTAATATAACCAAAAATGTCTCACGTTTCTGAATTTCATTTATTAGCCCGAGGACTGAGGTTTTTCATGGTTTTTATGCAAAAAAGATATTAAGAATTTACTTAAAAAATCAAAAAAAAATATGTAATATAACAGTTTTATTAAACCTATACTATACTGCTAACAAAGATGCCTACTTCCATACAAATTTGTTTTCTTAAAACTCACCAAAAGACTGATAAATTAAACGGACAATCCACGACTTCTTGCACAAATGTCTTTTTCACAATACTAACATAAGAAACAGAATCGAGTTGCACCACAATTTTATTCTAAGGAGATTTGGTACTTCAAATTGCCAGTGCTGAAAATTCGATCGATATCCTAGTTATTGATTTTATCGACTGTTTCAATATTCCAGGGGACTGATATGAAATACGGGGGACAAAGTTTAATTAATTTTTTTTTTGTAATAAAATCAATTACTAAAAAATATTTATTTATTTCGTAGCAAAGATGTATTATTTGGCGTAACTTCGGTGGGATTCATCTTAGTATGAGACCTGAAATAAAAGAACGGTAATAATTTTTCTTTGCGAAAACGCAAAGAGGACACATCAGCGGACTGAGAATCAGACACTTTGAAGAATTTGTGTAGCTTGCCTCATATCAGTGAAATTGCAGAGAGGTTTTTCTCAAGTTTAAATATAATAAAGAATGATTTGAGAAATATTTTAAACATTTTAACAGTTAATGCAATTATTCAATCAAAAGACCTCTTTAAAAACGTAGAGAGAACTCTTGGAAGACGTAGAAAGAATTTTTGAGCCCCTTGCAAAATTAATAAATTTTGCACACAAAGTCAATAACCACAATGCAAGTCATTATAAAAAAAATAATCCTTAAATGTATATTTTTGATTTGTAAAAATAATAATAAATAAACTATTAATTAATTAATTATTATTTAGGAATTTTGTATGAATTGTGTATATCTTTATCTATGTATAGTTTATTATACCTAATGTATATTTAAAAGGGATTAAAAAATTTGTAAAAATTTTTGTTTTTTTTTTTACTACGTTTTTACTACACTTTTTTTTCCTAAACACTACACTTTCAACCAGTTGGGGGGGCAACACTGATTACACTGGTTCCTGGGGGTTGCATTCAAAGACTTTCCTAGCGGGAGCATTGGTATCTATTCGTTATAAATAATTTAGTTAGTAATCTTTCCTCAACTAACCATCTAAGAAACCGGCCCAAAAATCATCCGGATTATTTTTCTTATAACTAAAACTATTACCCAAGATGATTTATTGACCATCATGTCGTAGATGAGTGGAAGTGTTTAATAAAATCTTTCCTTCGGCTTTTTTTGGTGGTAAAACTATTACTACAAGATTCCTAAACAAACACCGTTTTCGACTTTATAACGGAGTCTAGGTTGACAAAGTCTTTGAACACCTTAAGGCCAGAGCTTTCTGTAGGAACGTTCTGTCGAAGTCCCAGATTTTAAGTGAATCTTCCTTCGTTATTTATCTTTTCAATACCTACATATGCGCTGGTAACATGATGTTTTACTTTACGTTTATGTTAATATCGCCGGCCACTGCCACTGCCACTGCCAGAAACTAGACGGACTTAAAGATTTCGCATGTAGCGTTAAGGGGAGAATTTTGCACCATTCTTTCAAAAACAGTGTGAAAGAAGTTTCATTGACAGTGTATTATGCTGTCAAAGACTTTCTTGGCATTAAAGGTATCGGTGAAGTCTTTGCGAACTTGATTGAGACATTTCCCTTTATAGCTCGGTGTTGATTTAAAGATCCTGGGATTATTTTGAAGATGAACTGATTTATATTCCTTATCAAGCCATCGATTTGAACAGTTGGGCAAAATACAATTTTCGAAAACCATTTTTTAATATTTTTATGGTGGAGAGCTACCATTATTTTGAGATACAATATTTTCTTCACGTCTTGTTGATAGTATTATAGAAATTTTAATTTTCAAGTTTTAAGAAAATTCAGCATTTTTTGAATTATTTTTAAGAAATCAACAAAAAATGTGTTCGAAACATTTTAGGGAGCTTTAGCAGAAGAAAATAATTAAAATCGATTGTACCGTTTTCGAGAAAATCAAAAACAAAAAAAATGATTTTAGGAGGCTACCATTGAAAACCATTCTTCAGAATTTAAAGGAAAAAATCGGTGGAGCTGTTCTTGAGAAAAAAAAAATATTTTATAAAATTTCAAAAAAAAAAATCGTAATTGCAGGTTGTGTTATTTTTGATCTTAAAAAAAAATAAATGCACGACTGGGTCTCACGAACTTGCTCTTATGTAAAAGACTAAGAATTTAAAAAATGAATGTTTTAAAAAAATAACTGTTCATAAGCATAAAATTCATTTTTTAAATGACTAAACCGACTTGTTTAGTATTAGTACCAGTGACGTTTATTCGAAGGTACGCAGGTGTTCACCGCACACCCTACCAAAATAATCACATAAGTCACATTCCATATTTCATGTTCTCCATGTTCTCCTTATTCAAGCGCACCACGGCAATTCATTCAAATGCAATGGATGAATAATACATTTTCAAGCAAAATAACAAAAATAGTACTCTAGGGTGTTCTCCTGATGTAAACGCACCGACCGACCTCCGAAACCAAGGTAAAACACATCCCCATCCACACAAAAAAATGCAAAGAAGAGACAAAATGTGTATATATAAATCCAAAATTCCAAATTCCTTGGTGTTCACCTTCATCGAGCGCACCACGATCCTTCATACCTTCATCCGAATGGACAGAGTATTCTATTCATTCTCACGCTACAATGTTCTCTCCATGTCAACGCACCGACGAAAGGCAAGGGCAACGCGACGTAAAGCAAATCAACATACAGAAACAACTTAAACATCAAACTACAGAAAAGAAGACAAATTGGTTTGGTGTATGGTGTTCAACTTCATTGAGCGTACCATCCTCAATTCGGCATCGAGAGAGACAGTGAACTCTGATATGATTCATTTTCATTATGGAGTGCGAATTCATTGTATACCAGTTGTTGTTGTACACAAGGTCAGAACAACACACAAGCAGGGTTCGGACTTCATAAATCACAGATCGCAGTAAATTGGCAAAGAAATCGCAGTAAAACCAAAATTTTCGCTGTAGAAATACATATATTTTTTGATTAGGTAACAACAAATTATAAACAAAGGAACCAAAGTTAAATTACATTTAAATCATCGTTGATTGTTAAAACAACATAAGTGATGTTTTAATTTTTTACGGAAGAAAAAAAGAACATATTAAAAAATCCTTAAAAAGTCGAAACACTCTTATAAGATTTTTGGGTTAAAAAATGACAATGACTACAAGGCCAAAAATGTAGGATTTTTTGAATCTCCTGTAAAAAAAAAATTAAATTTCAGTTATGTTGTATTAACAATCAGCGATTAATTTACATAGTATTTGTGAACAAATATACTCTTACTCGATAATGAAAATGTATAGTTTTAGCAAATATATAAAGCTAGGTAATCAAAATGAATTTACCATCTACAACTTTGTACTTTTTGAAACAAGAACAAATTAAATAATAGTAGAACTAAAAACGTATATAGCTGACAAGACTTGCACTGACGAGACAATAATCTTTTTGAATTTTGACATTTTGTTATGAGCACATTTATTTCTATGACCAGTGCTGCTATTCAAACAAAATCTGAAGAATCGCATTAGATTGTAGCAAAAGCGCAGTGGTGCAGTAGATTTAAAAAATAAGAAAAAAGTGCAGTACATCTAGTGCTTTCGCAGTAAAGTCAGAACGCTGCACAGAAGGTGAAGAGTTAGAGAGTTTTTGTTTACTTTACAGTGTTTCGCTCTCATTTCTCATGTCATAATATCATAATAATCAGGCATGGGAAATTCGATACAGTTGTATCGAATTCGACTAAAAATCTGTGTGGTTTAAATGTTTATTTTCTTGTTTTTTTTTTCGTTTTAATTGAGTTATTTATTTATTTTTTGTGTTATATTTTTCATAATAAACGAAAACAAATGTATTTTATTGTTTTTATTTATGAAATTGGTTTTCAATACAACTGGTGCCAATTTAGTACAATTTCAAATTATTTTTCAGTACGATTTTCAAATGTCAATGTCCATCCCTGATAATGATTCACTGAGTGATGTGGATGTGGTGGTCCAGTCTCCGGTGCGCTATTTATAAAAGTACCTTTTGTTTTGATGAAATTCAAATTTATTTTCTCATTCTCATTCTGGTCTTTCCGTAAAAAAATTTGCTGAAAATAAAAAAAATTTCCCAACTGATGGCTTCGAATGCCTTAAAAGTTCCTATGGTCCGTTTTTTGATTTTGTGAAGGTTGAGAATGAACTTACTGTGTTTTTTAAACTTACTCAGTCACAATTAAAAAATATTTCCATTAAGGACACTCCAAAAATGCTCGATAATATGAAACTTAAAGACTTTTTTTTGGAAATTTTTAAACTAAGCTCACTAATCTTGACGATTCCAGTATCAAGTAGCTCTATCGAGCGATCTTTTTCTGCCCTTAATCGCATAAAATCATTATGCCAGAAATAAAATGCTAGAGAACAGATTGTCAGAACTGGCAATTATTTCAACAGAAAAATCATTTCTTAGGGAAATTAAAGCAAAAAATATTTTTTATGATTATGTTTTACAAGTTTTTTTTGAAGAAATCCCGTCGAATCGACCTTTATATACAAGTAAATATCTGTTGGACTGCGTTAATTTTACTAAACTACTAAACAACACAAAAAAAAAAAACACAAAAAAAATAAATATACAAAAAAATATAAAAAATAAAAACAAAAACAAAATAACAAAAAAAGAAAAAAAATGAAATGGGATGGTTGTCTATTACGTCCTCGTCGTGATCCTGGATTAAAACTTAAAATAGATAAATGATTTGAATAAAAAGTTATAGTGAACACCCTACTGAAACCACCACGGCACGTCACTGATTAGTACTTAGTTGGAACTAAACACAAGATGCCATGTGATTCAAGAAAATATTAGTTTATGCAAGAACAAAAATTATAATTCGTTTTTGTGGTTTCTTAAAAAAATAAACTATTATAAGTATACAAAAATTTTAAGACATTTTTAAGAAAAAAATTTGATACGAGAATTTAAAGCTTTTATTATTGTTCGAATAAAATTAAATTTACAAAACAAATTTTGAGCCGTTTTTGAGATATCGAATTTTCCAAAAAAAAAATAAATTCTTTTTTTTCAAAAATTCAAAAAAAAATTTTTTTTTAGTTTTGAAATGCAATGTTTTTAAACTTTTTAGAAGCTTCTTTATAAAAAAAATTTCATTTAAATCCCTTATGCCGATAATGAGAAATTCAAAATTCGAAAAAATCGTTCTATGGTAGGTAAAGTCAGTAATATCTTGATTTCAATTTTTTTTTATTAATATTATAGATCGTTAAATTTAAATTTAAATTTGGTGGTGCAACAGCTCAAAGTGAACCAGGACCTAGTTCGTTAAAATTAATCGAAAGAAAAAAAATTTTAAAAAATTCTCAGAACAGTTTTCGTGAAAAATACGATTTTCGGAAGCCATTTTTTAACATTAAATATAGGGTACCGTTATTTTAAGGTAAAATATTTTTTTTTCACATCTTGTAACTTATATTAAGAAACTTTTATTTATCAAGATTTAAAAAAATCGAGCATGGGGTTTTTGAAATTGAGTTTTGAAAATAAAATTTGAAATTTTTTTTTAAAATCCAAAAAAAATGTTTGAAAATTTGAATTCACAATAATATTCAAACTGCTGGGGAGCTATAGCATAAAAACAAACTTATCGAAATCGGTTGTACCATTTAAAAAAAAAATGGTTCCAAGGTGGGTACCAAAAATAACCATTTTTTAGAAATTTTTTTTTCAACCTTGTTCTAGAAAAAAACGTGTGGGGGAAAAATTTAAAAAGGATATCTACCAAGCTTAAAGAAAATCGGCCGAGCCGGTTAGGATGTAGTCGAAAAGACAGACATAAAGACGGATTTTCGAGACCCACTTTTTTCGTCTTCTCTATCATCGTAATGTTAAGTCTGATCAAAATCTCAAGTTCCAATTTTTTTGAAACCATAACCTACCATATATGTAGTTCCTATATTTCGCAAGTGAAAATGGAAAGCAAAGTGGAAAATACTAGATCTTGAGATGCTTTTTTCTCGAAGCTGCAGAGGTAAGCTCGTTCAATTTCATTTCGTTGTATTGAACATATTATTTACAATTTGCCTTACAATTACAACTAATAAGATACTATGATAATTTACTATATTTTCCGTCTCATAGGGGACCTTACGATATAAAGTTACTTAAGATTAAGAATTTATATACATAAAATTCACATGTAAAAAAAATTAAAAGGTCGGTTGATTTTATTGTCTTCAGGGTGTTTATTCCCAGTTTTCAGTGCGAGGTGCGATGCTTTTATTATATTTCTCGCTACAACTTATTGTGAATTATAAGATGGTTTAAAATATAAATAAATTGAGTGATGACAGCGACTTAGTCGAATCAACGGTGAGTTGGTTGGTTGTAGCTTCCTGGTGGTTGGTTTATGTGTGTAAGATGATGGTGTAGGTAGCTTATGACAGCTCGGCCGGCGCATAGTAGGATATTTAATTCAATTTTTGGGTAGTAGGTTGGTTAATATTATATGTATGTAACTGGGCGCGGGAGAGGTTGTTAAGCTTCCTTACAATCTTTCGAGTGAATTCTTATGCATCTGTTGTTCCTCAGGTATCAGTTCTTAGTCCCATTTTGTTTGTTGTTTTGATTAATTATTCTTCTTTTGGCCTGAACCTTAAGGAAAATTCAACAGGGTTTGCGAAAGAAATAGTGTGATGGTATTCTTGTCCCACTGTACTTAATGATCTTCTTCCTGATATCAGTCATGATCTGGAAGTTGTAAGCCGTTGAAGACATTGCAGAAACATTTATTTTAGTGCTAATACTTGTATGAAAAATAGGTTTACCAATACACATAATTCTAAAATAGATCCAGGCTCTGTTGGGTTCTTGGTCACAGTGGTGTCCTAGGGAATGAAAGTGCTGACGAGTTGGCAAGAATAGGATCAACACTTGATCTTAATCAAACAGACACAACAGTTCGAGTCCCACCCTGTAATCTTTAACAGGTAATCGAGAGGGAAGTTCTAGATATATAAAAAAAGGATGGAACTCGCTTTATGTCCTATAACCAGAAAACTATGGTCTAGTTTCAGCAAACAAAAGACCGACGTTATTATCCAACTGAGTAAAAAGTCTCTTTCTCTTATTATGAGCATCATCACCGGTCATAACTAACTTGGTTAGCACAAGAAAAAGATGAAACTCAGTATGGACGACTTATGCAGAGGATGCGGTGACGAGGAGATACATGAGGATACTCCTCACTACCTGTGTGACTGCACTGCGTTATATCATCTGAGAAACAGGCACCTAGCGAGACACTTCTTAAACGACTTGGAAGAGCTCTCAGACATTCCGAGCAAAATCATATTAAAATTTATTAAGGATACCAAGTGACTGGAAAATTCCACAACTCGGCAAATCGCCTTCAACTACAGCACGATAGTGTAGTACGAGAGAATGAGTAACTCGCCTATACACCTCCGATTGCCACTCCCACGGTGAACATGAGCATCATTGAGTTGATGAGGCCACATCTTCCTAAGATTGGTAAAATCCTCTTTGGTAAAGGAACACCCCCTTCGACTTAATCTGACAATACTGACCGAAAAAAAACGAACATATACACCAAACATTGACATATCAAGCTCATCTACCAGACGTTGCAGGTAGCCACATGCTCCTACGGGCCTGGTGGAGAGATGATTTATCAAGTGAGGTTTTAAGGGACAGGACCACCCTCTAAGAAGGTGTCTAACTCTCCTTAGCCAGGTGATTATGTGACGACAGACATTTCTTCCATGATTTAGAAGTACCCTCCGACATTTCAGGCTATAGTTTACTGTAACCCATCCGTAGTAATTACCAATGTCTAGCTTTTATTCCCCCTTATTATAATAACCACATCTAAGCTCTTACATCTCGGTGGAATTCTCTCAGAGATTAAGTTTTTCAAATAAATTTCAAAGTAAAATTAAAAAATCTCTATACTCCACCTCTAGTTGAGGCCTATAGGCTTTTTTCACACCAGATCAGGCAAAAAATCTTACCATGAATTATTGAATTAAGGTTTGACTCGCAGTTTAAGAATTCCCTATTTAAATAATTCGTTGAAAACCTAGAAACCATTGATCCTCAACCTGCAATGGTAAATATCACAATAGTTCAGAAATCTAGAAATTTACTCGTATTTCCTTTTTCTGGCTTTGACTGTAAAATGTAGAAAACTTCACCAAAGCGAGCACGAAAGTCCACTGCTTTATCATAGAGAAAGTATTAAATTTAGCAAAAGATCTTTTTTTTTTTTTGTTGGTGGGGCCAGAGTTTGGGGGTGTTTAATTTATGTCAAGGATATTGTGAAACACAAAAATATGTTTTAATAAAATTTAAATTGAGTTCTATACGAGAAGCTGTATGAACAAAGCATATTTTATTTCTATATCGTCCTCTAGAGCAGACCATGGAAGTGCTTGCGTTTTGGCCATTTCCTACATCATGCACAATGTACATAGTACATTTATAATGTTGGTATATCGGACTTGCAAAAGTTAATTTAACATTTTGCGATAAGTGAAGCTTTGTCGCATATGAAAGTGCAGGGGAATAAATTGCAGCCAAGGGAATTTCATTCATAGCTCTCACATGTTACAAATTATTGTAGAGAGCAGAAAAGAGTAATGATGGTGTTTTGGGACTTGTTTGGGGATGTCAAACGATTTTTGACAACAAGATTATCTGGGATAACTTTTTATATATTTTTCATAAAAGATTTTTGATACTCCTATTATAATACAACTAAAAGGCTCTTAAGGGCTAGGGAATATAATATGTGTACACATTTACGTGCTTCTTAAGGCAAGTATTGGTTTGGTGTGCAAAGTTGTTGGGTTTTTGATCATATTTAATTATATACATATATATTTTTCACCATTTCCAAAGAAGCAGTTAATCTCCGATACGAGCCAAATTCAAAAGAATTTATTTGTGGCTGCGGATGTCAGTAAAAGTTGAGGCCCTATGACGGAATATTTTTAGGAAAAGAACTCCATCCTAATGAAGTCCTAACTGGCCACAATAAAATGGGAGCACACATGAGCAGGGGCATTAAATCATTGGACTTGCGTAGAGGTTATCAAGGTGAAGAGACGGAGTAGGGCTTATTTCACTTCCTTTGTGTCTACCTCAGCCTAGCCAAAATATTTTTCAATGAATTGGACTATAGAACATTCTTTGATTCATTTAGAACTCAGGATGGTTCAGGGAGGCGTAAAATCCCTTTAATCCACTCCATTCTCTTCCCTTTATAATACACTAATCATCCCGGTCTTTGTATATGGTGCAGAGATATGAACCTCATCAAAAGAAGATGAAAAGAGGAAAATTACTTTTTGATCACATTTGTCTAAATGGAAATGGAGAAAAAGATATACCCAACCTATTCAAAAGAATTAAAATCCAACAACTCATATGGCTCGGTCATGTAGAGCGATGAGACCCAATTGTTCCGGCCCGGAAAATCTTCGAAACCAATCCCGGTAACTCGACTTGTGCAGGAAAATGGGGGAGGACCTTAATCAATTTGGCGTTTCGAAACTATAGACAGCTAGCTAGGGACCAAGATGGCGAAATATTGCTACCACTACTGTTGTGCCTTCGTTGTAGGGCCATTTTTAACACTTAATATGACCCAAATGAAATTTAAAATATAAATAATATAAGTTTAGACTCGTGTAGAAAATTTTCACAATTCAAAGGAAATTTGTGAATTTTTTTCTTGCGAAACAGAAAAACACAAGAAATTTAAAATTTCACTTTTAATATATAATTTTTGTTGAAACTGAAAGTAAATTATTTCACAAATTTTGATTGTAGATCAAAAGAACAATTTTGTACACAAAAAAAAGGTAAAATAATGATGTCCATTTTTCGTGATCAGGGAAACTGATCCACTGGATATTTGACGCTTTTTTATTGAACCAATCCTTCCACCGGCTTTGAGAAAGGAAGATTCCTTTTAAGCATTTAATATAGCTTTACATCAAGCTCTCTTAGCGAAAATGCATCCTATCGATATTAATACATATATATCACTCCTGAATTAGTTATGCCCTTGCCGATCGTATAATCCTAATTGTTTGGGACGGTCATATGTCTTGAGTTCTTAAAATAAATGCTGTACCCCAAGGCTTCGTATCGAATTGCCTCTGACTTTATTTTTACTTGCGATATAGGTACTATAGGGCAAGTTCTGCATTTGAAAAAAAATCGAACTCGAGATTTTGATCAAAGTTGACATTACGATGGTAGCGAAGACGAAAAAAGTGGGTCCGGCAATTCCGTCTGTCTGTCTGTATGTCTGTATGTCTGTACCTCGAACTACAGCCTAAACTACTGGAGGTATTTTCTTCAAACTCGGTAATTAAGGGTCTTCGGTGATTCCCTAGAGGAGAAATTGAAATTTTTTTTAGCTCAAAAACTAAGGGTAACCCCCATACAACCGTAATGCAAAACCTTATTTATCTCAAAAAACAGCTCTAACGATTTTGATAAAAAAATTAGGTGTGATACTATAGACATGGACTAAATTTTGGTAAAAAAAAATTTGGGGGGACATGTTATTAGGGGTACCTGTCATAGAACCGTTTTTTTGATTTTCGATTTTCTCACCAACGGCTCGAACGATTTTTACCGACATTTTTATGCAGGAGATCCTTGGCATTTTAAAAAACATTAACTAAAATTTTTTTCTAAAAAATAGTTTTTGGATTTTTAAAAAAATTATACAATTTTTTTTTGAAAATTCGATATCTTGAAAACCGATACACGATTAAATTTTTAAATTACGTTTTAAAATGTTTTTTATTAAATACTAACAATTTGCGTAACAATTTTTTTTATAAAAATTTTAAGGAAAATTTAGTACACAAGAAACATGTTTCAGTGTGTCTGTATGTCTGTACCTCTCACTACAGCTTAAGCCACTGGATCTGGTAGTTAAGGGTCTTTGGTGATTCCCTAGAGGAGAAATTTTTTTTTAGCTCCAAAACTAAGGGTACACCCCATACACCCGTAATGCAAAATCTTATTTATCTCGAAAACGGCTCTAACGATTTTGATAAAAAAAATTAAGTGTGCTATTATAAACATGGACTACATTTTAATCAAAAAAAAATGTAACGGTACCTGTCATAGAACCGTTTTTTTGATTTTTGACTTTCTCATTAACGGCTCTAAGGATTTTAACCAAAAAATTTATGCAGGATTCTCCTTAAGTTTAAAGTAATATTATTTACAAAAATATTCGAAAAAATATTTAATCGGTTTTTTTTAAAACAAATAATTTTTTTTTTTAAATCAATATCTTCAAAACCTATGAACAATTATTTTTTGAAATTATTTCCTAAAATCAATATTATTAAATACTTAAAATTCGCATCCCATATTTTTTTCTCAAAAAATTTTAAAGAAATTTTTTATATAAAAAATGTATTTAATAATAAAACAAAAAGTTTGTTTGCATAAATTCATACTTTTCTAGAAATCAGACGGCAATTTTATGCATTTGAACATTATTATCTCATCAAATCAATTTTTTTATATTTACAAAATGGATCTTAAATTCCAAAGTACTCTTACATAAGAGCAAGTTCGTGCGATCCAGTCGTGCATTTTATTTTTTTCTATAAATGATCCCGCGTGTGAAATTGCTAATCCATTAAACTGTCTATCTGATGACAGCACTCTTAGTTTTCTTATACTCTTTTTCAGATTCATGTCTTTCTTCTTCAATTTTTTTTTAATTAAGATCTTAAATGTATCGTGAAATGGGGTATTAAGAATCGTGTGGAACTGAATGCTTCATAAACTTAATTCCAATATACTTAATGTATGTGTGTTATTGACCAACTTTTGTGGAACGACCACACATTAAATATTGCTACAAATGCAGTGAAATGTCTAGGTTTTCTAAGAAGTTGTAAAAGGCATTGATTGTTTGGCTTTAAAAGCACTAGTGGTTTTGTGGTTTAATGGCATAGACTAGTGGCTTAAGAAAACCCCAAAAGAAGAAGTCAAACGGGGTCAAATTGAACGATCAACGATCTATGTGACTAATATCCGAATTGAGATATTATAATAAAGTCAGGATAATATTTAATTATAATACCACGAGGTTGTTTCTTTCATTTATTGGTAATATTATAAATTTCCACATTCACTACATTCGATGGTAGATGTCGTTGGTGTCCATATTTCATGATTCGAGTCAAAAGAAATTAACCGATAACGTCCGCTGTTGACAATGATGACCTGGTCAAATTTGTTATCAAAGAATAGTATGAACCGATGATGTCGCAAGTCAAAATATTGACTTTCTCTGGATACATACTAATTTGGTGTATCTCGAGTAGATTGTGATTTTCCCAAATTCGAAAATTCAGCTTGTTGATAAGCCCATTCATTCAGAAATGTTGTGTAGGCCCTAATTATGACATAAAATCGTCAAATTTTGGTCTCCGAAAGACGAAATTCTTCTGCACGGGATGAAATTGACGGCCACGGGTTCTCCTGCACACTCCCACGAACATTGGCAATATTTTCGGCAGATCTTGCATTTCGTTGACGGTCCTCTCGAAAGAATGCGTAGGCGGATTGTAATATGGAAATGTTGCTCACTTTCATAATACAATTTAATCATTTAATCATTTGCAAATGATGTTGAAAATGACATCCGCATGACCTTGCTCTTTTGTAATAGACTAAGATTTTTTTAAAACTAATCTTATTAGAAAAAACTGTTCATAAGCATATAATTCATTTTTGAAACTCTTTAAGTAGTGCGATATAAAAACAGATTGACATCTGATTCTTTAAGAAAATATGAATAAATGCAAAGACAAATATTAAAGTCCGTGTAGCAATTTCTTAAAAAAATAATTTTTTGTATACAAAATTTTTAAAATATTTTTGAGAAAAAATTCTGGTACACTAACCTTAAGTTTTTATTACTATCCGAACATTTATTAAATTTCAAAGAAAAAAAATAGTGACCTGTTTTTAAGATATCGAATTTTCAAAAAAAATAGATTTTTTTGTATTTTAAGTTCTGAAATGCAATGGTTTTCAAACTTTTTAGAAGCTTCTCTATAAAAAAATTTCATTAAAATCCATTATACCAATAGTGAGAAATTCAAAATTAGAAAAAATGGTTCTATGGTAGATACAGTCAGTAATATCTTAATTTCAAAATTGTTTTAATTGCGTAAGAATTAATTGAAGGTAAAATATTTTATCAAAATTCTAGGCGCCCGTTTCCATTCTTTAACATTTGTATGGTAAAAAAAAAATGTTTTGGAAAATTTCAATACACAATACTATTTTAATTTTTGGGGAGTCTTAGCAAACTAAAAATGATCAAAATCGGTTGAACCACTTTAACTTAATGAAATTTTTATATTTTTTTAGAAAGATCTGTGAAACAGTTTTTGAAAAAAAAAATGTTTTATAAGATTACGAAAAAATTCGTACGGCATCTATCGTTATTTTTAGGTCTTAAAAAAAAAGAAATAAATGCACGTATGGGTGGCAGGAAGTTGCTCTTATGTAAAAGACTAAAAATTAGAAGCACAAAATTAATTTTTTAAATTACTAAAACTTTCTTAGTAGTTGTAGCTAAAAACAGGATACCTTGTGATTTTTAAGCAAACATTAGCTTATGTAAGAACAAAAATGCCGTTGGTAGTGGTTTTTAAAAAAATAAGCTATTATTTACAAAACTTTAGAACAATTTTAAGAAAACATTTTGGAACGATAACTTAAGGTTCTTAGGGGAAGGTGGCCTAAAATGGCCCACCTAAGGAAAATGTGTCATATCTCGCAAGAATGTGACATTTAAACTTAAATGTTATATTCTTTTCAAAGCTAAATCAATATCGCTTACTTTTTTTTGCTTTATGAGTTTAAAAAGTTTCAAAAAGTATTTATAGTATTTAATTTTCAAGAACTCTTCAAATTCGAACGATCAAAATTGTCTGGGTAAAATGGCATACTGTATGCCACTGTTTACTGTTTTCTCCAAAATTGAATGTTTTTTATAATTTTTTTTGTCAACAAACTTTTTACAACATTTTATTGGTTCTACTTTTGTAGATGACTAGAGACAGTTTGACCTCTAAAATTTCAAACAATAGCTTGAAGCTGCTAATATTTCGTTTATGTCAGTGATGCCAGATAAACTAAAGAATTGTGTTACCAAAACTTTCTAATTCTATTCGATTTTACAATTTCTAGCAAGGGGGCCATTTTAACTTGGTGGGCCATTTTTCTTCCCCTATTATTTTACGAATAAAAATTAAATTTTCAAAAAATATTGAGTTGTTTTAGAAATATCAAATTAAAAAAAAATTGTATTCAAAAAAAATTATTTTTTTAAAGTTTTGAAATGCAATTTTTTTAAACTTTTCAGAAGCTTCTCTTTAAAGCCATTTTTTGACATTTGTATGGTGGGTGCCGTTATTTTTAGGTAAAATAATTGGTTTTTCTTACATCTTGTAGATTGTATTGAAAACTTTTATTTGTCAAGTTTGAAAAAAATTGAGTATGTTGCTTTCGAAATATTGAGTTCTGAAAAAAAAAATTGAATTTCTTTTTTAAAATCCATTTTTTTTTTTTGAAAATTTGAATACACAATACTATTCGAACTGCGAGGAAGCCTTAGCATTAGAAAAATTATCAAAATAGGTTGTAGGTACTATTTTTGAGAAAATCAAAAACTAAAAAAAATTTCCAAAGGGAGTACCATTAATGGAAATTTTTTTTAACCATTATGATTTTTTTAAAGAAAATCTGTCGAAGAGTTTTTGAGAAAAAAAAATTATTATAAAATTCCGAAAAAATCGTATGGCAGGTAGCGTTATTTTTGGTTTAAAAAAAAAAAGAAAAAAAGTATGGGGGAAAATTTAAAAAATATATCTGCGAAGATAAATGAAAATCGGCCCAGCCATATTGGCTGTAGTCAAACAGACAGACAGAATTGCGAGATCTACTTTTTTCGTGTTCTCTATCAAAGTAATGTCAGCTTTGATCAAAATCTGAATTTCGATTTTTGTACGAATGGATAACTTGCTAGTACCTTTATGTCGCAAGTAATAATTTGCTTCGTTGGAACACCCTAGAAATGTATCTTTCTTATCACTGTTGTCGTGCTACTTCTCTACAGTGCTCTAGGTAAATAGTGTGCTGCATTTCTCCCATTTTCCGTCCCATTTTGATACCCAGACATTTAAGTCGTATGTTCATTACTATTCAATTATCTTCCCTATTTCTAAGCTCTCATACATTTAAAGAGTAGTCATACATAATCCTTTAAAAGCGCATCAATTAAAAAATAAAATGCACGACTGGGTCGCACGAACTTGCTCTTATGTAATAGACTAGGAATTTTAAAAACGAATGTTATTAGAGAAAACTGTTCATAAGGATAAAATGAATTTTTTAAATTCTTTTAGTAGTAAGAGATAAAAACAGAATGCTATGCAAATATGAATTTATGCAGGAACAAAAATTATAAGTCGTTGTAGTGGTTCCTTAAAAAAATAAGCTTTTATGTACAAAATTTTTAAAACATTTTTAAGAAAAAATTTTGGTACGCCAACCTTAAGTTTTTATTATTGTACGAATAAAAGTCTAATTTACAAAAAAAAAATACTAAGCCGTTCTTGAGATATCGAATTTTTCAAAAAAAAAAAATTAATTTTTTTCTAAAAATTGAAAAAATATGTTTTCTTAAGTTTTTAAATGCAATGTGTTTTAGACTTCTTAGGAGCTTTTTTATAAAAAATTTCATTAAATCCATTATGCCGATAATGAGAAATTCAAAATTCAAAAAAATCGTTCTTTGGTAGGTACAGTCAGTAATATCTAGATTTAATTTTTTTTTTTATTAAATAATAAATCGTAAAGATTAATCAAAAGAAACAAAATTTTAGCAAAATTCTCGGAACCATTTTCGAGAAAAATGCGATTTTCCAAAACCATTTTTTAAAATTTGTATGGAAGGTACCGTTAGTTTTAGATAAAACAAAATTTTTTTTCTCAAATCTTGTAGATTATGTTAAGTAACTTTTATTTGTCAAGTTTGAACAAAATCGAGCATGGGGTTTTCGAAATATTGAGTTTCCAAAAAAAAAATTTGAATTTTTTTTTAAAAATCCAAAAATTTTAAAATTGAAAATTTGAATATGTAATAATATTCAAACTTTAGAGGAGCTTTGACATAAAAAAAAATTACTTAAATCGGCTGTACCGTTTTCGAGAAAATCAAAAACAAAAAAAAATGGACCCAGGGTGGCTACCAAAAATAACAATTTTTTGTAAATTTTTTTTCAACCATCAGCTAGTTATAACCAAATCAAATTTTTTTAAAAAAATTCTGTGGGACAGTTTTTGAGAAAAAAAAATATTTACAAAATTTCGAAAAAAAAATCGTATGGCAGGTACCGTTATTTTTGGTCTTAAAAAAAAAACATTAAAAAACGTCCGGGGGGAAAAAATTAAAACCCATATCTACCATATCTACAGACAGACAAACAGACAGACAGACAGACAGAATTGCGAGACCCACTTTTTTGGTCTTCGCTATCATCGTAATGTCAACTTTGATCAAAATCTCGAGTTCGATTTTTTTTACGAATGCATAACTTGCCTTATAGTACCTATAAGTCGCAAGTAAAAACCCTAGTGGAGAAGTTAAAAAAAGGTGTGTTTGACTGTGAGTTCTTACGTCTGTGCGTTCATCCCTCCATTGCACAATGAGCTTCTGTTTCTATAATTTTCCTACCTTCGTTGATGTGGCCGTTTCTGAAACTTTTAACGTTCTCGAAATACAATTTTTTTTATCAGGAAAGGTGATTCCCATAGCCTTTCACCAATCTTAGTACCTAACTAAGAAATTAAATTTGGTGGTAAACAGCTCAGAGTGAACCAGGACCTAGTGACTTACAACTCTCAACCATTCCTGTGTGCGTGTGACCAGAAACGTAGGGGACCTACAATTTTCTGTGGATTCCGAAGGGCTAATGAGCAGCACTTTCCATGACAAGAGATACTCTTGAAGAATTTGTAAATTCCTCGCAAGAGGCAGTACATCCCTGAAAAAACTTTTTTGCAACGGCTGAGAATCGAACTCAACACCTTCCGCATGACAGTCCAACGCACTAACCATTATGCCAAGGGGTACTACTTAGTAACTTAGCCAATTTTTTTTGTAAGCAATTGTGTTCAGCAGTGGCGACGAGGAGCTTCCGTCACGCGCTCACAAGACTCGAATGAATACATGTGTCGAAAACTTATGTAAACATGCCCTTTTTACTCTTCCTAAAATGATTTAATTAACTAATTATTATATATTTTGTGTTTTGGTTTTTTTCTATTATGCAACTGGATTCTTAATTTGATATACGCATTTTGTGCAAACATAATTTCATGTGTGGGACACGGATTAGTTCCTGTTCTACCATTTCTATAATAATTTGCATGCGCTTTAATTCATTTAATGACGCCACATACTTTATGGGTTATTCGTCTATATTGTGTGTATGATTGAATGAGGCTGCAGCTAGATTTTGTTGTTAATAGGCATTGGTAAAATAATTAAATCCTCCCCATCGTCAATTGGTCAAAATTATGTGAAAATTGATCTAAAATTTCTGTTGGCAAGAATTCAAGGGGTTTGATTCTTTAGTGGTTTTTTAATGACAGGTGCGTGTGGGAAGTTAATAGGATTAAGTTTCCCAATTTGCATACCATTATTGATTTGATGTTGGTATTGTTTTATGTGTGTTGCTTATAATAATAGATTAAACTGTGCTAATGGTAGAGAAGGGATTAAGATGGGTAATGTGATGAAAAATATTTTTGTTATATGCGTTGTTTGCGGATTTTTAGTGTTTATGATAATGGGCTTTACTGTGGTGTACGTACATCAACAAAATTTATATTTATTCGTTAAATTCCTCGAAAAAATCTGGAAACAAAAATACAAAGCAGAGTTTTGTTTTTCACGTACATATTTGGTTTTCACTTCAAAAAAGAAGGAATTGATTTTTAGTTGGAATGAATGCACTATCGGATCTCATCGCATATCATGTTCAACATGCTGTTTGACCTTCTTAAGCTGTTCCTTTTTTTTTTTTATAATCTACCCGCGCTCAAGGGATTAGATTACCCTTTAATTGTTTCAACACAGCGCGGGCGTGTAGTTAAGAAGAGAAAGAAGGATAGGAAAGATGTGTGGCACGATGTTCTGAGACTGAAGGTTGTTGTCTCAGATGTTTTATCTCCAGGGATGGCGGCTGAACTAAAGCGGAGAATGCCGTGTCTTATTTCTATGTCGCTTATAATTCACATTATTTTATTCGTGTTCATCCTTGTTGGGCATATTTGTTTAACTCAATTACATGTTGTTAGTGTTATGCCTGAACAACATGTAATGAGTAAACCAGCAACCCATTGATGACAATTTTTAGAAGGTTTTTAATGGAATTAAAACGACATAGACGACGGCAGGGATCGAACCTGTGATCATGAGGTTCACAGGCAAGCACACATCCATCGCGGCACGGCCACCCCCTGTTCCTGCAACGCTCTAGTCGACTAGTAAATACTAGTGGCTAACGAATATTAAATCAAGGTTCACCATCTTGATATTAACTTCAAAGCCTCATATGATAACATTCATGTAGAAACATATGCATCTTCTACTGAACTCGGAATCCCAGCAAAAATGACCTAGCCTTCACATGTTCCAAAAATCTTTGAAAGCATTTTGTACGTTCGTTGTTAGTCTTTCATATCCCCTAGACAACACGGCTTTTATCAAAAACAGCTCCACAACGACTAACCTCCTCTCAACCTTAGAGAACCGAACGGAGGTTCACGTTGTCTCAATCGATTTTTGTAAGCCTTTTGACAAAATTTCACATAAACTTATTCTGTTCAAACTGTCTATTATTGGGCTCAAACTTATCTTCTTAAAATAGAGTTTTTATTACCTTAAGAACCGTTATTACAAAATTCGATACAGATTTACTTTCTGAAATGATTTCCTAGGTAACTCCGTGGTTTTACAAAACAGCCATTTAGGACCTCTCATTTTGATTCTTTCTATTAGTGATATTGAAATGGTCATTAAATATATCTTTATCTCGCTCTACGCCAAGGATACCAATTTTGTAAGACCATTTCTATGAACCTTGATTCTACTCTTCTTCAACTTCATCTCCACAGTTGCTCTGGTGCTGGAAAATGATCCATATTTACCTCTGAATCAATTCGTGACCTTGTTTTATGTTACAGAGAGCTCAAATTTCTCACACATATTGACGAGATTATTCTAGGCTCTTTGAATTGATGGTTCAAAGAATTTTCTGAACCCTACGTGATCCGAACTTTAAATATAACCTTTGTTCGGACCCTTCTTGAATACGCCTGCCAAGTATGGACTCCTTATTAACAAATACATATATCAAGAGTCAAATAACCTTTTGATTCTACCAACTCTCTACAATTCCATCGCTTTCAACACTTTTTCCCGTAAAATCTAAGACATCAACATTTCTTCTATTAGGCCTCTTATGTATTAAGCCGAATATATTGGGGTGTTGCCTTCACCAAAATCCAAATTTAAATCCTTGCAAGAATGACGAATTCCTTACATAAGGTTAATGCGTTGGACTGTCATGCAGAAGGTCTTGGGTTCGATTCTCTGCAACTGCAAAATTTTTTTTTTCAGCGATGTACTGCCTCTTGCGAGGAATTGACAAATCTTGCAAGAGTAGCTCTTGACCTCTTGTCATGAAAAGTGCTGCTCATAAGGCCGTTCGGAATCGGCAGAAAATTGTAGGTTCCCTCTAGTCTTGTTAACACGCACACCGGAATGGTTGAGAGTTGTAAGTCACTAGGTCCTGGTTCTCTTCCAGCTGGTACACCACCAAATTTTAAGAATGACAAACGGCGGCGGAGATGTATACCCAAACTGAATAAGGTGTATCAAGATGTAGATTTGGTTCAGAAGGCCAATGCACATTGGCTCCACCACATGGAGCATGTTGCATGTTATTTGTCTGCTACAAAAGAATCCATCAGGATTCTACCGTCCTTCTTGTCTATTTCAGCTTATCCAATAAGCGCTACTAGGAGGCCGGAAGATAATAGTAGTTACAATAATTCCGAGTCAACTTAATGACAAGCCCAGAAGACACTGGCCAAGCTTTCAAAGATCAATTTTTCCTGGACAAGAAAGATACAACGTATAATATTTTTTTTAAGGGGGTCGGGACTCTCAAATCAAATTAACTTCCAGTTTGCATCCACCACTTTTGTAAAAGAAGAAAAATGTTTTTCTTGTAACCAAGATGGTGGTTTAAGGTCCTGCACAATTTTTCAAAAAATCATAAGCTCCTAATGACTCCTTCCAATTAATAGTGAAAGAAAAATATACAATAAAATGTTCACTATTAAATATTTATTCCGACTTTGTTATAAGCAAATAAGTAGTACTCTCTTTTGTCGGGGAATATGTTATGTACATATTTCCTAATTTATAAAAAAAAGTGTTTGGTCTTCAGACATACATAATTATGTACATACATTCATGATGGTAGTTTCTACGAAACTATTTAAAATAAAATTTTATTAACAAATTTTAAGCTTATCGCAAAATACATTAATTTTTTTGTCTAATAAATATTTTCTCAAATCGGTACAACTTATTTTAATCAAACAATGTTATTAACGGTACCTTTCAGAGAACCTTTTTTTTGATTTTCGAATTTTTCATCAACGGCTCTAACGATTTAAACCAAAAAAAGGAGCTCCCTTGCATTTGAAAAAAATTTAATCTAAAATTTTTTTCGGAAAAATAGTTTTTGGATTTAAAAAAAAATACAAATTTATTTTTGAAAATTCAATATCTTGAAAACGGATACACGATTAAACTTTTAAATTACGTTTCAAAATGTATTTTATTTAATACTCACAAGTTGCATATTTCTTGTGCAAATTTTAAGAAAAATTTAGTATATTTATTTTTGAAAAAAAAAATCCAAGTTTTTTTTTTTGAAAAATCAATATCTTTTTAAAATTATTTCTTCAGATCTATACAACTGAATATGTACTGAAAATTGGCATCCCAAATTTTGCTCTCGAAAAATTTTAAAGAAATTTGTTATATAAACAATTACTTTAATAATAAAATGATAGTTAAGCTTTGTGTGCGTAAATTCATACTTTTCCGGAAATCAGATGGCAATTCCATGCATTTGAATATTTTTATCTCATTGAATCCATGTTTTATATTTATAAAATGTATTTTAAATTCCAAAGTACTTTTACATAGAAGCAAGTACGTGCGATGCAGGTTTTTTTTTTTTTTTTTTGAAAAAGTTCTAAGAAGTTTAAAAAACCTTGCATTCCAAAACTTTCAAAACCATATTTTTTCGTTTTTTTTTTAATTCGAATTTTTTTTTGTTTTGTACTCATTAATTGATAAAAAGCATTGTATGAATTTTTGTAATTGTAAAACTGTCTCTTGAAAAAGAAAGCACAACGAAACCCTTGACAATGAGTGCCTGGAAGTCTTTCCACACACAAAAATTAACAAAGCTACCACTTCAATTTAAAGTTAGAAATTATTTTCTTCAAAGTCTTAGCATAAGTCTCTATGTAATTTTGATACACCAGTTGTACCTCGACAATACGACATCTCCTGATGATGATATCTTCCTTATACTACTAAAAAACTTATTCGGAGTTCCATATAATATAACTTTTCCAAACTGCCACTAACCTAAAAGAAAAAGAGAAAAAAGGTACAAAAAAGAGCGGCAATTCTATGTACATTCTTGCTTAATTTAGACTTTCTTCCCTTAACAAAGTCACAGCTCACAGTTGCCAAACAAACTTAAGATTTCAGCAAAATTTTCAAATGGAAACTTTTTCACTTAACTTTAAAGTTATTCCGCCTTATTCCTCTTGCCACTTTAGTCTTCCTTTTTTAAATACCAACTAGCATCACCTCTGCTGGTCTTTTTTCTTTTACCCCGGCCTTTTCTTAAATTAGTTCGAGCGGTGCCAAAATGTCTATGAACTTATCCTTTGCGATTTCTAAATGTTAAATAAGACTCAAACCATGGCAAGATACTCGCAGGTATACCTTTGTATAAGGTGTCTCGACAGCACCTTAATACAGCTTAATCTATTATACGGCTTTTTAGAGGTAAAAGTTTGTATAATTTTATGATCAAACAGTCTATGTTAAATAGCTCTGATGCCGATGGTAGTTCTAAATATAATCCCATTAACAAAATTATTAGGACTTGCATAACACAACACCGGTCTTCACTTTTAAATATGAAATCTTTAAAAGGTCACGGAACTTTGAACTCTTTTGTGTATACTGAATAAAGGGAGCCTAGGGGTGTTTAAAGGAAATCGCAAATATTAAAAACAATTGAAAGAGATTTTATTGAAAACGTAATAAAAAGCTCAAGTGGTACCTTGTGCAATATAGGCAACTTCGTATGTTACGAGTAGCAGACCAATTATTATGTCTGCTGTAAACTTGGCAGTTTTCATAGAATAAGTCGATTAATCATTGATTGCGGTAACATAGTCTTTTCATTTTTTTTTTCAAAGAATCCACCATAGTTTAGTTATGTTAGTGCAATGTGTTCCGATTGTTGGATTGTAATAAAACTGTCATCGCTGGAAAAAAGCCACAGATTTATAGTCTATTGCAGCCAGGAACTGAAAAACTACTATGTACCATCCCAACCACAAAGAAAACAAGCGAAAGATTGCAGAATCATGGATATTGAAATACTTTTGGAATAAGGAATTCAGTGAGTTTGTGGTTTTGTGTTGTGAATGTTTCCACAAAACATTGTTCTTAGATGAATTGATTTGTCCGTTCTTATTGTCAATATTCTATGCAATTTACCTGGAATATAAACGGCATACTTGTATATCAATATCAGTTTTTAACTTCTTACCAATGAATTAACTGTCGATGTCAAAACATTCAGTATAAACTGCATACTCATGAAAGTTTTGAAAAAAGCTTTAATTTTTCCCAAATTCAAAAAAAGTGAACGCTCAGTTCTGGAAAATTACACTGGAATATCTCTTTGAAACTCTGAAAGAAAATTATTTTCCTAAAATTTAAACAGCAGATTAGTAAAACGGAAATGTTTGTATTAACCTGTGTTGCTAGAAACTTCATGGATAAAAAAGAAAATTATACTTTGTTTTTTTTTTCGACTTTGCAGTAGACTTTGATAAAATCAACAAGAATAGCCTTACATACACGCTATGTTCAATGGATCTCTCATATAAATTCTTAAAAATGTACGCTGAACTCTTCTTAAAGGCACAAGTGGGGAAGTTTATAAAGGTGGTAAGAAATATCAGTGTATGATGTACTCAACGGGTCGTACGGTTGGAAAAAGCTTGCAAACTTCTGTAAAAATCCTCTGATTTAATGGAATAGTTTTATGTAAGCAAACCGAAAACAAAAATATTGTACATTAACTTTCAATTCATTGTATTGAAAAATTAAAATATAGAATGTACTTTTTGTAAAACATTTTTAAATCACTTTTCTATCATATTAAAATTTTATTTTCAAAAGGTTCAATCTGGCAAACGGCAAGCATGTCATGATGGTCATAATTATTTTTTTATAATTTTAACTGTAAAACCGAAGCTGAAAGCTGAATTTAAATAAGTGAACAATAAATGATAATTATAATATAAACCACATTTTCATAATAATGGTTAAGTCAACGAACAACGAACAATTAAAATTAACTACCGAAATTCCGAGTCGGTGATGGCAATTTAAGAAGCGTTAACGCCAATGTTAACTCTCAGTAGACAAGAAATTCATACTCTAGTGGCAGCACTGAATTTAGCTGTTGGATTTTCCCATACTAGTGAGACAACTATAGTTGATCGAAGAATTGGGCATCGCTAACATCTGCATTCTGCACCCTTACAAGAAGTAAAGAAGTAAAGCCACTCATTTTCATATTGGGCTCTAGATATGTTGGAAAAAGATGAAAAATTTCATCTCAATATCATCTTCAATGAAGAAGATCAATTTTAGCTAAGCTGCTTCATCAACAAACAGAATTATTATGCGTTATTGGTGAGGTGAAAACCGGCAAATGCTTCACGAAAAACTACCACTTCATCCACAAAAAAAACTGTGCGGTTTTCATACAAGTGCTATACGAATATCATTGGGCCGTTTTTTAATTGCGATATAATGTAGGTACTATAGGGCAAGTTCTGCATTTGGAAAAAAAATCGAGCTCGAGATTTTGATCAAAGTTGACATTAAGATGATAGCGAAGACGAATAAAATGGGTGCGACAATTCCGTCTGTATGTCTGTACCTCTATCTAGAGCCTAAGCCACTTGACCTATTTTTTTCAAACTCGGTATTTAAGGGTCTTCGGTGATTCTCTAAAGGGGAAATAGAATTTTTTTTTAGCTCTAAGACTAACGGTACCCCCATACACCTGTAATGCATAATCTTATTTATATCGAAAACGGCTCTAACCATTTTGATGAAAAAAGTTAGGTGTGATATTATAAACATGGAATACTTTTTGGTAAAAAGAATTTTGGGGGGAAATGTTATTAACGGTAACTGTCATGGAACGGTTTTTTTTTTATTTTAGAATTTCTCATCAACGGCTCTGACGATTTTAACTAAAATTTTTATGCAGGAGCTCCTTTGCATTTTAAAAATTATAATCTAAATTTTTTTTTTGAAAAAATAGTTTTTGGATTTTTAAGAAAATAATACAATTTTTTTTTTGAAAATTCAATATCTTGAAAACGGATACGTGATTAAATTAAATTACGTTTTAAAATGTATTTTATTGAATACTAACAATTTGCATATAATTTTTTTAAGGAGAATCTAGTACACAAAAAAAATGTTTCAGTGTGTCTGTATGTCTGTATGTCTGTACCTCTCCCTACAGCCTAAACCACTAGACTAGACCTATGTTCTTCAATCCCGGTAGTTAAGCGGCTTCGGTGATTCCCTAGAGGGGAAATTGAAAGTTTTTTTAACTCCAAGATTAACGGTACCCCTCATAGACCCGTATTGTAAAATCTTATTTATATCGGAAACGGCTCTAACGATTTTGATAAAAAAATTTAGTTAGATATTATGTAATGAATTTGTAATTTGGGCCAAATGTAATTAATGATACCTATCATAGAACCGTTTTTTTTTTTTACTTTCGACTTTCTTATTAACGGCTGTAGCGATTTTAACCAAATATTTTCACCAGGAGCCTCCTTAAGTTTAAAATAATATTGTATATCAAAATATTCGAAAAAAATATTAAAAAAAAAAAAAAAATCCAATTTATTTTTTGAAAAATCAATATCTTGAAAACGTGTGAACGATTATTTTTTGAAATTAGCCGTGTTTTTTTGGAAAAGTTATCCGTAGTACAGTAGGATTTTATATGAAAAGCAAATACAACATCCGCGGTAGGATCACTGCCGATACTCGAATAAACGTCAAATCTCTATCCGCAGCAGGATTTCACTTCTCCTTTTATCGGCAGTGATGCTACTGCGGATGTTGTGTTTGTTATTCATATAAAATCCTACTGTACTATGGATAACTTTTCCAAAAAAACACGGCTATTATTTCCTAAAATCTATATTACTAAGCACTTAAAACTGGCATCCCAAATTTTGCTCTAGAAAAATTTTAAAGAAATTTGTTATATAAAAAATTACCGTAATAAAACGATTTTTAAACTTTCTTCGCATAAATTTATAGTTTTCCGTAAATCAGACGGCAATTGCATGCAATTGAACATTTTTTTTTTAACATTAAATCCATGTTTTATATTTATAAAATGTATTTTAAATTCCAAAGTACTTTTACATAAGAGCAAGTTCGTGCGAAGTTATCGGTTTTCTCCATAAACTGCCGTAATGTGAAGAATATTATAAGGAGGAGTTTAGTCTCCTTTATTGAAGATCGGGCAAACCATCGCCGATACCTTAGTTCGACCATAATTTATAGATATACCAAATAGAGTCATCGCCTGGAACTTTGGATGGTTTGATACCAAGGCAGTCAACTCCACCAACTTAATTGGATTTAAGTGTAGATAATGCTTTATGTACTTCGTCGAAATGTATGTTTCTGGTCTAGGTTGATCATCACCTTGATTACTTCAGTTCGAACCTTTAGATGATCTTTTTACTTATTGTTTAAGCCTATTATTCTGTCAATTACATCTCTCTATATCGTCAATCACGGGCTTATCTTTACCTTTTGATACTTCTGAGAGACCAGTGTTTCTCTCTAGAGCTGCCGAATAGATCAAAACGAGGTGTTTCATTGCTTCTTAGCAATGTTTCCACTATTTCTCAAAACAGATGTTAAAAAGAACATATTACAATTTTCCCATCTGAAGTCGAATTTCCTAACGATATTTCGATATTTTGGCTTTGGTAACAGGGTTATCTATAGCAGTACTCGTACCTTGGCCACAACGAGTGCTTCGAGTCTACTTGGGCTCTCAGAACGTTTGACATCCATGATATTGGAGTAGTGCCTTAGATCGATCGTAATGTGGGGACTGCGTTCTATCTACCATAATGTTTCGCCCGAAGTAAATTCGATCAACTTGAGTCCAATTTTGAATGTGCTGCCATGCTCAAGACGAATTTTCTTCAAATTGACGTTGCTTTGTGCTCTTTAACTGCAACTAATAGTATATGTCTACAGGACTACATCTGTCAAACGGCAAGACTTATTACATATCTTGGATAACAGTATGATATTTGATTTGCAGCTGTCTAGGGCCTCAACTTATTGGTTTGCTAAATTCGTTGTTCTTATTTCGGTTGCCTAGTTCATATGTTCAAGATTATATACCTATATAAGGTCTGTGTTCCAAATCTATCTCTAGTTTGGTATTAGAATGAAAAGAGGTTAAGTAAATAGCCTTTTATCAGGATCTAGTGATCTTTCGGATGGTATATATAATTTTTGCGAATATCCCACATAATAAAGTGCATAAAATCGCGCGTGACCATACGTAACCCTGCAAAAGCTTTGATTACAAATTTTCTATGTCTGACCAATTCACAAAAATAGTTGACTATTTTTGACCAATTACTGATCAACTTTTTCTTATATAAATGAGGTACCAAGGTCCCAGAGCCCCTGTGTTTTATGTATTTTGAAGGGATAGTGCTAACTTTTTCAACCACACGAGTGTGTCCCGCTTAAGTGGGAAAACTCCTTGCCATCACCCTTCTCTCCTTTGCTTTTTTTAAGAAACATTCCACAATGATTGACAACTCATTTAAAGTTGATGTACTATAGGCTTCAATGCTTACCAAGGGGAGGTGAGAGATAGGAGTTGATAGACAGAGGTTCATTAAATTCAAATCAACTCAAATTGTCCTAGATATCTTTTTTCACTTAAGTGAATCTTTTAAAACAGTTTGGAAGGAATTTTTTCGAAACTCACTTATCTACAAATAGAATTTATATTAAGGAACCTTTCTTACAAAAATAATGTTTAAGCAAATCGAGGGCAGACAATTTAAGAATCATGAAGAATAATAGCCTTCCTGCTGCAATAGCATCCATTTCGTTAATTACCCATTTTTGTTTACGTTTTTTTTTTCATTTAACAGAGATCAGAGATAATTATTGCCAGTAATTGATAGTAATTTGTCTTTCAAATTTGTTATTCAAACCGTCCGTGAATATTTATTACAGAATTGGTAAAGCTTTGCCTTTGAATTATAAATTATAAAGATACACATAATTAATTGATATTCTAATCATAGAGTTCGTCTTCCTTTAAATAGAAATAACTATAGAGACCAGCTTCAAGGACTTTGTTTTCGACTCTTCCATCCTAAGAGCTCAACTGAGCTATGCCTATCGGTGAATTCAGAAATTGAAACATACGAGTAATATTGCTAAAATTGTATATCACTTATAACCAAAAGATTATCAAAAAAAAACTCTTTAAACGCATTTGACTTATTCATAATTATATGACTTCATACAATGGAAGTGAGTTCACAATTCATAGGAATCGCTAATTTCAATTTTAATTTTAATTTAGGAAATTCGAATCGTTTTATTTAATTTAATGTTTTCATCAATCCGCACTTTTTTTTGCCTGAATTACTTGTTCATTTTTGGAATTGCCAGCGCAAAATGTACTATGTATTTTGTATTCGTATGGGATTGCAAAATATTTAAAGTTTCGTCAGTTACCTTTAAATTTGTGGGATGCGCTACACCGCTTTAATGATGAAACAAGGTACTGATGAATGATAAAAAGCTTGTATCCCATAATTGTTACTCACTTGCGATATGTGAACAAACATAGGTACTAAATATATGGCAAGTTTTGCATTCGGAAAAAAAAAACACGAACTCGAGATTTTTATCAAACTTGACATTACGATGACAGGGACGACGAAAAAAGTGGGGCTTGCAATTCAGTCTGTCCATCTGTTCAATATGAAGCCTAAACGGCTAACGGAAATCTTTGTAGATAGCATTTTAAAATTTTTCCTTATTTTTATTTTTTGATAGAATTTTGCACCAAGCTCTCTTATCAAAAATGCTTGTGTTTGTTCAGTGAAATAATTATCCATATACAATACATGTTGTATTAGACGGTTTAAAGTCTTATCTACAAAAAAAAAAATTTGTGTTTCCCAGGGCGCTATTTTGTTTCCGACCAACTTCCTCATTTTAATAAATGATGTCTCATCTGAAACTAAAGGTTGGTTAAATTTTAAACTTTCAACTATTTTATGTTTTTATGTTTTTTTTTTCAAAAACTGTGCATAGATTTCACTTGATTTGAAAATTAGCTAATAGAACAGAGCATTGGCTTTAAAAAAAGGTATAATACTTAATTGTAAGTATTACCGTTATTTTTTTAATATTTTTGTCTCCATTTTTAGTACCATTTTTATGAAATTGCCTCTCCCGCCCTAACGGGCGAGATAGCTACCCCTCCTGTAGTAAAAAATGCTTGTATTGAAGTGTTCTACAAAAAACCGTTATCATTTCTTGGCGCCTAAGTTATCGTACTCTTGCCTAAGAGATTAAAAAATGTTCGTAACCATAAAATTCATTTTTACTTGCATTCGTAAGAAAATCGAGCTCGAGATTTTGATCAAAGTGGGTCTCGCAATTCTGTCTGTCTGTTTGTCTATCTGTTCAACTACAGCCTAAAGGGCTCGGCCGATTTTCTTCAAACTTGGTAGATAGGGGTTTTAATTTTCTCCCCCACACATTTTTTTCTTTTTTTTTTTAAGACCAAAAATAACGGTACCTGCCATACGATTTTTTCCGAAATTTTATAAATATTTTTTTTTCTCAAGAACTGTCCCACAGAATTTTTTTAAGAAAAATTTAAAAAACTTAATTTAGTTGAACCTAGGTAATGAATGAAAAAAAATTTCCAAAAAAATTGTTATTTTTGGTAGCCACCCTGGGTAATTTTTTTTTGTTTTTGATTTTCTGGAAAACGATCTACATCAATTTTTTTATACTAAAGCTCCTCCAAAGTTTGAATATTATTATTATTACATTATTCAAATTTTCAATTTTTTATTTTCTTGGATTTAAAAAAAAAATCAAAATTTTTTTTTGGAAACTCAATATTTCGAAAACCCCATGCTCGAGTTTTTCAAACTTAACAAATAAAAGTCTCTTAACATAGGTACTCTACAAGATTTGAGAAAAAAATTTTTGTTTTGTCTAAAACTAACGGTACCTTCCATACAAATGTTAAAAAATGATTTTCGAAAATCGTATTTTTCTCGAAAACGGTTCCGAGAATTTTGTTACTTTTTTTTTCTTTTGATTAATTTTTACAATCTATAAATTAATAAAAAAATTGAAATCTAGAAATTACTGACTGTACCTACCATAGCACGATTTTTTCGAATTTTGAATTTTTCACAAAAAAAAATATTTTTTCAATTTTTGGAAAAAAAAAGTCTTTTTTTTTGGAAAATTCGATATCTCAAGAAATTTAACTCTCATTCGTACAATAATGTAAACTTAAAGTTGGCGTACCAAATTTTTTTCTTAAAAATGTTTTGAAAACTTTGTACATTAAAGCTTTTTTTTAAGGAACCACTACAACGACTTATAATTTTTGTTCTTGCATAAATTCATATTTGCATAGAATTCTTTTTTTATCTCTTACTACTAAAAGAATTTAAAAAAATCATTTTATCCTTATGAAAACAGTTTTCTTTATAAGACATTCGTTTTTAAAATTCCTAGTCTGTTACATAGGATTATTTTTTTTAGTTTTGCAACGTTTTTTAATATACAATCTACAAGATGTGAAGAATTGATTTTATTTTATCATAAAATAACGGTACCCACCATACAAATGTTAAAAAAATAGTTTTCGAAATTTCTATTTTTCTCGAAAACGGCAATGAATTTTGATAAAAATTTTTTCTTTCAATTAATACTTACGATTTATACTTCTCTAAAAAAATTAAATGAATATATTACTAATTGTTCACTGTTGTTCGCTAACGTGTGGCAGAAGAGCAATCAATCTTGACTCGTCGTCGTGCCCAACAATCAAAGGGCACGGTAGTGCCCAGCCAAGTTCTGGCACTACACCCTTTTTACAGGAACAAACTCAGGCGATATTTGACCCCTCCCTATCTTCAGTACCAATGAAGTCAGAAACTTAAAATTCCGAACATTTGCTAAGCTAGTCAGGCACAGGCACCTCACCAAATTTCAACTTTCTAGCTTAAGCGGTTCCTGAGATAAAAGGCCTCAAAAATCACAAAAACCGTAACTGACTGACTGAGTTACAGATCATCAAAATTATGGAGCACTTCCCGACATCGTAGAATCTTGTAATTTTGCACGACCGACGCGACGGTAGGTCTTGTCATGCAAGCAGAGGAAAAAATCGAAAATTTGAAATTTTCCATTCAGGCGGCGTGGTATCCGAATTGGTGTTGGTTGAATGGAGCACTTCCGACTGCTGTAACACGATGAAATTTAGTTAAGTGGTAGGGCTAAAATTGCATATTAAGAAAAAAATATAAAATTAGCGGTTTTCCATTCAGGGGCGTGGTATCCGCCCACTTACTCAGAACTGATGTAAATTATATATGGCGCACTTCCGATTGCAGTAGAACAATGAAATTTGGTAGAACAGTAGGGCTCAAATTGCATATAAAGGACCAAAAATAAATATTGAGGTTTTCCATTCAGGGGGCGTAGTATCCGCCCACTTTGTGAGAAAATGTTTAATTTATAAGGAACACTTCCGATTGCTGTAATTAAGGTTGGTTTGTTAGTGTTAGGTATCTTGCCAGGATAAGAAGAAATAATTGAAGCGCAAATCAAAACAACCGATAACAAAAAGAAAATATACCAAAAGAAATAGGAAGCTATAAACTAAGTTGATTTTAGTAGGTAGAGTCCACCCTTCTATCTTTCCGTATTTTTCGAGATTTTGACATGGCAAAATATTGAAATCTTTGCAAAACGGAGTGAGATCAGACCAAAAACATAAATGTTAACAAAAGAGCCAAGTTCTTCTATACAAAAACCTTTGTGTAACAAGTCAGCCGTGAAAAGTACTGAGATCTAAAAGTACGCCAAGTTCTTACTTCATGAATGTTTAATACCGAATATTTAAAGTAGAATAATATTGAAACAGCTACAATGTAATAGCGAAATTTTATTATTTGATGACTACTGACTAAAATTTGATGGGCTTACTGGTCAAGTTTTCAAAACCTTTTGAATTGGACATAAGATTGATGAACTTTCAAATTACTCGTAAGTGCAGATTTTTGTTGTGGAGCACAAACAGTTTTCAGTGTGATTATGCACTAATTTTCGCCGAGTGTTTAAAATAGGTACTATTTTTTAGAACCGGTTTTTTTTCACTGGTAAAACACTGTCAAAGCTAATCATCTTCTCTTAGTTAGTCTCGTGGTGTATTGCGAGCATTTCTTCTTGCCAGAATAATAGAAAGTGTTTTTTAATATTCATTTTGTGCATAGGACAACTAACTCCGAACATTTTATAGAATTAAGCCCTTTGGTTGTGCCTACGTATGCTCTACGTCCTTCAAAATTTAAAACTCAATAAATCCGAAACAAGCACAAAGGCGAACGAGAGCATTATTAATGCGATGTAAATAAACATCAGGAAATGCTTTTAATACTCAGTTCGCTCGGCCATGTAACACACGGAGTTTTAGCCTTATGCTTGTCTCCTGTTAGCTCATAGCCAGTCTAGAAGAATGCAATCGAAAGTTGAGGCTCCCCCGGACTGTTGGCCGACACGATATAAATATTATGTTCGAAAAGGCCAATACGGGCTCCGAATTTACATACACATTCCTTTTATCCTGCGGATACATATTAATTTTCAGCCTCATATACACACAAGAGTAGAGTTTATAACGGCCGACTAAAAAGAGGTCCTCTGTTATGGTTCCAGCAAAGCGGAGCGGAGGAGAGTGCACTGCAACTGCAATATGGTTGAAGTTTATTTTCGGTCTAGCAAGATAATCCTGCTTTAAAC
The DNA here is from genome assembly GCA_963931855.1 of Philhelius festivus. Classification (NCBI taxonomy): domain Eukaryota; kingdom Metazoa; phylum Arthropoda; class Insecta; order Diptera; family Syrphidae; genus Philhelius; species Philhelius festivus. The sequence goes on along the minus strand of OZ007556.1, from coordinate 69,871,549 downwards.
TTATACCCACATTTTTTTAAAACAATTTTTATTTTGTTTGAAAAGAATTATGCCAGTATAGCAGGCAGGCTGTAGATGAAAAAGATGAGGTTGATTGTGTGGGGTCTGTGCATCTGCCTTTGCCTCATAGTGAATGCAGATTTAATACTTTATTTAAGTAGATTATATGATGCCGTAGTTGTGGCCATGTCAATGGAGGATTTAAAATAGAATGAAGGTATGTTACACGTCCTTAGATGATGGTATAATTCACTTGACAACAGAGAATAAACCTACTCGTAGATGAACCAGAATCTGAAATGTGGCGAATGAGATCGACAAGAATATGTGGTTGCTCTAGTTCTATGGCTTGCTGCATCAAGATGACTATGGAATAACTATTTGCTTGTGGGTATTATGTTTCTTGTGGCCTAAAATAAATATACCACATTAAGACAAGATTTTGTGATCTTATTACAAGAAGGAAGACATGCCTCGGCCTAGGATATGCAATTTGATATTTAAGGGAAGACGTTATTTCTGTTTTAGGGACTGAGGACAAAAGCGGTTTTTCAAATGAAGGACTTCATTTACTTTGGGTTTTTGAAGTAAAAAAATAATTTTTTTTTTTTTGTTTCAAAGTTTACTTTTGGGATTAAAGTAAAATTGTCTAAATTTAATCGTTTCCGGAACTTTCGTTAAAATGTCTAAGTTTATGGTGCACTCATGATTTAATTTTGTTTCATTAATTTTTACCTGCGTTATACGTACTTTAGATCAAGTTTTGCATTTGAAAAAAAAATCGAACTCGCGGTTTCAAACTTGACATAACGATGATAAAGACTACGAAAAAAGTAGGTCCCGCAATTCCGTCTGTATGTCTGCTTTTCTGATTCTGATCGCTCTGTTCACGCCGTTCAGGGAACATCCCCCTCTTCACTACAAAAGAAAACATAATGAACTTATGCAATATTATTCAAACTTTGGAGGAGAAAGTTTGAATAATATTGCGTATTCAAATTTTCAATTTATTTTGGATTCTTAAGAAAATGTTCATATTTTTTTTTTTTTGGAAACTAAATATTTTGAAAGCTCCATGCTTGATTTTTTTCAAAAATCTTTTATAGAGAAGCTTCTAAAAAGTTTTAAAAAATATTGCATTTCAAAACCTAAAAAAAGCTATTTTTTGAACTAAAAAAAATCATTTTTTTTGGAAAACTCGATATCTCAAAAACGGCTCCATATTGTTTTTGATTATTTAATTTTTATTCGTACAATAGAAAAAACTTTAAGTTTGCGTACCATTTTTTTTTTCTCTTAAAAATGTTTTAAAAAGTTTATTGTTTTAAAGAAACCTCTACAATGACTTATAATTTTTGTTTTTGCATAAATTCATATTTGCATGGCATTGTTTTTATCTCTTACTGCTAAAAGAATTTAAATAAAATGCACGACTGGTCGCACGAACTTGAAAATTTTGAAGTTTTTTTTAAAAATCCAAAAAAATATTTTTGAAAATTTGAATAAACAATTCTATTTAAATTTTTGAAGAGCCTTCGCAAAAAAAAAATGATTTAAATCAGTGGTACCGATTTTGAGAAAATCAGAAACAAAAAAAATGGTTCCATGGGGGGTACCCTCAATAACCATTTTTCGGAAAATTTTTTTCAAGCATTACCTAGATTTAACTAAATGAAATTTTTTGTGTTTTTATTTTTTAAATCTGTCCAGCAGTTTTTGAGAAAAAAAAATATTTATAAAATTTCGAAAAAAAAATTCGTATGGCAGGTACCGTTATTTTTGGTCTTAAAAAAAAAAGAAAAAAACGTGTGGGGGTAAAAAATCAAACCCCATATATACCAAGTTTAAAGAAAATCGGCCGAGTCGTTTAGGCTGTAGTCGAAGCGACAGACAGACAGAATTGCCAGACCCACTTTTTTAGTCTTCGCTATCATCATAATGTCAACTTTGATCAAAATCTCAAGTTCGATTTTTTTACGAATGCATTACTTGCCTTATAGTACCTATAAGTCGCAAGTTAAAATTAGTTTCATCTTTATGAACAGTTTTCTCTAACAACATTCATTTTTAAAATTCCTAGTCTATTACATAGAAGCAAATTCCTGCGACCCAGTCGTGCATTTCATTTTTGTACCTGATGCTCAATTCGAGCTATACTCTTTTGGTACATTGGGCACCAAATAACACAGGCATATTCTCACACTGATCTTACCAAAGATATCTATAAATATTTTAAAGTGTATGGATCACAAAAATGCTAAGAATCTCTCTTTATAAAACCTTATAATCTATTACTTTGACAGATGATGTAATTATAGTGATTATTACAATTTAGCTTGGTATCGAAGATATCTCTTCTTAGATGGATTAGAAACTCCATAAATTAAATGCTTGTGTGCCACAGGGCTCCGTTCTGTCTCCGACTCTGTTTCTGAAATTCATCAACGATCTTTTGTCTGAATCTTCTAATCCATTAAATTGTTTTGCTGATGACAGTACCCTCAGCTTTTCATATTCGTTTCCAGAGATATTTTCTTGTTCTTCTGATGTGGATCTAAAATGACAGCATATGATGAGCTCATGAAATCTGGGGGTCAATTCTCTATCTGTGAAACTCTGAAGTGATACGTTTTTTCACAACTTCACACACTATCCGATTCGCAATTTATGAAAAAAATTAATAAAATGTCAAAATATTTTCAAATATTAAATTTGTTTTCACACTCAAACGATTTTGTGAAAAGCCCTGATAAGTGATAAAATATGAAAATTACAAAAACAAAATAATACTCAAAAATGAGTATCGTGTATCGAAAATGAGAGCGTTTCTCATTTTAGTACTGTTTTGTACATGTTTTGACAAACATTTATCAGAATGAGTTCCAGAATCGCATTATGTGAGTTCATGAAATGTAAAAATGAAAAATGGCTGCGAAAACTGAAATGATAACTTTTTTATCACTTCACAGTTTCACAGATAGAGAAATGACTCCCTGATCTCGATAACATTGTCAAATGGGGAACGAAAAACCGTGTAGAATTTAATGCTTCAAAAAGTCAATGCTGTCTCCTGTCGTTAAAGCAGAATCCGCCCCCATGCCGCTATCTATGAGCGGCACTTGCGTTGAGGAAACCGAACAGTTCTCAGTTCTCTGTATGTGCATCACAGACCACCTTGTGTGGAATGACCATATATTCGACGTCGCCAAAAACGCTGCTAAGTGCTTAGGTTTCCTTCGATGTTGCAAGAAATTTCTTACCCCTTCTGATCTGGCTGTAATCTATAAGGCCTATATTCGGCCAAAGCTCAAGTACAATTCCGATATTTGGGCAGGTGCTCCAATAACTCACTTGAGTCTCTTGGATAGAATCCAAAAAAGAGCTTTAAGAAAGAAAGGTGATAAAAGTATAACAGAAACATTTGAAACTCTTGAGCACCACCGCAATCTTTCTTGTTTTTCACTATTTTACAGTTATATTTATAAACACTGTTCTAGTGAAATAGCCAGCTGCATTCCTCCCCGTAAATAATTTAACTGTAATACTCCCACTTCAAGGAATACCCATCAGTTTACCCTTGAGCCCGGACGGGGACGTACAGTTAAATTCTTTCTTTCTTTAGCCGCACCTCACGAATGTGGAATGTCTTACCCGACTCTATATTTTCCTCCCATTATAATATTCAGACATTGAAAACCAATGTGCATCATCGGTATCTCCTCTTTAATCCTCACCCATAATCCCTTTAGTGCGTGAAAATTATAAAAAAACAACCTAAATCCTTCTGTTCTTCGATCGACTCTTCGAAGACGAATGCTACCTATATCATGAGAGTTATAAGCTATTGATCTAGTAAAGCTCATGATTTAGCATTTTGAAATATTTAAGCTAACATAGTTAATATTTGCAACTTTTTTCTAAGTTAGTTTAAAGTTTTAGACAATCCGTAGTTGATTTGATTCGTAAAAATAGTTTCATATCACCTGCAAAGAGAAGACAGCAAGATTCATTTAGGAAGATCATTTATAAAGAAAACAAAGACCAGAGGTCCTACATGACTTCCTTGTGGAATACTGGAATGAATGGAAACTTGCTAATTATTTTTAATTTTCGGCCAATATTTACATATTTATAACGACCTGATAGATAGTTTTGTATCCATTTAAGAAAGTTAGAATGCAATCATAGTAGCTAATTCAAGTTTTTTTTTTAGTAGAACATTATGATGAACTCTATCAAACGCTTTTGCGAAGTCGGTGTAAATGGCATCTAGTTGACCACACGTTCTATACTATTTATAAATACGTTATAAATACGTTCCTTAGCAACAGCTTCAAATATTTTAGGAACCAATTGGAGTTTTGATATTGGCCTACAGTTTTTTAATGTCTTGTTTTGAGTCTGACTTATGAATTTGAATTATAAAATAGAAAATCACCACAAGAAAGAGATTTGTTGAATATCAAAAGTAATTGATGGGCTAACGAATTTGTGCATATCTTCAAACAAATTGGAGCAATGTTATCAAAAACTGTTAGACAGATTTAAGAAATAAAAACACAAAAAAAATCATTTAATTAAAGCTAGGTAAGGGTTGAAAAAAATTTCCGAAACATGGTTATTGAGGGTACCCCCCATGGAACCGTTTTTTTTGTTTTTGATTTTCTCAAAAACGGTAGAACCGATTTTGAAAATTTTTTTTTCTAAGGCTAACCAAAAACTTGAATAGAATTGTTTATTCAAATTTTCAAAAATTTTTTTTTTTGATTTTAAAAAAAAACTTCAGTTTTTTTTCCAAAACTAAATATCTCGAAAACCCCATGCTAGATTTTTTTCAAACTTGATAAATAAAAGTTTCTTAATATAATCTACAAGATGTGAGAACAAAATTTTATTTTACCTAAAATAAAATTACCTTCACCATACAAATGCTAAAAAATTAAAAAATGGTTTTCAAAAATCGTATTTTTCTCGAAAACGGCTCCTAGAATTTTTTTTCTTTCAATTCATTTTTATGATCTTTAATTTATTAAAAAAAAAATTTGAAATTAAGATATTCCAGCTTGTACCTACCTAGAACCATTTTTTCGAATTTTGAATTTCTCATTGTCCACATGACATGATAAAATTAATATTTTCTTAATTTTTGAAAAAAAAATTATTTTTCCTTTTTACTTGCGATATAGGTACTATAGGGCAAGTTCTGCATTTGGAAAAAAAATCGAACTCGAGATTTTGATCAAAGTTGACATTACGATGATAGCGAAGACGAAAAAAGTGGGTCCGGCAATTCCGTCTGTCTGTCTGTATGTCTGTATGTCTGTATGTCTGTATGTCTGTATGTCTGTATGTCTGTATGTCTGTACCTCGAACTACAGCCTAAACTACCGGAGGTATTTTCTTCAAACTCGGTAGTTAAGGGTCTTCGGTGATTCCCTAGAGGAGAAATTGAAATTTTTTTTTTAGCTCCAAAACTAAGGGTACCCCCCATACACCCGTAATGCAAAATCTTATTTATCTCGAAAACGGCTCTAACGATTTTGATAAAAAAAATTGAGTGTGATATTATGGACATGGACTATATTTTGGTGAAAAAAAAATTTGGGGGGAAATGTTATAAGGGGTACCTGTCATAGAACGGTTTTTTTGATTTTCGAATTTCTCACCAACGGCTCTAACGATTTTAACCAAAATTTTTATGCAGGAGCTGCTTTGCATTTGAAAAAATATAAACTAAAATTTTTTTCGAAAAAATAGTTTTTGGATTTTTAAAAAAATAATACAATTTTTTTTTTGAAAATTCAATATCTTGAAAACCGATACACGATTAGATTTTTAAATTACGTTTTAAAATGTATTTTATTAAATACTAATAATTTGCATATCAATTTTTCTTATAAAAATTTTAAGGAAAATTTAGTACACAAAAAACATGTTTCAGTGTGTCTGTATGTCTGTACCTCTCTCTACAGCCTAAACCACTGGACCTATTTCTTTCAATCTCCGTAGTTAAGAGTCTTCGGTGATTCCTTAGAGGAAAAATTGAAATTTTTTTTTTAGCTCCAAAACTAACGGTACCCCCCATACACCCGTAATGCAAAATCTTATTTATCTCAAAAACGGCTCTAACGATTTTGATAAAAAAAATTAAGTGTGATATTATGGACATGGACTACATTTTGGTCAAAAAAAATTTTGGGGCAAAATGTTATTAGGGGTACCTGCCATAGACCCGTTTTTTTAATTTTCGACTTTCTCATTAACGGCTCTAAGGATTTTAACCCAAAATTTTTAGCAGGAGTCCCCTTAAGTTTAAAATAATATTGTATATAAAAATATTCGAAAAAATATGTTTTGGGTTTTAAAAAAAAAAAAATTTAAATCAATATCTTCAAAACCTATGAACGATTATTTTTTGAAATTATTTCCTAAAACCAATATTATTAAATACTTAAAAGCCGCATCGCACATTTTTTTCTTAAAAAATTTTAGAGAAATTTCTTATATAAAAAATTTATTTAATAATACTTTTACATACTTTTCCGGAAACCAGACTGCAATTTTATGCATTTGAACATTATTATCTCACATTAAATCCATGTTTTATATTTATAAAATATATCTTAAATTCCAAAGTACTTTTACATAAGAGCAAGTTCGTGCGATCCAGTCGTGCATTTTATTTTTTTTAATTCGATATCTCAGAAACGGCTCTTTATTTTTTTTGTAAATTTAATTTTTATTAGAACAAAAATAAAATCTTTAAATTGGCATAGCAAAATTTTTTCTTAAAATCTTTTAAAAATTTAGTATATAAAAGCTTTTTTTAAGAAACCACTAAAACGACTTATAATTTTTGTTCTTGCATAAATTCATATTTGCATAGCATTCTGCTTTTGTCTCTTACTACTAAAAGAATTTCAAAAATTAATTTTATCCTTATGAACAGTTTTCTCTAATAACATTCGTTTTTAAAATTCCTAGTCTATTACATAGGAGCAAGTTCGTGCGACCCAGTCGTGTATTTTATTTTTTTTTGTGTGGAACGAATCTTATAAAAGCTTCCTCAAGCACATTAAGACAAGGCTTATAATGAATCCTGTAAATCAGGAATCTCAAATATGTTAAAGATGTTTTCAAAATAGATTTGATTGAAGTGCGAATTTTAGGTAATGTAGTTAGCGTTGGCAAAGTCATATTCCATATAATCTGATGTTAAAAAATTGAGCTTATCGAGGTCTTAAAAGTTAAGTAACCACCACTAATTTTTCAAGCTACACAAAAAACTATCTTGATTGTGATCTGTTGACATGTTTAAAATATCTTGCCCTTAAAGAGTTAAATAAAATCTTAACAAGAATATCTTGTATATTAGTGAAACCGAGATTTACCTACAGGAACTTAGAACTTCAATTTTTTTGGTTTTAAACTAAACGAGGACAATATGAAGTACATGCTATCAATTAAATAAAAAACAACTGTCTACCGACTAAGACAACTGGTCAATATTAACTTCACAAACAGCGCCTTAGTAGAGATATGACGAAGAATTACCTTAGGAAACCCTTGTTAACATATGACAAAACAAATAGAATCAGAACTCCTCCTCGCCATAAAACTCTGTATCAAGCGTTAGACTTTAAGCAAAAAGGGAGAACTGATCCAGGTCTATTTCGAAAGAGAATTTCATCTGACAATAATTCGTTAACAAAGAAAATCTTCGAAGCCCAGCCTCCAGGTTCTAGGCAAAAGGGACGAAAAGGGCTTAAAGACAAAGACTGTGCAAACTCAGAAGAAACGGCGCGCGTGTAAAATTGTTTTCTTTTTTTATAATTTTTCCTAGACTAAAATTATACTTGTATCATTTTTAATCGGAGTTTGGACATTATGGTCCTTCGAGCCGGATATATACATGTCGTTAAAAAAATACATACAGATTAAACTTCGGTGTTCAAATGGCCGCGGTTGCCATTCGTTAATAAGACTGGTCTTACAAAAAATTGGATAGTTGAAAACACAGTTCGGGATCCCAAGTAAAAGAAAGCTGGCGTGTCAGGCACTGACAGGATTGGCAGCTGTATAAATAAGTACTCGTAATTAAGAAATTTAAACAAATAAAATAGCTTTGGAACATTTTGTTCTTTATGAGAATATTTGTTTATTAATTATGAATTCATTTAATTACACAAGTCTGCAAAAAAACAAATTGAGAGCTATTTTTTTTTTTTTTTTTTTTTTTTGCGTAATTCTTATGATTTTGGGTGTGCTGAATCCGAAATGACTTTCATTTTGTCATAGAACATCACGTTTTCTGACAATGTGGGTATCTATGTTAAACAATGTATCATCTTAAAATAAAAGATAAAAGACTACAAATTTTGAAATGCTTGAAATGCTTTTAAGAGTTTTTTAAAGATTTTTTTGTAGTTAATGTTTTTGTTATTACCTAAACATATCTCTATGACCTCTTTTAAGGTTGTGATGAATTGTGGATCAGCCATAAGTCGCCTAATATCTGGTCCAACGAAAACACCTTCCTTCAACTTTGCCTTCGGGAGGCCTTGAAACTTTGATATTAAGTATTTGAAGCAATTTCCATCTCTTGGAAGTGACTTTACAAATTGCTTTATCAATCCCAGCTTTATGTGAAGCGGTGGTAGAAGAACTTTATGAGGAGGCACCAAAGTTTCATGGAGGACCTTCTTTTCGTCAACTTTAAGCGCCCTCGGGGGCCAACACTTTTTGGTCCAGTGATTTGCTCGGTCTCTACTATCCCATAGACACAAAAAGCAAGGGGATTTGGTAAACCCAGATTGTTGTTCAAGCAACATGCCCAAAATTTTGAAATCACTGCACACTTGCCAACCGTAGTTTTTATATTTTAATTTGCAAAGAACCAATTCCAAGTTCTTGTAGGTCGGAATGACCGACTGATATGGAAGCCATTGTGAAGCAGAACTCCTTTAAACCTTCTTTTTGAAGAATCTATGAAAATACGCCACTGTGCTGGGTCGTATGAGATCTTAAATGTATCCGTAAATATTGGTGCAATAAACCAACTCGTCTTCTTGGGCAAAGTAGGGAGAGAACTGCTTCACACGATATCTTAACCAGGAGGAAGACACTCCCGGCAAAAGCAAGTTCCTCCTTTTGAGCCTTCATCCAAGCAGCTCAGCAGCGTTTTTGGGAAGATTACATTTAAAAACAGTAATAAAAATAAAATTGTAGATACCTATTATTTATGACTTTAAGTTAGCCCAAAGAACACCTTTTTTATAATAAAATTTTGCGTTTTGCAAAATAACCTGACGTTCTGGAATTTTTGTTTTCAGAACAACTAAATACATAGAAATCAGTTGAAAACATCCAGACTGCGTTTTTGTTGCAGACCTGTCTTATTTAATAGGACTTCGTGACATTACTGTATGCGTGTACAGATTAAATTGATTTTGAAAAACAAATCCTAAAAAATAAATTTGAGAGTCTTGTAATATATAAAGTACCTAGGTGCATGATTCATCCAAAGTTAGCAGTTCGTAGGGATTATGGCTGTCCAGTTGATGGATTTGTTACACAAAACCAGAAGATTACAAACGAACATAAAATATATGGTAAAATATGAAGATAAAAGTTTGAGGGTTGATGTTCAGCGATTTGTCATCCCTTTGCACCCCCAGTGCCAAACAAGGGCAAAAGTCTATTACGTTAACAAACAGAAAAGTACACAAAATTATGCGAGGGAAGAATATCCTTTCACCTTGTCGTCGTGAAATTTGATCGATTACGACTCAACCCATCAACTTTATAAAATCTACTTCGTAGGTACCTACACCTATATTTCTCTTTTTTTTTTTTTTGTATCTGAAGTAAATGGGGGAGTGGTCTCTGATAAATTGGTGCGAAAATAAAAGGTTGATGTTTCATTTAGGACGGTAATTTAATACCCGCCCCTTACTATTAAAAAAAAAAAGACATTAAAAGTTCACTTTTGTGCTAACAAAAGGCGTAGGTATGTATGTATGTACGAAGGTGTTAAAAGAATTTCCATTAATCAAAGTTAATTTAATAAGAAATGTTGTAGTGGTTTTAATCTGAAAATAAAAGCGTATATTTTTATAACAATGGTGATGACAGGGTTATTTGAAGGGCAAAAACACAACGACACTAAAAACAAAATGAACCCTTATTTCAAAAGCCAATGTTATAAAAAGGTGTTAACAACTGGTATGTAGTATCAATCATGAAAAAAGCTATAATATTTAAGGTTGACTCAGTTTACGAGTAGTTTACTTTCTGACAAGAAAAGAGCTCTAATAACGAAAAACATTTAACCTAGACTGAAATGGGCCAACACGTTAAATTAACTTTTAAGTTTTTTCATATAAGATCAAAAACACATTCGAGAGTAACGAAGTCTTATTAACAATTTATGTAAGTATGTCTGTAAATTGAGTTTGGAAGGTGAAACACGGAACAGACAAACACATTTTTGGCACCAGTCTTACTTGTTATTGAGCTATTCTATTTTTTTAAGCGATAAAAGAAATTGATTTTTTTTTTCAAAACCTATATCAGTTTATTGACGAACTGAAAACAATTCAAACAAAATATATTTGTCAACCCGACTTTAATAGTTATGAAGTATGATGCTAAGCTCAATTAACTAATTTCAATATCGTCATACTAAAACAATTTTAGTATCGTACTTTTTCGACTAAAATTTTGCGCAAACCTTAACGCAAATCAATTTAAGCTTATTAAATTAATTTATATAATTGGCTAATAGCTTAGCCTAGTTTATTTTCTCCGTACCAATGGGAAATTCTCTCGTAATCATTCTTTACCATTCTAAAACATACCATTTTAAATAATAACTAATTTGCAACTGAGGTGAATCTGTGCATCATTCTCATACAAATCAATAGTTGAATTTTGAAACTGTGCTGGAAGATAACATGGCAGAAAGCAATGGTGCAAGAACTGAACCATAACGAACTCCAGTTTCAGAAATCCAGAAACATGTTTTTCTGACACTGTTGCATTTGTCTACCCTTAGCATACAAGTTAGTGAATTGGACTGTCAGGGGTTTGATTCTTCGCCGCTGCAAAAACATTTTCCAGGGGTATACTGTGCCTTGTGTGGAATTGAAAAATCCTTAAAGAGTATCTTTTGTCATGAAGAGTTCTGGTCATTAGCTGTTCGAAAGTGGCAGAAAATTGTAGGTCTCCTCCATTCCTGCCAAAACGTACACAGCAATGATTTAGAGTTGCAAAAGTCAATAGTTTTAGGCTCACTACAAACCGGAATGGCCTCTTTTTTATTTAACTTGGGATACAAAAGAACTTTATGGCAAATTATGCATTAAAAGAATTCGATTTTGATCAGACTTCACATAACGATGATAAGAAAGACGAAAGACGAAATGTGGTTCTCACAATTATGTCTGTGTGTTCGAATACAGAACAAACGTTTCTAATTTTTAAGATCAAAAAAGACGGTACCTGCGGTACAAGCGATTTGGATAATTTTGTATATGATAAGGCTCCCAAAAAAATTTGTTTGTACATATTTCTAAAATATAAGTAGCCTTAAATAAATTTTGTCGTACCATTTTCTCCAAAAGTATTTAACCGATTTCGATAAATTTTATATGGTTGGAAAGCCACAGTTGCGGAGATGTGCAGAATATACTTGAGACACGCATTTACACACTGTGGGTTATTTTTGTTTTTGCACTGTCGAACACTGTTCACATTTCAAAATAATAAAATTAAACAAAAAACTTACTTTAAATTTCAAAAAATTCAGATTTTTTAACCTACATACATGGGTTTTACGATTTCATTTTCTGTCGAATTTCGACACAAGGCGAAAGGCCAGTTTCTAAAAAACTTCAACATTTTTTTTTAAACTCAATATTTCAATCCCTCGATCAATTTTTTTAAAACTTGACAACTAAAAGTTTTTTGATACAATTTTACAAGATGTTGGTAAAAATGCATTATATTTAAAAATAACGGACGCACCGTTCCGGTTCCTAGAATTTTGATAATATTTTTGTTCCGATTTATTTTTACGATCTATAATTCAATACAAAAACTGTACCTACCATGGAAACATTCCGTTCTCACTATTGTCATAATAGATTTAAAAGAAATTTTTTAGGAAGAAGTTTCCAAAAAGTTTGAAAAACATTGCATTTCAATCAATATTCTTTATTTTTTTGAATATAAAAATAAAATCATTTTTTTTTGAAAATTCGATACCTAAAAAATGGGTTGGTATTCGTTTTTTAAATTAAATTTTTATTCGTATAATAATACAAATTTTTGTTGCTTGAGTTCTTACTTTGCGACTTATAGGTACTATAAGGCAAGTTATGCATTCGTTTTTAAAATCCGCTACAACGATTTATAGCTCTATAACTTAAGCTAAAAGGAGCTCTAAATGAGATGTTTTGGTCATTTAAAAAATCCATTTTATGGTTATGAATAATTTTCTTCAGTGACATTAATTTTTAAAATAATAAGTCTTTATGTCTCTACCTCCACCTACAGTCTTTAGGCTGAAGAGTTTTTCTTAAAAATTTCTACTAAAGGGTCTTCGATGCTTTTCTAGAGGAGAACATTAATTTTTCTGAGTTTTAAAATTAATGCCACCTGCCATACAGCCATAATGAAAAATCTAAAATATCTCAAAAACGACTTTAACCTTTTTTATACAAGAGCTCATTTAAATTGTATCTATATATCTATTTTCAAAAAAAAAATATTTTTTTTGGGTTTATAAAGATAAAATTCAACACTGGGTCGCACGAATTTGCTCTTATATGTATAAGAGACTAAGAATTTCAAAAATGAATGTAATAAGAGAAAAACTGTTCATAACTGTTCGGAGTTGACAACAGGATGCCATGTGATTTCAGAAGCAAACATTAGCTTATGGAAGATCAAAAATTATAAGTCGTTGTAGTGGTTTCTAAAAAAAATAAGCTTCTATTTACAAAATTTTTGAAACATTAAAAAAAATTGATACGCCAACTAAAAGTTTTTACTATTGTACGAATAACAATTTTATTTTTCAAGAAAAATATTGAGGCGTTTTTCACATACCAAATTTTCCAAGAAATTGATTTTCTATTTCAAAAAATTTTTTTTTTTAAGTTTTGAAATCCAACGTTTTTTAAATTTAAGAAGCTTCTCTATAAAAAATTTCATTAAAATTCGTAATATCCTAATTTCAAAATATTTTTTATTAAATTATAGATCGTAAAAATAAATCGAAGAAAAAATTTATCAAAATTCTAGGAGCGGTATTCGAACAAAATAAGGTTTTGTAAAACCTTTTTTAAACATTTGCATGGTGGATACCGTTATTTTTGGGTAAAATAATTTCTTTTTTAAATCTTGAATATTGTATTAAAAAACTTTCATTCGTCAAGTTTGAAAAAAGTCTAGCATGGGGTTTTCGAGATATCGGCGCATAATTTTAGTTGAATAAGTACGATGTTTAAATTTTTACCAAATATAGCATCATACTTTCTCTATAGCCTTTTATTAAAGTTAAAATCATCGGTTAACTTTTTTATTTGCTCATTATTAGTGGCGTAGCATAGGGGGGGAGGGGCGGTGGCTCCGGCCCGCCACGGGGCGGAAAAATGTCGCCGGTGAAGCGGGTAGAGTAGAGATCATGTTTCATGACAGAACGTTTGACAAGTCAACAAACGACAATGACGTAAATTTGAAATTTGCCACCTTGCCTGTGATTCGTCGTGATTCGCCAGCGCCGCCAGCGGTCTGGCATATAATATGTTTCGGAACGCTCCCTTTCAGTTTCGCGAGAGTTTCGGAACGTTCCGTTTTAGTTTCACGAGTCGCGTGACAATAACGGAATACACGCTAAGATTCGACGAAAACGTTATTCTATAGTCTCAGCCAGCTCAATATTCTTGCTTGAGTCATTTTGCTTGTGTTGTTTATCGTTTAAATACTGTTGAATCTTCTAAAACTAAACAATTAGTACATCACTCAACCTTTGAAGTAGAGGGATGTACTGTACCGGTTGCTGCATATTATCCACTTCTTAGCCAAACAGAATCTGGCCTTCAGAGGACATCGAGAAGACATTCGAGAGATGATAGTGGCAATCGCGGGAATTTCTGGAGTTAGTCCACCTACTAGCTAAATATGACCCTCTTCTAATGGAACACCTGACAAAGATAAAGCTGAGAGCAAGAGTCCAAGAGTCCCAGTTTCGTATCTATCTCCAGAAACCCAGAATGAACTTCCTCACTTTTTTGGCTTTTGGTCTGGAGTGCTACCTGAAGTAGATGACGCACAGATTTACCTGCAGCAACGACAACTGAGTGTGGATAAAATTGTTGAGAAACTCTGCGCTTTAAAAGCTCTTCTAGTGGAAAGCAGAGACCGTTTCGTCCAAGCCGCAATCGACTTTGCTAAGACTCTCTGCGAATAACTCGGAATCGAACTCAAAACGAGAAGAATTCGCAAAAAAAAAAAAACGCATGCATGGCGATGAATCCGCAGATGCAGCTTTGTCTCTCGAGCAGGAACTCCATCGAGATGTGTTCGCATCATTTGATTGGATCATTCAAGAAATGAGGACTCGATTCCAGCAAGAGCGGAAGCGTCTCCAGCAGTTTGCCGCCAGTTCTCAATCAGAGGAAGATATAAGGGGCAAAGGACCACTGGAGCTCCTCCAGTTCATTCAAAACTGAATCTGGGAATTTCGGTTCCAAATATAGTCAGCTTGATTCTTATATATTTGACTTTGGCAATTAGTGAGAGAAGTTTCTCGAAGTTGAAGCTAACTAAAAATTATTCCAGGTCCACTATGATTATCAAACTTGGCTTTATTAACGATTGAACAAGAATTGGCTGCAAATATTGATTTTGACAAAGTTATTTTTGACTTCGCTGCTCGTAAGGCCCGTAGAATCCGTTTGTGAAACCGCTGATCCTATTTTACCTTCAATAAAAGATACCTGCCTGTGAAATGATGTATCGAAATATTATTTTAATTAAGTCTCGACTGAAAAGGTAAAGTATCTTAAGTCGACTTAAGATATTTCGCGTTTTTTTGTTGATCCTTAGTGCCATTCTAAAAAGCTACAGTTCTGTGTTATCGGCTTCCTTCTATCTCACTCCTGTGCTTTTTTATAGACAAAAACAACTTCATCTTATGTTCAAAAGACACATCTCTACACGCGATAAAATATCTTAAGTCCACATAAGATTGTGTGTTCTGCTTAATTTTAAAACCTAAAATAGACTTAAGATTATATTGGCTTAAGACTTTTTTATTATTGTGAAATCGTAAATCTTATTAAGTTGACTTAAGATATTTTCGCGCGTGCAAACAGGAACAAAAGTCATCCTTAAGTCGACATAAGATAAAATCCTTGAAAAAATTCCAAAAAAGTGTGAAAACGCAAATCATCTTATGTGAACATAAGATGAATTTTTAAATTTAAAACTGAAATTTTTCGCTCCCTAAGTAGTCATAGGATATTTTACCGTTTGCAAACCTAAAACAATTTTCGTAATAACAAGGACATAAGATATTTTTAAGCGTATTTTGTTTCTAGATTGCCTTTTGTGCGACCGTTTTTCTTAATTTTTCATTTAGTGTTTCAGACAGTTTTGTTTCATACGCGATTGAAAAATTATTACAAATGAAACACATACGTATACAACAAAAAAAAGTTGAATTGCACGAATTTGGAATTAAAAATACATTTTATAAAAATAAAACATGAATTTAATGAGACAAAAATGTTCACATGTATGAAATTGACGTCTGATTTCCAGAAAACTAAGAATTTATTCACACAAAGCTCAAAAATAGTTCTATTTTTAAAAAAATTTTTTTGCTAGACATTTCTTCAAAGCTTTTCAAGAATACAATTTGGGATACCAATTTTAATTAATTACGTAGTAGTATTGGCGAATACTTCTAAAAAGACTGGCGCAAAATGTCAAACAACTTATTATTTTTAATTTCTTTGTATGTTACTACTTAACAATTTGCTGACTTTAAAGTAGTTTACTAACTCATTCTTGGTTTAAAACGTTTTCCAAATAGTATCGTACTAAAGGAATTCTTAATAAATTGCTTCTGAACACACCGAAAACATTGACAGTTCGTGCAAAATACTAAGTAAACAAACCTTTTGTGGCGTTTCTAAAAGCACAATATTCTTACAATTATTTTAACTTTAATAAAAGGGTAGATATAGATAAAGTATGATGCTATATTCGAATAAAATTTGCTAAATCGTTGATTTAACTTCGTTTCATATTAAATCAGCTTTAACTAATTTAATTAAAATTTTGTGGCATTGATTTTAGGAAATAATTTCAAAAAATAATCGTTTCACTTATTTTGAAGATATTGATTTTTCAAAAAACAAAATTAGATTTTTTTTTTTCAAAAAATCCAAAAAATATTTTTGAGAATGTTCTTGTATAAAATATTATTTTAAGCTTCGGGGGCTCCTGCTAAAAAAAATGGTTTAAATCGTTAGAACCGTTAATGAGAAAGTCGAAAATAAAAAGAAAAAGGTTGTGTGTACTGACGTACGCGCGGTAGAAGTAAAACTTCCTTACATGTCGCTGTCTTTGACTGATAGAATGTCGTTTTGACACGTCACTGACAGCTGCATAGACATTTTTTTACCCCCAACGCCGGAAAAGAAGTTTTACTTAAAAAAAAGGTTCTATGACAGGTACCGTTAATAACATGTTATTCAAAAATTTTATTTTATCAAAATCCTGAGAGCTGTTTTCGAGATAAATAAGATCTTACACTACGGGTGCGATACCGTTAGTTTCGGAGGTAAAAACTATTTTCAATTTCTCCTATCTCCCCTTGGGTCCCTTAGGTACATTTTTTCCAATAGTTTTTTGTTATTATTAATTTGACTTTTAAAAATATGTTTTCATGTAACATTTTTTACAATGATCAATGATTTTTTTTAAATAATTTAATAATTTATTTTATATTTTATTTTAATATTTTTTAAATAAATTATTTGAATAAAACTAAACTGTTTCTATTCTGTGAACCAAATGTGATTTTATAGCCTTTTTTTAAAGAAATTCAAGTCTTTATTAGTTATTTTTTTTTATTATTATTAAATTAATTAAAGCTCTATAGAACAAATGTGACTTTTTCATATACGACTTAAATAAAAACCACCAAATATCATCTTAAATCTCTTTTTTTCCACTTTTGCACACGCAACTCATCTTAAATGGACATAAGAATTGAAAACGTCCTTCGAAAACGCAAGGCAAAATATCTTATCTCAACTTAAGATTTTGGAAATTAATATAAAATTCAATTTATAGAAAAAGCCAAGCTATCTTAAGTCATATTTTTCCTCATAACGACCAAAATATTAAAAATATCTTTTCGAAAATAATTTCAAAAAAAAGATCATAAAATTTTACATATAAATGCTTTGTTGAATAAAGTCTATATTTGAAAGATTTTTTGGGATAAAGCTTTGAAATGTTTTTTAGCTCTCCTGAAAAATCATCAAAATTGACTTAAGATACTTTACCTTTTCAGTCGAGAAGTATTGAATGCGGGCGGCAAAATGGGTCTCCAGCCCCGGGCGCCGAGATGGCACGCTACGCCACTGCTCAGTATCGTAATATTTACAAACGCCACAAAGGTCTGTTTACTAAGTTTTTTGCACGAACTGTCATTGTTTTAGGTGTAATTAATACGATACTAGTTAAATGGTAAACATTAACAATGAGTCAGTAAACTACTTTAAAGTTAGCAAATTGTTAAGTAGTGTCATACTAATACCTTAATAATAACCTGTTTAAAGTTTTGCGCCATTGAGCCATTTGTTTTTAAATAGAAAAACAAAGTTTTGAAAATTTGAATACACATTAATATTAAAAATTTTGGGAAGCTTTAGCATACAAATATCAAAATCGGTTTTGAGAAAATCAAACACAAAAAAATAAATGGTTCCAAGGGGGTACAATTAATAACCATGTTTCTGAGTTTTTTCAATCATTACCTAGTTTAAACCAAATTAATTTTTTTGAATTTTTCCTTAAAAATATCTGTCAAACAGTTTTTGAGAAAAAAAAATTATGTATACAATTTGGAAAAAAAATCGTATGGCAGGTTCCGTTAGTTTTGGTCTTAAAAAAAAGGAAAGAAATTTAAAAATGCTATATCTACCAAATTTAAAGAAAATCGGTTGAGCCATTTAGGCTGTAGTCAAACAGACAGAATTGCGTCTTCGCTATCATCGTAATGTCAACTTTGATCAAAATCTCAAATTCGTTTTTCTTACGAAAGCATAACTTGCATTATAGTACCTATAAGTCGCAAGTAAAAAATTTGGGAATTCAATATTTTGAAAACGAGTGTACGATTTTTTTCTTGAAATTATTTCCTTAAATATTTATACATATGTCTGTATCATTAAATACTTAAAATTTGTATTCCAAATTTACCAATTTTTTTTTAACAAAATCTTAAGGAAATTTTTCACATAAAAATTAATTTACTTATTAAACTCCAGAAATGAGACGACATTTTTTTTTTGATCTGAAACTCTTTTATAAGACATGAAAAAAATGCATTACATTTACATTTTTTTATTGAACTATATGATCGTTTTGAAAAGTATTCAAGAGGCCCTGAATTAAAAGCCCAAAATTACAGTCGAAAACGACTTTCAAAATTACTCGTAAAATTAAAAAAAGAGAAAAATAGACCTGCATTTGTGATAAGCCTTCAAAACTGAACACATATTTTTGACCCATGAACAAAGGGATTAAAATATATCCCTGTAGAGAGTTAAATATATTTTCCTTAATGAAAAGTAAAATCTGCCAAAAAAGTCTGATTTAAAAACGGGTTTTACCAATATTTCTAAGTTTGAGGGTGAAGAAACATGAGTACCTACTATTTCGTGATGTTCAAACACATAAACTCTACCAGGTCACTTGAAAAGTTCTAAATTGATGTAGCAACACTAAAAAATCTTATGTTCTCCACATTTCTGCTCGTAGAAAAACCAAACTTTAATTGAGAACTACATAGAAGTAAAATTCAAGACTTGACATGTTCCACAATCCGTGGAAATTTTATAGACATCAAGTTGTACAGCGAGTAAGAAAGGACTTCCATTATCAACAGTAAATTAAAACGCCAGTAAAACACTTTCTCATTTCCTCCAAAACTAATAGCTTATTATCCTATTTACCCTCCATTTTCATCCTACAAGTATTCTGCCTTAATTCATCTTCATCTTTTCGACACATTGTCATTAGTGAATCCCGATAATTCTTATTAAGCCCGGGATAAGCCGAGTGTCTTTGCCTTGGTGGCCATATCTCTCAATCAGCTGTCATATTAATTCAAACCTAGCAATAGCACTTTACCTTTACACCCTCGTTTTCCTCTCTTTCAGGAGTGCACTTTCAAGGACAACTTGGGGATTAATTGAGATAAAATGCTCTCTGGGACTGGGTAATAAAGCTCAATCGCTTTACAGTAGATGAGCTGAACAGTTTTAAAATATCCCAACCGAAGGACGATAAATCCGTAATTCATACATACATTCATAGACGATACTAACTTCACTTACTTGCTGTGGTTTTTCATTAAATGACTTCTCCTCAAATGAAAACTTGGAAATTTATTCCCATTAATATCTAGGGATGGTAAAATAGAGCCCTGGAGAGGAAGGAGCCCGAGCATGGGATATTGGGCATCCAATGAAACTATATTATAGCTTTATCATATCGAACCGTTCTATATCCTTGGGGAATTCTTTTGGTTTGCCTTTGTGCAACTATTTTCTCGCCTTGATGTTTGATGTAGGGAAATGTTCAACTGGGTTGGCCACCACCAAAGTTCCAGTCTTGACCGAGAATTTATAACAATGCAGCATAATAGCCGAAGAGCTCTATATGAGAAGCTCCGGATAAACCAATTGAATTTCAAAAATGGGTGGCAGGCGGTATTTACATAAAGGATAAGAAGTTGTGGCTTCATCTTGTGAAATTTAATTGGAGCTCTCTTTTGTCACTAGGGATAGCAGAAGAAACTTATTGTTTGTCTGGTGGGGTGTAAGAGCGTTGTTAGTACAAAATACACCCCTCATCTCCATTATACTCTCGTCCTATATATCGTTGGGAATTGGGTTACTGTTGTGTTTCTGCAATGATTGAGTGGGACGAAAGGGGACGAGGACATATTTTAAGGGCACTCATCACAGTCTGCATCACATCTCTCTGTGGCCAAGGACACTTTAATTTTGCTTCATTTAACAAGAATGCTGTGTAAACAATGAAAGGGAAGTTGTTTAATTAGAAAAGTTTGTTTTAAGAGTTTATGAGCGGGTGATGAAGCTGTCACTGTACTTTAGATTTGCAAGGCTTTCCCCTGTGCTTCTTGGTCCTAGTTTCCTTCGATTTAGAGGTGAACTTTATGTACATTGGATTTAAGTAGAATCATTAAATTGATCACATTCAGGATGTTATTTTGATAAATTAATGTTTAATCTATTTTATTTATGGTCTTCCGTTGTGAAGTTTTAATTTGCTATAAAAGGCAAGTTTAATCAAATTACGTTAGGGCAGATTTTCAAAGAATTGGCTTGTGGTTGGTGGGCAATTTCAAGGAAGTGCTTATGACCACCCGATCTGTAGATAGAATTAGAGGCTTTAGGATAGACAGTTTTGTTGCAAGTTTTATATACATAAGTCGGTTTTGTCAAATTATCATTTGTATAACAGCTCATTTACAATGGTTCCTGCAATAGTTTTTCTTTTGTATTTTTGAAATGTCCCAAGTGATTATACTTAATCTGCATTTCAGGTTTTTAAAGAAAAACGGAAACGAAGAGATTTTGTGCACTTTTTACAAAGACGATGGTACTTCTAAGTAACCTCACCTGGTGGCCTCTGAAGTCTTATAAATTTCAGGATTTCCAAGGGGTATTTTCAGCAAAGGCAAAGGAGACCTGGATTCCCCATCGGCATGCAGGCCTCTGTGCATGCTAGACACCGCGATTAAGCTCTTAGAAAAGCTACTTAAGCCACGTCTGATAGCGGCGGTACAAACGTCAGGTGAATTGTCAGAGAGGCAGTGCGGTTTCAGAAGACGTCGCTCTACGCTTGGAGCCATTAGAGAAGTTGTGAACGCTGTCCAAATCGCAGAACAGGGAAAAAACTACTCTAGAAAGATCGTCTTGCTGGCCACTTTGGTTGTACGGAATGCCTTCAACTCGGCCAAGTGGACCGACATATACTAGACGCACTCGAAAGGAGATTCCACATACCAGTATATCTCCTGCGGATGGTGAATGACTATCTTAGGGGTCCAGAGTTAATCTACAAGACCTTAGAAGACCCGCGAAGAAAGAAAATAACATCAGGAGCAGCGCAGGGATCGATCATAGGACCAGACCTCTGGAACTCCTATGATGACATTCTCCGCATGGACATGCCCGAAGGCACCTTTTTGGTCGGGTACGCAGATGACATTGCCGCGGTGATCACGACACACACCGAAAACAAGTAAAGAAAGCTGATCCAGGTCATGTGACGAGCAAACTCATGGATAGATGAGCATGGCCTCAGCCTGGAAACAGAGAAAACTGAGATAGTCGACCTGACAAAAAAGAGAATTTCCACTCAAATCAATTTCCCAATCGGGACAGAAGTGATAAGAAGCTATGAAGATAAGAGACTGAGGCTTGACACGAAGCTCATCTTATGGACACAAATACAAGCAGCAGCAGAAAGAGCGTCAAAAACAACAGCATCACTGAGCGGATTAATGACAAATGTTGGGAAACCAACGGCCAGTTAGCGCAGACTACTGATGTCTATACGGAAGCGAAATCTGCTTGGACGCACTTAAGCAACAGAAGTACCGCAAACTTATGGCGGTAGAACAAATACGAGGAGCTCTACCCTTATCCAGCTCCTACCAAATGGTGTCAGAACACCTTCCTCCACAAGATTGGAAAAACAAACTGTCCAGCCTGCCAGTACGGTGATTCACAAGAAGACGTTGCGAACCAAACTCCGTCAAGATTTGCTATGAAGCACTAGCAGTCTAGCACCATCAGCCCAGAGAACATAGTCGAGAAGATGCAATAGCTATGAAAAATGTCAAAACATTTGTAGGTTCACAGAGTATATTCTCAGAAGAAAAAAAAAGAGAAAAAAAAATGATCGGGAAACAGTTGAGGCCACCAGTTGATCCCGCAAGGGAAACATGACAGCCCCCCTAAAGTAATGCAAAGATCGGTCTCAAGGGGGTAGGTCAGATGCCAATGAGGGCTTTAGAGGAGTTTTAGTCGGTATGTAGCGAGTCCGACACCCGGGGATGGTCAAAAGGTCAACGCAAAGAATTCCTTACGGTGCGGTGCATCAATCATTTCTTCTCGCTTTCCTTTAAGGAAAAATAAAAGAACAAGTGTCATTGAAATTCCCTCTAGAATCTTGTAGTTAAACTGTTGCCTTGACTTTCGATTTTAAAATTACTATTCTATAACCTTTTCAATTTCATGGAAGCATTCCCAATGCTCAAAATGACATGCGCTTGGACATAGAAGTATATGTCAATCGAATATTTGTCACTATACCGCATTGGAAGGACGGTGTTTCTTATAAGTAAATGTGCTTGCATTTCCATCGATTTAACTCAGTTCACCTCTTCAGCCTCCCTAATATCCCGACTGCACCAAACTAATATCTGCTTGACGAATATCGATCAATGAATGCTCTCGGATATGGCTAATAGCTGCCGTTGCTGTGGATTCCACTGTAAGTCTGAATTAAAATTTGACAAATTAGAGAATCCTATCGTACGAGCTATACTTGCCGACCAGGTAAAGCAGGAACCCCTGCATTCGAATACACAAATATTGATCAATGTGCACAATGGCAAGTGCGGTGATGCACAAGGTTATATCACGGACATGTGGCGTTTTGCAATTGTTGTCTACAGGTTGTCAAAGAAGCAAAGTTGGTGTGTAACCCATTATAATTTCAGTCCGAATTCCATTATATCGGATTTGTACTCTTACTAATTGAACTCTCAGTGGTTCAATGAGCTTGTCCCCAGTCAACGCAATTAATGATCGAATTTTATTCCTCCAACCCATATGGCCAGTTACAAGGATTCCATGGTTCCCGTATCTGTGCTACGCCATCGTTATAAAAACAATTGGCGAGCTCAAGATTTAGCAAAACACCTTACCCAAATCGGCAATCGGGTCCTCATTGAACATTCGTCGACTTGGGCCATCGATCTTAGTCATATTATATTATACACCATACTATCAGAGGTTGGGTCAAACACTCTTGCATCTCTTAAACGACAATTCAGGCAGGGTGTTTCAGTTATGAGTAAGTTTTCGATAACCAATTTATGTACATAAATTACAAACTCGATTATTACGATATTAACTTTAGAATTTTTATCGTAAGTATGGAGGATGCGGTTTCTGGAATGGTGTGTATCCAGCATGTGACCACAGTGACGATTCATATTACTTCAGAGTTCGACGAGCAGTGTTTCTTTACCACTTCTCTGAAAATTTCTATTTGAAGGTCGCGATGTAGATCGCTATTTCTCATTTACCAAGAGACATTTATTATTCCATGAAAGACTTTGATTTGGAATTTTTGGGTGGGTTCAACACTTTTTTCCTTGCCATTTTCCTTGTACAAACTGATTTCAACAGTTGCTTGTACAGCATTATATTGTTCTGGATAGATAAGCCAGAGTTCTGTCCCTGTAATCGGTACATTTTTCTGTACATTAAGTTCAGTTCTTCTCTTTTCTCTTTGATGTGCTGTTTCATAATTAGCTTTGCATTTGCAAAGTCATTTAAACGCATTAGCATAAGGTACAGCTTTACCGTCGACAATAGTTGGAACAGTATTTAGTTTGTTTTTAAAGTTTATATGCATCGATTTTGTTTCGTTTAATCGTTTCGTCGAATCTCTAACGTTATCGACTGGATTTTACAGTTTTTTTTATAGCTTTCGTAACATTGCAGTACCTTCAGAAAACGTGGCCATGATAACATTTATGTCCACTGGAATATCTATAGTGTATAACAAATACAGGGTTGGCCCTAGACCACTTCCTTGGGGTACACCTGCTTTATTTCAAAATGTTGGTCTTACCGTACTTCGTAATGCAGAATTTTAGTATTTCGTAGTACTGCCTTGGAAGGTCCCTATATGCAGTTTGTACTCAAGTTCCCCATACTAAACCTTGTCAAAGGCTTGTCAAAGAATAGAGCTGACCATACTTGCTTTCTATTAAGTGCCTTTTATATAACATCCGTAGTTCGATGCACTTGGTCTATCGTGGAATGTTTATTTCTTAATCCAAACTAATGCTTAGGGACTAGTATTCTTCCTTCTATTATATTTTTAGGACCAGTTTTTCGATAAAATGGCCCCCCTAAGGAAAATGTGACATTTAAACTTAAATGTTATATTCTTTTCAAAGCTAAAATAATAACGCTTACCTATTTTTGCTTTACGAGTTTAAAAAGTTTCAAAAAATATTTAAAGTATTTAATTTTCAAAAACTCTTCAAATTTCAACGATCAAAATTGTCCGGGTAAAATGGCATAGGTACTGGTATGCCTTTTACCCTTGCAAGTAAACCAACTAGGCAAGTAAACCAAAACCCATTTTCAATTTAATTCAAACTTTGTTTTAAACAAATCATACTTCAAAATAAAATAAACATAAGCAATAATCAATTAAAAAAAAAATAAAAACAACAATTCATTTAAAACAACTTCACTTAAAACAAAATAAGGAAAAGTAGAAATTACAATAATACTCAATTATTGCAAGTACCTACTTTTTTTGGACGTCATTTAGGGCTTTTGTTAATGCATTATCAGTCCAGGACTGCGTCTCTGTACATCGTTTATATTTTCTAACCATTTTCACTATAAAGAAAATGAAAATACAAGGGTAAGTATAAAATGCCACACTGTGCCATTTTAGGCGAGTGCTTAGTAGGCCATTTTGCCCATTTAGGGTTCTTTTATTTAAGTTTTAATTCCGAACACACTGAAATGGTTATAGGCCAACTAATTTCAGTAAATTAATAAGAAATACTAAATACTTACATTCATTTACTGTTTTCTCCAAAATTGAATGTTTTTTATAATTTTTTTTGTCAACAAACTTTTTACAACATTTTATTGGTTCTACTTTTGTAGATGGCTAGAGACAGTTTGACCTGTAAAATTTCAAACAATAGCTTGAAGCTGCTAATATTTCGTGAAGCCAGATAAACTAAAGAATTGTGTTACCAAAACCTTCTAATTCTGTTCGATTCTACAATTTCTAGCAAGGGGGGCATTTTACCCTGGTGGGCCATTTTAGGGCATCTTTTCCTACTATGACAGTGAAGACAAAAGAAGTGGATATCGCAGCCCTATTTGTCTATGTTTTTGAGTCCAGCCTTGACGGCTTGGCTGATTTTTTCGAACCTTGGTGGATTACATTTTTAAATTCGCCTCTTCACGTTCTTTCCTCTGTTTTTAAGACCAAAAACAAGGGTATCTGCCATACATTTTTTCTTTTATTTTCTTTTCTCAATAACTGTTCTAAAGATTTTATAAAAAACAAAAACAAATCAATTCAAAAAATTTCATTTAGAAAAAGCTAGCTTTTGTAAAAAAAAATACAAATTGAATGGTATCTAACTATTTGTTTTTGAAAAATTAAAAGTTATATATTTTTAATATTTTTGAAATTTCATACATATATCAGTTTCTTAATGCTTTTCGAAAACGTATTTTTTTCGAAAACGGCATCTTGAATTTTTAAAATATCGTTTTCTTTTACCTAATTTTTACAATATGTAATTCAATAACACAAATTTTGAAACTATGAACGGTTTTTATTTTTGAATTCTGACTTTCTCATTATTGGCATAACGAATTTTTAAGAAATATTTTATACCGAACCTTCTAAAAAATTTGCAATCAAAACTTAAAAAAAAAACTTAAAGGTAAGGAAAGAACCACTCCAGTTCACCAAATCTCCGATCGGTAAGTCTTCTACCGAGTGTCAGCAAGGTATTCGAGAAAGTTATAAATAAATCTCTGTCCAAGTGGGCGGAGGACAATAATATCATACCGGATAATCAGTTCGGTTTTAAGGCGGGACATGACACATGATACCATTCATGCCGATTAAGCTCGTTTCTGATATCCAATGGAACAAAACCAGTGTGTACCAGAAAGTGTACGGGTGCTTGTCTGGTTGATTTAGGGAAGGCCTTCGGCACCGTTTGGCTAGAAGGTCCTTATCTTAAGCTGACTAGGCTTGGAATAGGTAAACCAATTTTGTATATGTTATATATGACATGCTCAATGGTAGAAAGTTTGTTGTCAGGAGAGGCAATGTAACTTTTATCACAATATTCAACATTCAACATTAAAAATGGTCTTCAGCAGGAACCAGTCAATTCGCCGATTATATCAAAGGGCACGGTAGTGCCCAGCCAAGTTCTGGCACTACACCCTTTTTACAGGAACAAACTCAGGCGACTTTTGACCCCTCCCTATCTTCAGTACCAATGAAGTCAGAAACTTGAAATTCCGAATATTTGTCAAGCTAGTCAAGCACAGGCGCCTCGCCAAATTTCAGTTTTCTATTATAAGCGGTTCCTGAGATATAAGGCCTCAAAAATCACAAAAACCGTAATTGACTGACTGACTGACTGACTGACTGACAGATCATCAAAATTATGGAGCACTTCCCGACATCGTAGAATCTTGTAATTTTGCACAACGGTAGGTCTTGTCATGCAAGTAGAGGAAAAAATCGAAAATTTGAGATTTTTCATTCAGGGGGCGTGGTATCCGCCCACTTTCTCCGAATTGGTGTTGGTTGAATGGAGCACTTCCGACTGCTGCAAAACGATGAAATTTGGTTAAGTGGTAGGACTTAAATTGCATACAAATAAAAAAATATAAAATTTGAAATTTTCCATTCAGGGGCGTGGTATCCGCCCACTTCCTCAGAACTGATGTAAATTATACATGGCGCACTTCCGATTGCAGTAGAACAATGAAATTTGGTAGAACCGTAGGGCTCAAATTGCATATAAAGGACCAAAAATAAAAATTGGGATTCGGGGGGCGTGGTATCCACCCACTTTCTGAGAAAATGTTTAATTTATATGGAGCACTTCTGATTGCAGTAATTAAGGTAGGTATGTTAGTGTTAGCTGTATCTTGCCAGGACAAGAAGAAATAATTGAAGCGCAAATCAAAACAACCAATAACAAAAAGAAAATATACCAAAAGAAATAGGAAGCTTTAAACTAAGTTGAGTACACCCTTCTATCTTTCCGTATCTTTCGAGATTTTGACATGGCAAAATATTAAAATCTTTGCAAAAAGGAGTGAGATCAGACCAAAAACATAAATGTTAAAAAAAGAGCCAAGTTCTTACTTCATGAAGGTTTAATAGCGAATATTTAAAGTAGAATTATATTGAAACAGCTACAATGTAATAGAGAAATTTTATTATTTAATGATTACTGACTTAAATTTGATGGGCTTACTTGGCAAGTTTTTTTTATGCCCAAATTCGAAAGGATTTAAAAACTTGACACAGATTAGGCCATCTAGTGGTTCCTTCTTAAGTCATAGGTTATTTTGCCACTGACAACTATTTCGCGCTCGAAATCTTAACAGAAAGTCAGTATCATACCTCCGCGGAACGAAATGAGTCGTCTTACGCTTGGACAACGTTGGGAATTATTGAAAACTATGACAGGTACCGTAAATAACCGCAAGTAATGACCTAAGACCCTTAAATACCAAGTTTGAAACTAAATAGATTCAGCGGCGAAAGCCATGTGTCTTATAGTTTCAGACATGCGGGCATATAGAAAGACAGGCGGAATTGCGTCACCCACATTTTGCGTGTTCTCTTTTATCGTAATGTTAAGTTTCATCAAGAACTCCAGTACGTTTTTTTTCAAATGATAAAACTTGTTCTACATAAAAATATAATTCAAGTAGCTTAGAAGGTGTGCCAATTTTGTCCATTTAAGAGCCCTTAACCAAATACATTATGTGCATAATAAAAAGAAATTTCGATTTAACAACAGATAATTTTATTTTACTTGTCAGAACGCAATGGCTATAAAAACTTTACTAAAAATCTGTGTATAGTCAATTGTCAAAGTGACATCTTTCGTTGCTCGGCGTCAGTAGTCGATTAAAGGTTTGATTCCAAATACAATCCTTGGAAATCAACCAAACATCATTAACCTTCTTCTTAAATACTGGATCGAAAATAATGACGTTTGAAGATAGAATCCACATTTGCATTAAATAATACTAAAATTTCAGTCGGACTTAATTTTATTGCCTACAACAAAATTAAACAACGTTTACGACAGGCGTTATAATTAAAAATAATTTCTTTACTTTCGCCAAACCCAAAGTGGCTAAGTCGAAAAATTCGTGACGCTCGCTAGCTTAATGCTTCCTGGATTGGTTCAGCTCGCATTTTTCATTTGATTTTCAGCGCCAACTTGTGGGTGATACTCACTCACGTTAACATAATAACGACCCCCTGCCTAAGGAACTCCAGCACAACATTTTAATGGATCAACAAAAAGAAATAATGGCTCCACAATAATGTTTGTTGTATGGGGTATTGAAGTTTTTTGTTTTCGATATTGGTCTAGTTAAGTCCTTAATAGCCTTACAATGTTGTACTTATCATGGGAAATTGCTCAAATAGGAATCATTTATTCTATTTAATATTGAATGTTGATGATTTTTATTGCTATGCAATGCCTTTTGAATTTAATACCTTGAATTCTGGGATGTAATAAAATTATTTGAAACAATAAACCGTTTGAATCTTTTATAGCTAGTTCTTCTGCAAAGTTGTATTTATGTTCATTGTTTGTCTTTTTATCGAAACCAAAATGTAGGTAAAAATTATTTATTTAACTGGAATTCTGGAAATCATAAGCTTTGGGATTTTCTTAGCAAAATCTAATATAGTATGTATATGCATCAAAATCTTGTGTTACGGTGTTTGTGGTAGTCGCACTCTTTCCAAAATCGAAACATCTCGACTGATATTTATGAAATTTTGGGTGTATATTTGGTAGGTATGAGAATAGGTAGTAAAGTATATTTCATACCGCTACCTATTTTTATCTATCTTTTTTTAAATGACAGATGGCGCTGTGTCCGCCTCATCGAACTTTCATCTACACATGCGCAAGTCATTGACGTGAAGTGCTGCGTCACTTTGACATTACATTCTGTATTTGTCATTTATCAGTGCGCAATGCGTTCAAAATTTTGTACGATTTATTTTAATTTACAAGAAATATAGGTATTTGTGTTTTGTGACTGAAAAGTTGGAACCTACTAAAATAACAAAACATTATCGGCATACCGTTTTTCATCAGTAAGTACAAAAATTTGGTAATTTTATGGGTGATACAGTGAACAATGCTAGCAAGACACTAGGGGCTCCATTTGGATCACCGCCGTCGATCGAATAAACCAAGGAACATGCGGAATCTCAGAGTAGAAAGATCAGACGAAATAAAATGCACGACTGGGTCGCACGAACTTGCTCCTAGGTAATCGACTGAAATTTTAAAAACGAATGTTATTAGAGAAAACTGTTCATAAGGATAAAATTAATTTTTAAATTCTTTTAGTAGTAAGAGAAAAAAACAGAATGTTATCCAACTATGAATTTATGCAAGAACAAAAATTATAAGTCGTTGTAGTGATTACTTAAAAAAGCTTTTATATACAAACTTTTTAATAGCTTTTTAAGAAAAAAATTTGGTACGCCAATTTAAAGTTTTTATTATTGTTCGAATAAAAATTAAATTTACGAAAAGAAATATTGACCCGTTTCGGAGATATCGAATTTTCAAAAAAAAAGAAAAAAAAATGGATTCTTTTTTCAAAAATTCAATAAATATTTATTTTAAAGTTTTGAAATGCAATGTGTTTTAGACTTTTTAGAAGCTTCTCTATAAAAATTTTCATTAAGATCCGTTATGTGCATAATGAGAAATTCAAAATTCGAAAAAATGGTTCTATGGTAGGTACAAGCTGTAATATCTTAATTTCAAATTTTTTTTTTATTAAATTAAACATCGTAAAAATAATTTGAAAGAAAAAAAATTTTATCAAAATTCTAGGTACCGTTTTCGAGAAAAATACGATTTTTGAAAACCATTTTTTTTTTTAATTTTTTAGCATTTGTATGGTAGGTACCTTTATTTTTAGGTAAAATAAAATTTTTTTTTTACATTTTGTAGATTATATTAAGAAACTTTAATTTATTAAGTTTAAAAAAAATCTAGTGTGGGGTTTTCGAAATATTGAGTTTTGAAAAAAAAAATTGAAGTTTTTTCTAAAAATCCAAAAAAAATTTTTTTGAAAATTTGAGTACACAGTTCTATTTATGTTTTTGGGGAGCTTTAGCAAAAAAAAGATCAAAATCGGTTGAACCGTTTTTGAGAAAATCAAAAACAAAAAAAATGGTTCGATGCGGGGTACCCTCAATAACCATTTGTCGGAAAATTTTTTTCAACCAATACCTACCTAGATTTAATTAAATGAAATTTTTCTGTATTTTTATTTTTAAAATCTGTCGAACAGTTTTTGAGAAAAAAAAATGTTTATAAAATTTCGAAAAAAATTCGTATGAGGGGTACCGTTATTTTTGGTCTTAAAAAAAAAAAGAAAAAAAAGTGTGGGGGGAAAAAATTAAAAATGATATCTACTAAGTTTAAAGAAAATCGGTCGAGTCGTTTAGCCTGTAGTCGAACAGACAGACAGACAGACAGAATTGCGAGACCCACTTTTTTAGTCTTCGCTATCATCGTAATGTCAACTTTGATCAAAATCTCGAGTTCGATTTTTTTTACGAATGCATAACTTGCCTTATAGTACCTATAAGTCGCAAGTAAAAATTATAAGTCATTCTCGTTGTAGTGGTTTCTTAAAAAATAAGCTTCTTACAACGTTTTTGAGAAAAAAATACGCCAACTTAAAGTTTTTATTATTGTTCGAATAAAAATTAAACTTACCAACAAAATATAAAGCCGTTTTCGAGATATCGGATTAAAAAAAAAAATAGATTTACTTTTTTTTAAATTCAAAAAATATTTCTTTTTTAAGTTTTGAATGCAATGTTGTTTAAACTTTTTAGAGGCTTTTGTATACAAAATTTCATTAAAATCCATTATGCCGATAATGAGAAATTCAAAATTAGATTCGTTCTATGGTAGGTACAGTCAGTAATATATTAATTTAAAATTTTTTTGTATTAAATTATGGATCGTAAAAATTAAACGAGAAAAATATCATTTTCGTATAACATTTTTTAACATTTGTATGGTGGGTACCGTTATATTTAGGTAAAAAAAATTAGTTTCCTCAAATCTTGTAGATTTTATTAAGAAACTTTAATTTATCAAGTTTTTAAAAAAAGTAGGGGTTTTTGAAATATTGAGTTTCCAAGAGAAATTACGTAATATAATACAAAAAATGGTTATTTTTGGTAGCCCCCTGTAACCACTGTACATAATAAAAAAAAATGATTTAAATCGGTGGTACCGTTTTCGATAAAATCAAAAACAAAAAAAAAAAGTGGTTACAGGGGGCTACCAAAAATAACCTTTTTTGTAAATTTTTTTCAACCATTTCCTAGCTTTAACTAAATGAAATCTTATGATTTTTTTTCAAGAAATTCTGTGGGACAGTTTTTGAGAACAAAAAATATTTATAAAATTTCGACAAACATTCGTATGGCAAGTATGTACCGTTATTTTGAGGCTTAAAAAAAAAAGAAAAATAGTATAGGGGAAAAAATTAAAAATGATTTTTTTACGAATGCATAACTTGCCTTATAGTACCTATAAGTCGCAGGTAAAACTCCAAAAAGGTAACGAAAATGTGCATGTGATCATTTTGCAATTGCGTGCATCTCAATCACAAGAGGCACGAGCTGAAAGAAATCAACAGAGACAATTGGAACGGAGACACTTGCGCCGATTCGTAATTGACGCACACAGGGCAACTGACACATCGCCAACAAGTACTTGGCCCATGACAATCAATAAGTCGTTCTTTCATAGATCCCATCCTCATATATCCATTTGATCTTGATGAAAGAATGGACCGTCAACATACTCGGGCTTGGGAAGACCATTTTCCCATGCCAAACACGGTCAAGCCTTCACGTTTCAGGCTCGATATCGATATTCACGTGGAATCTATTCTCATAGGCGAATAAGTTTTGGCCACTGTCCTCGTTCTAGGGGTATTCGGCCTGGTACAAGTGCATCCAAAATCGGACCCTAAAAATTCCTAGAACAGAAATTCGACACACAACAACTGTCCCTTTCAAATTAAATATTTCACTTTCAATTTATACTTACATTTGATTTCTTTTAAATCTCCGGGTGGATGTCCAAATGACATGCTTGATTACACCGATATTTCTAAAAAAAATCCGCACCGATATAGCGCTGCGACATTTTTTTTCTCAATAGAATAAAAGAGTCACGAACGTTTCACGTTTGTTTATCAAATTACAATGCACACCTTTATTGCCGGCAGCCTAAACATCAAATACACTTTTGTTGCAATAGATTCATTCGTTCTATTTTATCTATTTTATCCATCACACTCGATCAATTTTATCGATCCTTAAAACATTCAAACACACTTACCATGTATTCGTTATTTTTTTACATAACAATCAAAGTATTCACTAGAAATAAATTGTATGGCAGAACACCGTTTTCCGGGTCAGCTATCACTGAACTAAAAAGGTACATGATTCCAAGGAAAAATTACATGTTTTTAAAGAAAAACTTCATTAAAAACGGGCCAAGAATCGAGTTCATTAAAAAAAAGAAACCGTAAACATGCGTTTTATGAATTGTTCATATTTTAAATGTAAAGTTTCCTACTTGGAATTCGCAACAAAAAAAAATTTTTTATGAATGTGGTTTCATGCATCGAATGATATTTTGCATGTAAAAAATGTATAGTTTCAAGAATTTAAAGTAATTTTTCATAAAATGTCACTTGCTCATGTTGATGAATGTGGTTTCATATAACCAGTCACTTTGTTCCTACAAGAAAAGAACAGTTTCAAGTATTTTAAGAAATTTTTTATAAAACTTTACAATAAAATTTGTATGAACTGTTCATTATTTCAAATGTAAAATATCATAATCTGATTTTCCAACAACAATTCTATTGCTTTGCATTTTATGAATGGTTTTTCATGAAAATTATGACTTGGTCATAAAACAAAAATTAATTTTTATGAATTCTTGCATTATTCATATGAATATTCTTTAAAAATTAATGATTTTGGCTGAATGATCGCCATTCATAAAAAGAATGTACAAACATTTTTTCAGTGATAGTTCATCACAAAAATTTATTAATAACTCAAAATATAACATTCGTACACCGAGCGAGCGCTGCTAAACAATAACTACCAGTGAAAC
Source organism: Philhelius festivus (assembly GCA_963931855.1). Lineage (NCBI taxonomy): Eukaryota > Metazoa > Arthropoda > Insecta > Diptera > Syrphidae > Philhelius > Philhelius festivus. Next base: position 69,837,954 of record OZ007556.1, on the reverse strand, counting down.
CATGTGGATCTTGTCGACAAGTGGTTTCAGCAGGACGGCGGCGCACGCTACACTCACGGCCGAATCTATTCGGAAGAGTCATTCGAAATTGAACCATTCGGATCCGTGCCAAAATATCAAGCCAAGGCAGGCATTTAAATGTTGTCGAGTTCCGTACATGATGGCTTACATGGACCTTTCAAATAAAAAAAAAAGAATTTTCTTAAAACCTCATGCACTGTTTGTTTTATTCCCTTTCAACATCTGCCTTCCGTTATTAAAAAACCATTTAGATTAGTTTATATAATATCAAAAATACAATGCTGTTCATTACCCGTTTAAAAGTATTGTGATTCAATTTCTTACCAAAAAGGGAAACTTTCTTTACATATAATTGCCGATTATACTGTTACTTATTCCACTGCATTAATTCACATTCATCATTTAAAACAAAATACTTATAAGCCATTAAGTCTTAAAGTTTTAATTTTAAAGACTGTACTGTTGAATGAACGAATAATTCATGCCATCAAATCTAGCGAAAAAAATGGAAAATTGAATTCGCCTAAAAGTAGGCATTAATTGTTTGCGCTGCTAATAATTAATGGTATAAAAAGGTAATAATTTAATCGACCATCAATGCCAACAGTAGTACGTAGGTAGGAAATAAAAACATGAAACAAAACTTAATGCAGCTTGGGAACCATGAAAATATTTGTGTTCCTACTCTCCATAAGCCAAGTATTGATTTTTGAGGTTTTTTTGGCATACTGACGCGGGTCGCGTCGCGTCGCACAATGGGGCAAAACGTGAAAAAGCTGGCATTTAAAGGGTAATCATAATCCCTTGAGCGCATGTAGATTATAAAAAAAAAAAAAATTATGAAGTTGAGCTTTGTCTTAAATAACCGTTCTATTTCTCTTCAAAATATGATAGAGAATTAGAAATGAGAGATAGATAGTTTATTTGAATCACGTATTCTTCTGCAGATCGTCTCAAATCGTGATCGTGAACTTACACGTTTTGAGTAGATCGTAGATCTCTTTTTGCCATTTCGAGTTTGTTCAGTAAATAGTGTACAGTTTATTATTTATTGCGTGTATCAAATTATATGTGAGCTTAGGTGCATTTTTGTAAGTTTTTTTTTTATAAAAAATAAATTCTTGTTATTTTAATTCGTAGTTGAATATGAAAAAAAGTTAAAAAACTGCTAGCTTTTTTGCATTTTTCTGAAATCCTTGGGCGTATAGTTATGTTAGCCGTAAGACCAGTGGCGGCTGTACCTTAAGTGCGCTCGTGCGCTGAACCACCAATTCAAAAGATTTAAAAATTACAAAATATTACTGCATCTTTATTTTTAGATTCCCATACTAATATTTTTTTTTTAAACATACAAGAACACAAACAAGTAAAATTTCCAATTATGACGAAACAATGTAAGCGCTTTGCTTTACTATTAAGACTTATTTTCCCTACAAGTAAAAATTTCGCTCGCCGAAGCGCACGAGGACTGCTAATATAACTTGTATGAGTTACAAGCAAATATCTCTGACGCGTGAGACAAAAGATATTTCATTGAAATGTATCGAGAATTAGCCTGCTCTCGTGCGGCGCACTAGAACCGAAGATTAACTAGAGCAACCGATGTTTGAATAGAATGCGCTGCGCCTGCGAATATGTAATGTTGTTTCGCTCTATCCGTGACTGGTTAAATAGTGTAGGTTTGTAGGAGTTAGGTTAGTAATTGTTTTTTATTTTGGTTTTGGTTCGATTCTGTACTGTGTACAGTGTGTGATGTGGGATAAAATTAACAGTGATTAGGTATATTAAAGACAGTAATAAATCTTTTTAAAATAAAGTTACCTGAATCCGCGATTTAACGCATTTAAGTGAAAAAATAAAAAAAACATGATTCCTTGCTAAATGTAATAAGTGTGTCAGTTTTATACATGGTTGAAATTCTCCGAGCAATTACCTATACAAAATAATAAAAAATCGACATATACATGTAAATTGTTGTTTTTTTGCGATTTCTAATCTTAATACCTACTTAGTGAGCAAGTAAAGTGCACCACCTGTTCAACAACCCACCAGCCCCCACTGCGTAAGACGCCAATAAGTTTTATACATATGTCATTTTGTTAAGTGATTTGTCTTCTTTCAGAATGTGTAAAACTTTCTTGCTACAATTTGCTCCCCTGTATGTTGTGTACATTTTGGTTGGTGACGTCACTTTCTAGAAAAACAAATTTTTGGTCAATATTATTGTTTTTTTGACACTTCTTAGACCGAACAACATCCAAAATACTATCAAAAACCAGGCAAGATCTTTTTAATATAATGAAGAAGTCAATTTGTCAAGGATTCAATAGCCACATGGAATTTTTAAATGAAGGAATTGTAAGGCGAACTCAATACTCGGGTACCTTTTAAAGTGACATAAATTATTTCTGAATTGGCATATGCAGCTGAAATGAGTTTGAGAGCATCTGGGCAGTCGGGAGCTGCAAAACTAGTTTACGAAGTACCGAAAAGTTTTAGAAAAGTCGAAAAGTGTAGGAAAGCTTTAAGAGAGTCCATTGAACCTACTTCAATGACTGGTGAACAAGCTTTAGCATTAATTTTCGATGCAGACTTATCTACATAGTTTAGTTTTTCTTCAAGGAACCTAGTGATATTTGTAGTCCCCCTCCCGCTTCATAAGGAGCTTCAAATGGTTCATCGAATTACGAGAAAAACTTTAGATTCATGTGGTATCATAATGGACCAGCTCTGGTCTAAGTGTGTTAGCTGTGACGCTGGCAGCCACTTCAAGCTAACCTATCTATAATATAACATTAATTGATACTTTATTTTATACCTCATCACCAACACATTGTTATACAAATCTTGAAGATAAACGACCTACCAGGAGAATCATCCGACATAATTTCCAAAAATATTGAAAAAAAATTGAAAAATTTTTGTAATAAAAAAAGAAGTTACTTGAAATATGTTTTTTTTTTCTTTTTTTTTTTTTCTTCCTTTGCTTCGGCGCTGTTATGATCTCGATGTCGAGGGGATCATAACTCTCCCACGTATCTGCTTCACACTAGTGATCCGCCTGTGGGGTTCGCCGGGTTGACCTCAGAAATCGGCGGCAAGCCTCCCGGTTTTGTATTGTTCCATTTCTGAGGCCAACTGAATGCTGGTGTTTTTGCATTTGTTTGTACCAGGAGTGTTTAGGCCTACCTTTCTTTTTATTCCGAATTGGAACGTTGTATGATATTGCCTTTTTGACGGGGTTCTCAGGATCTCTCCTTTGAACATGGCAATACCAACTGAGTCGGTCGTGTTCAATTTTTTGGGAAATGGTATTCTTAACATGAAGGCTTCCTCGGATCTTCGTACTTCTAATTCGATCAAGCTTTGTAACTCCTGCTGTCATACGAAGCATCTTCATCTCAGCTGCCGTTAGCTTACTCTCATACTTTTTGTACATTGTCCAACATTGTGAACCGTAATGTGAGTGCTGGACGCACAACTGAAGTGTAGAGCTTTCCTTTCATCTTAGGGGGCATTTTTCGGTCACAGAAGATAGCAGAATTTTCCCGCCACTTCATCCACCCTACGCTTACGCGATGATTGATATCGTCATCACAAGTAGCTTCGTTATTTATCATAGACCCCAGATATTTAAACTTTTCACACTTAGGAAGCACTACTCCATTCAAATAAATGTCTGGAATAGGCCTGTGTGGATCAGAAAATGGGCAGCATAGGTATTCTGTCTTTTTCGCGCTTATGCGGTACCCACTTCCTTCTAGAACATCCACCCATACGTCAAGTGCTCGTTGTAGGGATATCGGGTCTTCACTTATGATGGCTCCATCGTCAGCAAAGAATAACTGATGCACTTTTGGATCCGTCACTTTGCCTTCAAGCAGGTAATCAAGAACTGTAATAAAGAGCAGGGGACTCAAGACACTTCCCTGGTGTACACCCACTGTGATTTCGAATTCTTCGGTGACTCCAGCTGCGCATCTTACTTTAGTAACTGCTCCATCATACATGTCCATAATTATCCGCACATACGTTTCTGGAACTCCTCGTTGCCTGAGGGCCACCCATATTAGATCTCGTGGTTGCCGATCGAATGCTTTTCCAAAATCAACCAATACGACATGCAAATCCTTCAAAGAATCCCGATGTTTTTCCATAATTATTCTTATACTCTGGATTACATCCGTGGTTGACTTACCCCCGACAAACCCGCACTGGTCATCAGATAGCCTAATTATTTTTCGCAGTCGGCTACCCAAGACTCGCTCAACGATCTTCATGGTGTGTGACATCAGCTTAATCGAACGGTAATTATCACAGCTTCGAGTATCACCCTTTCCTTTATAAATTGGAAGAAGGTAACTTTCCCTCCATTGATTAGGCATGTGATCACCTCGTATAAGTTTGGAGACAAGAATCATGAGCCATCTAAACCCGATGTCTCCCATCTTTTCCCAAAACTCTGAGTTTATTTCGTCTGGGCCAACAGCTTTTCCCTTTTTGGAGTATTTTACCGCCTCACTAACTTCTTTGACTGTGACATCGGATACTTCGCTTAAGTTAGGTGAAGCCATTGGAAAGTATAGCCTTGGAAATTGTTCGTTTAGAAGTCCGTCACAATACTGTCGCCACCTGTGAAGAATTTCGTTGTTTTCCACAAGTAGTTGGCCTTGAGCATTGTTAATGAACTTTGGCGAACAAATCTTCTGGGCATTTCTTCTTCTTTGAGCGGCTATTTTGAAGATAGTTGCGCCCTTATTCGTGCTTTGCCGTATCTCTTGAATAGCACCAGCTGTCGGGGTAGAAATTTCATCCAGCTCCCGATACAGGTTTTCTGTATTCTTTGCTTGAATTTGGGCGCACTTCTTCTTCGCTTCTTTCTTGCAGTTTCTATATTCCACTTCGAGGCGTGACTTTTGCTCTGTATCATTAGAGGGGCACTTCGACCAAGCCTTGAAAGCCATTTTCTTTTTACTTATAACTGATTTAGGTTCATCATTCCACCACCATGTTTCTTTGCCTTGTTGGTTGTGTCCTTTTGAAACCCCTAACAGTGTTTTGGCTTTTTCTTTGCAAGTTCTCTGTAGGAGATCCCACATACTTTGTGCTGTACTCTCTTCATTTCGAACTATATCGGTGTTGTTATACAGAACGTTTTGCATATTCGAAATAAAAGCTTCGCCTTTTTCCTTATCCAGATTATACCATTTGATCTTCCCAAAATATGGTTGACAAACATAAACTGCAATTTTAGTAAACTTCAAATTCTATTTTTAAAAACGATGTTCTGGTGAAATAGCTAGTTGCATTCCACCCTTAAAACAATTCAAGCCTAATACTCCCGCTTAAGGGAGTGTCCATCAGGTTTTCCTTGAGTTCAATTTCGAACGTACTGTTAAATTTAGAGATTATTTCCTTAGCCGCACTACATGAATGTGATTTGCTTTAACTGACTCAAAATGTCCCCCCATTACAATATTCAGACATTCAAAACTAAATTGCATCCCTTTTTTAATCCTCTCTAACTTTTCTAAACGCTCGCATTATGCCCTTAGTGCTCACAAAATTATAAAACAAAATTTTTTAATTTCTTATCAATAATAATTAAAAAATATTGTTTATTCGATATCGCTCTAAATGGTCCATAATTCGTCAAAAAATCAACATTATTTAAACTAGTAATGTACCTTTACCAAAATAATTAAAAAAAAATCGTCAACCCATTTTTAAAAACATATCTCATGTAGGTAACTATTTTTTTTTTTTTTTCGAAAATAGTGATATGCTTTATTATTGAAAATTCGAATGAGTTTCGATGTAAAAATTAAGTTCATAATCAGTTCAGTCATTAACGAAAAAATCGAAAGTAAAAAAACTGTTTCGTTAGTAACCGTTTTGAAGCAATTTCTTTTATACTGATTTGCTTGTATCAAAATCAATAGAGCTGTTTTTGAGATAAATTGCTCTTTACGTCATGGTTATATGGTACATAAGATTTGAAAAACATCAATTTCCTTTCTGGCGAATTTCAAAAATACTCTCAAATTTTAGGAAACTCACATAAGCCTGAATAAAGGTTGAAAAAAGTTCCTATATCCCAACTAAAAATGTTGTGCTCATTATGCATCTAGATTTACTACAAGCCCAATCATCTAATTATGAGATTAGACAAGAACTTATAGGTATTGAGATTATGAACCTTCATATAATTAGAAATTGTGCGGATTTCAGGAAAAGCTGCAAGAAAAAAGTTCAAACCTAAAGTCAAAACCCAAACCCACTGCAATTTTGAAAATTATTCAGAGTAATCCTATAAGTTTGACAGTACAGGGCAAGATCGTGACGGGCTTCCATATTCGTTCTGTCATATACATGGAATTACATACTACCTACATTATCTAATCGCAATAATGAGGATAGGTTGACAGTTACGAGAATAAGCAGAAGAAACAGCTATGTACTCGTACACAAATGGAAATGATACTGACTATTTGGATTATTTTCAGTCGAAAGAACTAATTCAAATCCACCAAAGGAAAACAGGATTACGTTTCTCATTACAGGATAACGACCCGGTGTCTCATCTCATTTCATCTCATCTCGGTGAGCTACAAGTGACCTAAAAACTCAGCACAGAAGCTTCTCATGCGTTTATCTGATTCCATCCCAGGAAATGAATCCCGGATTTCACTTGGTGTAACTTACAGACCAGAATATACCTGACTATTAAGGTGCTGGTGAGGATTACGCGCTTAAAAAGCACATACCTACAGCTTTGCCAACGAACTAGATAGGTATTTGGGTGTGTGTGTTTGTGTTTGTGTGTTTATAATGTAACAGCTCTTTGGAGATGCCAAACAAAGTTTTGAAATTACTTCGGAGACGAGAAAAGATGTCGCAGTCGTTGATTAGAGGTGACATCCTATTTGAATACAACTTCATGTTGGGAGCGTTTATATTCTTTTCGAATTGTTGGACGTAAGTTGTTAGATGATTAAAAAAGTTTTTGCAATGTTTCTGCAGAATATTAAGATGAGCCAATTGCTTGGCGGGAGCATGATTTGTAAGCAAACAAAAAGTTGAACAACTCATAAACAGTTTAGTTGTCGGAGCCTTGCATACTTTTCTATGTGTATCTAACGATAATTGGAAGGAACTTTATTTATAGAGTACGCTTACTCAAACCCTTGTGTTATAGTTTGGAAAGAAGAATTTAGATTTAGGCAAGAAAAACTAAATATCAGAATTATGCATCACACGCACTCGCTGAGAACTTAAATAGAGTGTATGCTCGTATGCTATTTGTAGGTAAAATTAGAAGAAAAAAAACATGATACCTACCTATAAATTTAGAACAAGAGCTGGAGGTTATAAGCTTTATGTTCTTTAAATCCCTCGCAACAGATTAATGGCATAATCTGATTCCGAATTCCCAAGACTTGATTTAAGTGAAAACCTAGTTAACACAAAAATCATCAAACTTCCCTCAGTCTCCCTATTTTGTGGAAAATGACGATTTCTTCGCCAAAAAATTGGTATTGAAATAAAGACTAGAAAAGTTTCTGTCATTTCCGTCATTGGGTGGTATGGTTTAAACAGATAAGTATTTATTGGAAATAAACGAAAATAAAATATCTATATTTGACTTCTAGTACAAGTTATCCGTACTTAGTGGATTAAATGGAAATTGACATTCAATAAAAGAAATCTCAGATAACTAACGCCTAATTAGCTAACTCACAGAAGAAGTTAGTAGAGCGAAGTATTCCGTAAAAAGAGTATCAAAAATGTTTTTTTTTTTCTTTTTGAGTAAAATAATTTACCTGAAGATTTCATATAGTTTTATGACTTTAAATGTGATTATAAACGCACTTCTTCACATACAATCGTTCATAATGCAAAAGAAACCTTGCATACACCCAACCTCGCACCTACCCCAAATCCTATAGTGTGCCCTAGCAGGGGGGTTGCAGGGGGGCAGCATGCCCCCCCCCCATACCTATATTTCTCATAATTTTTTTCAGAAATCCGCCGTAAAAAGGAAGATTTAAAAAAAAAATCCATCGAAATCGGTTGATTTTTCGATTTTATAGAGCCAAAAAACGAGGGGGCCGCGAAAGTATAAAATTACCTTGTTTTTTTCTAAAAAAATCTTTGGAACAGTTTATTTTTTCGAAAAAAAAAAAATATTTTTGGTATAAATTTTTGAAAATAAATTCGTATACCTGCCATTCGTTATTTTTGGTCTAAAAAAAAGTGTGATATCTACCAAGTTTAAAGAAAATCGGCCTAGCCTGTTAAGGCTGTAGTGGGAATACACAGACAGACAGTGAGAATTGCGAAGCCCATACTTTTTTCGTGTTGTCTATCATCGTAATGTCAACTTTAATCAAAATCTCCAGTTCAATTTTTTTACGAATGCATAATTTTCCTTATACAAGGTGGGCCATCCAGTGGTTTCTTTTTAAAATCATACGTTATTTTGACACTGATATATGTAGCTGTTTCCCGCTCAAAATCTTGACAGAAATTCAGTATTATACCTCCGCGGACCGAAATGAGTCGATTTACGATTGAACAACGTTGGGAAATATTGAAAACTTATTTCCAAACTGAGTGTTATTTAGCCCAAGCAGTTCGTTTTTTGAAAAGTTTTGGCAGAAATGAAGCACCCTGGGCCCACTGCTCCTTCTGGACGCACAGACGAGAATGTGGCTGCTGTTTCTATAGCCGAGAGTGTGAGACACAATTCACAAACATCAACTCGCCATCGATCTCAACATTTCACACACTATCCAGAATATAATTCTCCACAAAGATCTCGGATTATTCGCTTAAAAGGTTCAATTGACTCAGCAATTGAAGGCGCCTGACTATCCGCTTCGTTATATCGCTTCGCAGTTTGGACCTTAAAGTCGCTTGAATTTATTTTGAGGAACCGTGAAGGACCGATATGTTGCTAACAATCTGGAAACGATTCAAGCACTTAAGGCTAATATAATCCAAGCAATCCATGAGTTTGAATTTTAATTTCTATTCAAACAGTAATATAAATTTTAAGTTAGCGTTCCCAACGTTTTTCTCCAAAATTTTGTACATAAAATCGTTTTTTCTATACCGCTACAATGATTTATTATTTTTGTTCTTGCGTGGTTGTTTTAGTAACTTAAAAAATTAATTTTATGCTTATGAACAGTTTTTCTCTAATAACATTCATGTTTGAAATTCTTAGTCTTTTATATTATAGGAGCAAGTTTGTGCAACCCAGTCATGCATTTTTTTTAAATTCAAAACCTCTGGCGAAAAATTTTAAACAGTTTAGTATTAAGGACTTAGTATGATACTTTAACAATTTGCATTCTTTTTAGTAGATTACTAACTCTTTCTTAGTTTTAAACATTTTTTAACTAGTATCGTGCTAAGGCTGCTTTCTTTCTGTTTTGATGTTTGCAAATGTCAAAGTTAGCACGATGCTTAAAAAAATAAAATAGGTATTCGATGATTTTAACTTTAATATAGGTTTAAAAAGTATGATGCTATACGTATTCGATTAAAATTTGCAAAATCGTCGTTTTAGCCTAGTTTCATATTAAAACATTTTTAACGTCGTACTATTTCGACTAAAATTTCGCGCCTCTGTTTTTTAAGTTTAAATAATAATATTTCTTCATCTTCTTGGAAATGTTTGAAAAATTTAAAGTAAGTCGAAAACATCGGTGTGTCGTACCGTTAATGTATCAATGTATTTATTTAAATTTTTTATTGATACAATTTGAACCAAACAGAAAAAAATCCAAAAAATCAAAATTCTAGAATCCATTTTTGAGAAAAATAAGATCTTCCAAAACGATTTTTTAGCATTTGTATGGTAATTTTGAATAAAATAAAATGAAATCGATCGAATTATGTATTGAGTTATTAAAAAACAAAAAACAAAATGGGAAAAGCCTTGTATATATATACACAATATATGTACATAATATATACAAAATTTTTAAGAGCTTAAAAAAATTTAATAATATCAGTTTTTGAAAAAATTGAAATCAAAAGAATAGTTTTAAAAGAGATTTCATTAATAATCATTTTTCAAAAAAAAAAGAAGAATTTATTCACAATAAAGCTTATACCTACCTACTACATAAAAGAATAAAACAAAAAATATTTAAATTGTGGAACAGTTTTTGAGAAAAGATTCTTTTCTTAATTTCTCGTCAGGCTACAGACAGATATGCAGAGTTATGGCCTTGAGCTTATACAAAAATTCCATAGAATTTTCAGAATTAGAAAATATTTTTGGATACGTTTCATAAGTACCTTATTTGGAAAATTAATATTGGCGCGCAAAATTTTAGTTGAATTAGTACGACGTTAAAGTTGTTTAAGTATGAAACTAGGTTAAGAAAAACGATTTTGCAAATTTTAATTCTCTACCCTTTTATTAAATTAAAATCATCGAATACCTATTTTATTTTTTTAAGCATCTTGCTTACTTCACATAACTCTTTGACATTTACAAACGTCAAAAATGGCTTCTCGTTTTTTTGCACAAACTGTCATTGTTTATCGTTTTAGGTGTCTTCAGAAGCAATTTAATAAAAAAAAATAGCCTCAGTCAGTGTTGTTCCTCTACGTGTCGACTTTGATTGTCTACATTAATGCGTAGACAATTGTGTGGACAATGTAGACAATGTCGACTATAGTGTCGACAATGTACACAATGAAGACAAAGCATGCCAGCCAATCTGTCATCTGTCATTCTTGATTTCTCTGTCACATTGTTTACTTCATTTAAGAAAATTTCAGGTGTTGATTTGAGTTTTTATTCAAATATTGGTCGACCAAAAAATAAAGGTTTCGATCAACTAGGTTTTCAATGAAAAACAATGACAAATATGGTAGCATATTGTGTACAGTGTGCAACAAAAATCTACAAAATACTGCAGAAAGCCGTCTTCGCAGCCACAGGTAAATAAAAATTTGTTAAAAAAAGTATATTCATACCCTAATAATAATGCCTTCACATTCATTTACGAAAGGAATGCCTGTAAGCAATCCCAATCACCTGCGACATCTAAATCCGGCGATGTCTCTATGATTGTTTTGATTGATGACAATGATTTTGGCTCGAGCTCTGATTTATTAGACGAAACATAATAAGAAAAATTTAATGTCTACGTTGTCTACATTGTTGACATTGACATGTAGACAATCATGAATTGTATACGTTGAATTGTCTACACGTAGACAATCGTGTAGTCTACATTTTTTGTCTACATGGAACAACACTGGCCTCAGTCCGATACTAGTTAGAAACTGTTTAAAATTAAGAATGAATTAGTAAACCATCTTAAACTTAGCAAATTGTTTAGATGTATAATATTAAAAATACAAATTTTGCAGAATAGAAATTCATCAGTGTCATGAATTGTCCCACAAGAATGTGACAAATAATCGTAGTTAAACAATTGATTGATTAAACATCTATCTACTTATCTAACACCATCCATAAAATTAACACGTCAAAAGAGTTAACAATAAACGTCGAAAGATATTTTATAAATTTAAATAACGCTGCCAATCTGTCAGTAATTTATTTTTTTTTTATTTATTTAATCTACGATTTATATACGCACAATAACTGTACACGCACACACTTAAAATATTGATCAAAACTCATTCAGCTCATTTCAATCACATCCCACGCCCGCCACGCAAATACTTTCTCTATCATAATCATCTGTCAGCTAAATTTGGAAGAATAAAACGCAGATACGTATGTACGTATTTTGTTTGTGGAATATAATAAAGGGTGTGTGCTAAACATTAAACAACAGATGTACAAAAAACTGATCATAACAAATTCCAAGTTTAAGTGCTTAACGGCTTATAGCTTTTGAATTTTCCACCTGACCAACCTCTTCTAGCAAGACGAGAAATCGCTTCATCTAACTGATTTTTGTTACTCAAGTCCGAGTCATCTCTGCTGCCGCTTTGTTATGTCATCTTATTCGCATAACTTGTTAGGAGAAATTAATGTTAATATGGAAAGTTCCGGCCGAAGAAACGTCAACACAGAGTCTGTATCGCCATCGCCAACTTCAGTTTGCAATAAAAAGAAGATGTATCTTTGCAGTGCATCTGCGAACCTCATAAAAAGAAGGCGAAAGATGGGAATTTATTATGCTCATGTCCATTTATGTAGTTTTGCATGTACGTACATGCATTCAGGTACAAACGAGTAAATATTTAAGAAGGTACATTGCCTTGCAGTAGTTCGGTTGTGGATTTTCCCACACCGAAAATAAATGTCTTTTCTTGCAAGCTTATCTGGAGTGAATCACCAGGAAAAATTAGTAAATTTTATTCACAGAAATGTTTTCCTTAGACGTCGCATTTCAATGGATTGAAATTGTACGAAAACGTAGTGTAGAATTTTCAAAAACCCAAAAGAACACCTGAAACGCTTTTCATTTCCACAAAATGCTGATTAGGTATTTGATAAATGATTTAAGACTTCGTTTACGTATTCTCCAATACGCAGTACTTAACAAAAAAAAACTATTTGTAAATATTGGTTTGATATCGCTGCAAAATGCGGTATTTTTATGATCTTGGTTAATATGATTTCTGACAATTAGAAAAGGTCTTTGTACGAGGTTAATTTCGCTAACAGATGAAAATGAAAAAAAACTTTTTAATCTAAAAGAAATTAGTATGCCAAGTGATCTGAATAAGCGTAATTACATCAACAATTCATCATCTATTTTCATAATAGGTACAATTTTCAAAATAAGAGGAGAAGTTATAAAATTAAATTACTTACAACATCGAACAGAAATACATATTTATCTCTAAAGCATATTGAATATGCAATCTACGAGTGAGTGAAGAACACAACATGTATAGTATATTACACTTGGTGGGGATTTGACCTGTTCTAAGGGCGAATCACTTTGGAAAAAATATTCTTACAGAAGAGGTAGTGTTCAACTTTTTGAATGGTGCAAATTGAATGCTGCTTTTTAAAGATTTTAAGAAATCTATAAAACTTCTCTTTTAACTTGGTATTTACTTTAAACTAATATAATTAAAAGTACCAAATTTGGTAATGTTTCAGCTAAATCAAAATCTTTTAATGTTTTTTGAGTTAAAAGTCTTACAAAATTATATATTTAAAATAAATTAATAAATAGAAATCTGATATTAATTTTAACACAAATTTATTACAAAGGTAATATATCAAATGGTTAATTATCACTTAATTTAAAATTTAAATAAGATATACAACTACGTCGAAGAAACCTGCTCTTATGACTAAGAGTCTTAGAATTTTAAAAAATATAGCCGACCCAGCTCTCGAAATTCGAGTGCCAATTTATTTATTGAATTCATTTATCATTCAATAAAAGACAGAAAATTCATGATTTTTTTAAATTGTTGAATGCAATGAGAAGTACCTGATAAGCACTCAATCCTGGAGTCCAAAGGAAAGCAGTTAATGGTAAACAAAATTTCAAACCTATACACATTTCTGACACATTTCAGATTTTTGACACGTTGCAGATTGGTTGTTGATGTTGTAGGCCGCAAAAACAATTGTTTGGTTGAACTGATGTTATTTGATGTATCAGAATCCGGTATGTTTAATGTGGATTTTTGGACGTTTCTTAATCCATCGACATCGTAGCCATCCTTTGATGGAATTTGACAGTTTATGACTTGACAAATAGATAATTCAGCTTTGACGTACAAAGTGTATTTCGTACAAAATGTTAGCCGAAAACTTTTTTGACACTTTTTAATCCATGTACAAAAGTAGCCATCATTCGATGTTATTTGGCAATTTAAGGCTTATAATAAAAGAGTATTTTGTGAGAGCTATCAAGGCCATAAGTCAATCTTATCATCGAAATCGTTGGTTGAAATGATCGGATAATTTTCGTAATCGATTGTTGAACGATTCAATCATTTGAAATGAACGATTTACTCAGCTCTAATTCGAATTTGATATTTTGTTTGTTTGTTAACACATTCAAACTAGGGGGATGTTTTATTTTCAGGGAAGATTTGAAAACAGTAACGCATAGAATAAAGCTAGAACTACATGCTCTCTTTTTCCAACTCATTTCAAATTTCTAACTTCCATCTCGAAAAACACAAAAAGTAAAAGTTGAAATGGTTCTAAATTTCACTTTTTCACTTTTTGAAAACACTAAGGCTAGGCGCGGACATTCAATTTTTAGTTTCGCACCTGCTTGGTTCGAGCAACTAAGAAGTTTGTGTTTTGACACATATTATTATATGCACATACGCGGACATTCAACCAAATAGTTCATCTGTTTTCTATAAGCAACGAAACAGTTGTGCAATGTGCGCGCCTAGCCTAACACGGAAATTGCCCGATAGATGTAGTTAATACTCTAAGACTTAAAAACATTCAACTTCAAAGAGGGAAAAGTGAACAAAATGTGCTGTATTTTTCCAAACAACAACAAAAGCAAAAGTTAAAATGGTTCTAACTTTTACTAAACTTAAACCACAGATAATAATTATATATATAATGTATGACAGTAACTGCTGTCATACAGTTACTGTCATACATTATATAGTGTAAATGTATGCTCTATTCAGCAAACAGATGTCCGGGCATTTTTTTGCAATTTTTATTTATTGTTTTAAACAATTTCTGTGTAGTATATTTAAATAATTTTGGCATTGTGCACATCTATGCAAAAAATGCCTTCGTTTAATATGTAATTTATGCCTCTTCCGTTTTTGTGGGCCGCGTAAAGTGTACCACAAAAAACATGTTTGCTGTTTTATTATATGATGTTCAGAAGCTTAAAATTCATTTTGAAGCTAACAACAGGATGCCATGTGATTTCTAAAGCAAATATTAGTTTATGCAAGAACAAAAATTATAAATCGTTGTAACAGACTTAAAAAAATTAGATACTCTAGAGAAAATTTTTAAAACAATTTTAAGAAAAATTTTGGAAACCCAACTTAAAATTTGTATCATTGTACGAATAAAAATTAAATCTGAAAAAAAAAACAGATATTGACCCATTTTTTAAATATCAAATTTTCAACAAAAAAAAAGAGAAAGAAAAAACTTTAAGATTTTCTCTATAAAAAAATTCATTAAAATTATGTCGATTGTAAGAAATTCATTATTCGAAAAATGGTTCTATGGTAGGCAGAGTCAGTAATATCTTAATTTCAATTTTTATCGAAAAAAAAAATTAAATCCAAATTCCTGGTTCCATTTTCGAGAAAAATACGGTTTTCGAAAACAATTTTGTATGGTGTATGTATGTACATATGTACATATGTATGCTTTGATAATATCCAATTTTCTCTCACATCCTGTGGATTGTATCTTTGTATATAAAAACTAGATTTTATAAACAAATATTTTGTTATTAAAAAAATTACTATTGTCAAGTTTCAAGAAAATCGAGCATGGGCTTTTCGAAATATGTATTGACTTTTTTTTTTTTTTTTTTGAAAACTTGAATTTGGAGAAGCTTACAAAAATTAGCACCTTTTTTTTAGAAAATCAAAAAAAAAAAAAAAATGCACGACTGGGTCGCACGAACTTGCTCTTATATAAAATGCTAGGAATTTCAAAAATGAATGTTATTAGAGAACAACTGTTCACAAGCATAAAATTCATTTTTTAAATGAATTAACCAACACCCTTAGTATGCCATATTATTTTTCAAGTAAATATTAGTTTATGCAAGAACAAAATTATAATTCGTTGTAGTGGTTTCTTAAAAATAATTTTACAATTAAACAGATTCTTTTTCAATAAATTTCAATATTAATATTTTATTTCAAATTATTAGAATGTTTTCGTAGCTTTGCGTCAGTTATACTGAAAAATTACATTATTATTAAGTAAAAGTCTCAGACTTTTATTTTTGAGAGAGGTATGATATACTAAGTTTTAATAATAAGTTTTTATATACAAAATTTTTAAAACAAACCAACAAAATTTTGGTACGCCAATTTATTATTCGAATAAAAACATATTTTTTTGAAGTCTTGAAATGCAATGTTTTTTCAACATATTTGGGCCTTATCTATAAAAAATTTCATAAAGATCCGTTATGCCGATAATGAGAAATTCAAAATTCGAAAAAATCGTTCCATGGTAGGTACAGTCAGTGAATGTCTTGATTTCAATTTTAAAATTTTTAAATTATAGATCGTAAAAATTAGTCGGAAGAAAAAAAAATGGCAAAATTCTCGGAACCGTTTTCGAGAAAATTACGATGTTCGAAAACCATTTTTTAACATTTTTATGGAGAGTCCCTTTATTTTTAGGTAAAATAAATTATTTGTCTGACATCTTGTAACTTATATTAAGAAACTCTTATTTATGAAGTTTTAAAAACAGAATTTAGGAAATACCTATTGAGTTTTGAAAAAAAAAGTGAAATTTTTTTTTAAAATCCGAGCAAATTTGTTTGAAAATTTAAATACACAAACTGCCTAAGTGTAAATGAAATTATCAAAATCAGTTGTACCGCTTTTGAGAATATATAAAACCAAAAAAAAAAAAATGTTTTTTTCAACCATTTCCTAGCTTTTACTAAATGAAAATTTTTGAATTAAAAAAAAAAAAATCTGTGGGACAGTTTTTGAGAAAAAAAATATTTATAAAATATTTTTATTTTTTTTATTTTTGGTCTTTAAAAAAAAATGTGTGGGGCGAAAAATTTAAAAACGATATCTACCAAGCTTAATAAAAATCGACCTAGCCGTTTAGGCTGTAGTCGAACAGACAGACAGACAGAACTTCGAGACCCACTCTTTCGTCTTTGCTTTCATCGTTTAATTTTTTTTTTAAAATGATTAAAATATCGAGTTTGATTTTGATTTTTTTTTCTGATCGCATTGCTTGCCTTAGCACCTATAAGTCGCAAGTAAAAATTAGGTGTCGTATTATGGACAAAAACTTCATTTTGGTCAAAAACATATTTGGAAAAAATGTTACTAGCGGTACCTGTCATAGAACTACTTTTTTGATTTTCCACTTTCTCATTAACGGCTCTTACGATTCGTTTTCCAAACAAATAAGATTTACGCAAATCACTTCATAGCATTTGTATGCGGTGGGTACGTTTACCTTCGGATAAAAGAACATCTTACTTTTCTACTTCTGTTAATATTTCAAAATTCATGCATGTTTTCGAAATACTAAGTTTTCGAATTTTGAAAACTTGAATATTTGAATAAATAAAACTAAGTTGAAAGTAAATTTACCGAGGCGTTTGAGCTAGTCTGAAAGGCAGACAGAGAGCATATCTAGACCAACTTTCTCGTCTTTCCTATCATCGTTATGTCAAGTCTAATAAAAATTCTCAACTAGTTTTTTTTACGAGTGCTTATAGTATCTACAAATATATTTTTGTATACATTACATATATCGCAAGTAAAACAGTAATTAATTCAAATTTAAGACTAATTGGGACACACTGAAGGGGTCTTAAAATAATAAGGATTGAACTTTCAAAAGTGTTAAAAGGATTGAAATTGTAAGACAAGAATAGAACGCCGATTTTAGTATTTATATCTGTATGATATTGAAAGTGATTTTTTTTAATATGTTCAGCTGACCCTTGTTGGTTCGTTTGAAACCTTTAATTGTCCATTGGTCCAAGGTGGTCTTCTTTGTCTATTTCACTTTGAGACCGAGTGATAGCGGTCCATTCATGCGGTCTGAGGCTCAATTTCTTCGTTTAATAATTTTACTTTGTTTAAAAATTAATCTTCGACTGTTTAAGAGCTAAGCAAAGATTTTCCACTTACATTATCAAAACAATTTTTCCAATTTTCTATCGGGAAAATAATCATTTGCATTTCGTTCAACTATTTTTCGGTATCCTGATCGATGCATAGTTTCCTGGCACCCATTCAGCGGAAGTACGTCAAAGTACTAATCTTTATATTATTTTCTTATTTAATGTGTAACATAACTCATTTTGTCACTTCTCATTTGTGATCATAATCTTCCGCGTGTCATTTTAATTTAAATTCCTTTAAAATTCATTTCTTGAAGCACAATAAATCAAGTTTAAATTTCAGGTGATTCAAAGCTTTTCAAAGTACATAACACAAAGTGGCAGCACTGCGAATGCATGATACGATCATCTCAATCGGGTTTTCCATCGTCCGCGCCCACCCATACAAACTTTCTTCACGCACCCAAACGTTAGGTGTGATTTAATAAAAGACTTGATTGGAATTTCAAAGCGAATCAATTACCTTATCAACATCTCGATTATACCAACCAGAAGTCTATTAGAATTGGTAATCATCCAAATGATACTTTACGAGGTGTGGTTGTTGGCTTCCATCACTGTCGTCCCTCCACCTCTGTCAATGTCATAACGCTCGCCATTGATAAACTCAGGTGTGTTGCAGATCCAGTTATATTTGTTTTTGAAATTTTACCCATCTTCTTTTTTGTGTTCATATGATGCAATATATTTTGCTAAAGATATTCAAACGCTGCCGCGCCGCGTGCCACCACCAAGTTGTTTTTTACCTGCCAAGTTGACGAGAGGAACACTGAACGAACAGGTTTAGAAAACTTTCGTTTTCGTTTGTTTGAGATTTTTGTTTAATGAAGAGGATGAAAGCGGAATAAAAAGGAGAAACGCAAAAGCCAAACAAACCAATCTCGCACTTACGAGTATTAATGTAAATATTTTCAATAGGTTATGGATTGTGGTTATTGCGGATCAAAGAAGGGCTACGAGTCATCTAGTTTGAAGGAATATCCGTACACCCACCGAAACCCTATAAAGACTGACTTTTGGGATTATAGATGCAGAAAAGTTCTAAAACTGAAAATACACCTTAAAGCACCTATTTTGGAGCCTATTTGCGATCTGCTTAAAGGTATTAAGTATTTGGAGCGCTTCAGATTCAACATTGGCCAAATCTGTTTTGTCACCAAGCGGATAGTGATATTGTTACACTTAAGGTTTGTTTTCTCCATCTTTCTTTAGCATAAGTTCACACGTAGCGAGGGGAATACCTAGATTTGTTCCACTTTTGGCGAGTTCGTTTTATAATGTCTTCAAATGCCCCTGAAGCCTGACACCCAGCAGAGGTAAATGTTAAATAGCTACCCCATCTCCATTAAAAATGATATTAAGGGCTGTTATTGAGCTGGTAGAGTCAGAATCAAGAGATTTATTGAATGGATGCTTTGCTGTCCGAGAAGATGCAGATATATTATTTGATATCACGTTGTCCTTGAGTCAAGACAGGACTTATTTAATCGCCGAAAGTTCGGCCAGGAACACGTAAAAGTAATTGCGAAGACGAAAAGAGAGACTTAAGTTTAATCTGTCTAAGTATACACCTCCATTGGTGTTAAAATAGATTGAATCATCTTCCAGGAATACCATATCCTCCCAGATTTCTCTAGGAGGGATGGTTACCTGGAATTTTGTATCAATTTGAATCTCAGGGACGGTGTAATTGATGCTACTTAGAAGTGAACCAAGTGAGTTCAGAAAGATAGAATGGCCAATTTCATTATTGATCCACTGCCCGGAGGCTTTTAGACGAATAGCCGTGTTTGCAGCCGTTTATTTACCGAACATATCGAGGTGTGGTAAATATAGAATAGAATGTGCTGTGCTGCAGAGGGAGTTGTGCTAAGTTCTCCGCCCATGCCCAGATAAGCTGACCGTTGGACCTTGCGTTGTATTAAAGAATTAGTGCTTTTGTCTATAGCTATTAACCATACTGCTACGTTGCACGTTAGAATCGATCTGATTACCGAGGTGAATAGCCAGTGAGTAATGCAGGGTTGGAATTCCTTATTTATTTATTTAACTATTTATTTATTTAACTATTTATTTATTTTATTTATTTATTCCATCTACGATTTGAAAGATCTACAGATTATGCTTAAAACTAACTTCTTTCAAAAGGTATTGGCCCAAAATTTTAAACATTTAAAACCTACTCTAAACCAATTTAAGAATGAGAGTCGACTGAATGAAACACTCTTCTTCGCTTCAGAAAAGTATCTGATTAGTTTTTATTTTACAATATCTATTTATAACAAACTATGTACATTATTATCTTACAGTAAATACCTTATCTTATGGAAAAGAAACGTTATCGCTTCGTCCCAACAAAAGATTGTTGGTGTTATATTTTATGATTGCGAGCATTCTGTGTTTATCTGTGCGTACCTTCAGCTATGCACTATCATAAGATTGCTATTCTTTGAATAGTGGACTGTATATTTTATCTTATCTTATGATAGCGCGCAGCTGCGCACATCTGTTTAATCCCTGTTCATTTATGAACATTCTGCGGGCGGCCAGATAGGTTTATTTTTATACAATTTTTTGACTGAATATAAAAGATTAGTAAATATACATATTATTAAAATTAAAGTTAACAATAAGGATAAGTGACCGCTATTTTTATGAAATTAGATCCCCTTAACTGTAGGTCATCTTTGGTGATACTTAGTATCTGCTGTTGAAGTTCTTTCGTATCCTTGTCGCTGTTTATTCGTTTGATGTCTAAACGTGATATTTGTTGTCTGGTATGTAATGGATTGTTGCAATAATCGGCTCGATTTCTTCGCTCCCAGAATCGTTCCCGCTTTGTAATGGCTGAAATGACTTTTTGGGTTTTTGCTTATCTCTCAAACCAGACAAAAGCCATCCAAATTTAGTTGACTGTCCAACGATGCCCTTAACTTTTTTGACGCCATTTTCAACTATCCTACTGAAGATGTCTGCTCCTATCACCATGTCTATTCCGTCAGATTTGTTGAACCTCGGATCAGCTAAAAGATAATTATTCCATTTTTGTATATCATATTTGAATGATCTATCAGGCTGCGCAATGGTCAGAGATGGGAAAACAACGGCTTCTAAGTTTTCTTCATGGTTGCTTAAGAATCTTGGCTTAATTTTTACATTTATTTTGTACTTCGATTCTCCGACTATTGCTTTGCTTAAACCATGAATCATCACTTTATTTTTGACACGTGGAATGTTACGTTATTTGTGAACCTTGATCGATGGTGCTCTTATTAGGACGTACTCTCCATTTGATGTCCGGGCTTTAATTTGTGCTGTCGCAAGAATAACTGTTGCTCGTGCTTTGGTCTTCAAAGAAATCTTTTCTTCACTTAATTCACCAAGATGCAGCAGTTCATGATGACCTTTTTTGCATACTTTGCATTTTACAGCTTGGTTTTGATAAACTTCTCCCCATTTATGGTTGGGACATTTGTAGCAAATCTTCTGGTCCCTCGCAAAGCTTCTTCGGTTTTCAGCACTGATTCCCATGAATTTTCGGCCCTCAGTAGTTGAATAATTATTAAACTTGCAATATGTAGTTGCACACTTGTTTATTAATTTTTCATTCTATCGCTAGTCGTTGCTGTATGATAAACCTTATATATTGGCTCTTTGCGAGTATCAAACAAGGGTTCTTTTTCAGCAACCGCCTTCAGAGTCTGGTACGGCTGATCCAAGAACTCCATTATGTCCGTTAACGTCTGAATTTCCTTGTATTTCTTTATGGTCTGTTTATATAACTTCAGACCTTATTTATCCAATTTTCGAACAGTACCCAAGCAACACAATTGCCTCTTACAGATATCTTGAAAAGTTATTTTCCAAGTGTTTTCAACTCTTTGAACAATCTTAAAGAGGTCTGTAATACCCAAAAAGGCCTAAAGGAGAGGAGTCTATTGTATTGAACAAAGAGTTCTAAGTAAAGTATTTGTAAGACTTCATAAAGATCATTTTTTGATTAATCTATAAAGACACTTTAAAGTGGTTTTCAAGATGTTTATATTTTTGAGTAGAAAGATTGAACTGCGAAGAAGAAAAATGTATAAAAAATGTCTTTCTCTTTCACGCAAATACAAATTTAATGCAATTCAAATAAAATGGATTGCCTAATATAAATACACAAACATGGCGAGTTCTTTCCTTCAATAATTTATGACTGGATTTACGATATTCATTGTATATACCCTTTTTATGTTTGTTTGTTTTGATTTGCGAGAGAAGATTTAATTTGAAACTGCATACTCTACCCTACTTGAAATTAACGCGCCTTCAAATAGAATAGTATTTACAAAGAAATATTCAGAAAAATAATGTTATAATAATAAAATGCCCTCAGAATAAAAAAAGAAATGACGTTTAAGTATGCAATAGATATGGCCGATTCATGTATGTGTATGTATCGAAGGTATTCCTACCTACAGGGTGCTTTATTTTATAAAAGGTCTTTTTTTGTTCGATCTGAATAATTTTAAAATGTAAAATAATTTTAACAAATAAATACAACTCAAAAGGTTTACAAACTGAGCGACATATTAGCACTTATAATTTTGTATGAAATAAAATTAAATCAACTTTTTTATTGTATATGGTGATGCTAAGATCTCCTTTATACTACAAAACACGAAGAAACATAATTATTGTTTGAAGAATGATTCCGGATTTTTATTGCATTTTTTTCAAAATTTAAATGTAAGTTGACAGGTTTTATACATCTTACAGATAACAGATACAAAAAGACATACTATATGAAAATAAGTGAAAATATATGTCATTCCTTAATTTTTATTTCACAAAGTGTTAAAATCCCTGGATTAAAAATCTGTTAGAAAGATATGCTTACTTGACATTTTATTGTTGCGTCAACATTCTATCAATATACAAAATATTGAGTTCAACTGTCAACCGACTAAAGAATCACTGAAAATTCAGAAAATTTGATATTATACATAATAAAAATAATACCCATTATCAATTTTATTTGAATTTTATATCAACATTTTTTTATATTCTGCCAAAGTTCTTCAAATAACAACATTTCCATCTTTCATTTACTTACATCCGTAGAAACTGATGACTTCGATAAAACATAAAAATCTAGTAAATAATAATTTTATCTTCAATATACGTTTAACAATGTCACCCTTTACAAAATATATGTATTTTATACAGATACGCCATCCATTTGTTAAGAACTCTTTAAAATATCTTAAGCACTTCACAATAAGATATCGAAACTGAAACTCAAAGCAAAGAGTGAAAAAAGTGTAAACAAAGAGTAAAGAAAGAATATAGCTGTTTACAATCAGTCAAATTCAAAGAAAAAAAGAGCAAACAAAGTGTAAGCAAAGAGTAAAAGAAAAAGATAACAAATTCACAACAATTAGGCTAGGCGCGCACATTCACCTTTTAGTTTTGCAACTGTTTGTTACGAGCAACTAAAAAGTTTGTGTTTTGACACAAACTAAACGATTGCCTAAAATGAGTTCGCTATTTTGTGTAACATATAATTATACGCACCTTCGCGAACATTCAACCAAATAGTTCATCTGTTTTCTACAAGCAACCAAACAGTTGTGCAGTTTTGCTTATTTTTTGTTAAACATAATCATATGCAATGGCGCGCACATTCAACTAAATAGTTGAGTTGTTTTCTTTAAACAGAAGAAAGAAAAAAAGATTTTAGCTTGGTTTCAGAATTCACAATTGTTAGGCGAAACAAAACGTTTTTTTTTTCAACCAAAGAGGAAAGTATGTAGTAATTCTTGATGTTAAGCTTTCATAAATACGTTTTAGTGAAAACTTCCACAGAACATCTTCGAGATGTATTCGAAAGATTAAAATGAAAACCTTTTTCAGCATTTTAAAACTACTCCTTTTAAAGAGGTTTTATAGAGGGTACATAGGGAGTCAATATGATGACATTTGTCATGATTATCTCTAAGATGTTTTAAAGAGCATTTAATTATACTATAACAAAAAGAACATTTTAAAGAGCAAATTAGGAGGTCATAAAGTGAAATGGTATTAAGAAGATTGAACTAACAGCTTGTAAAGAGCTGATACATTTATTGAAGTACTCTCCAAGAGTTTATGTGTTGCTTGGGTAATTATTCGGGCAATAAACGGGTCTGTCTCATTAATTTGTATATTTAAAGACCTGATGACATTCAGGCACTCATTTGTTGTGTCTAGAAGCTCTCTTACATTTTCAGCTTTTTCAATATTTATGATTGGTTGATCCAGGAGTCGGTCCCATTGAGTTGTAAACAGAATACGCTTGTTGTAGTATCTCTGTTTAAATAGAAACCATGCTGATTCATAGTTTTCACTAGAAATTTGCAGGTGCTGTATCAAACGTGCTGCTTCGCCTTTTAAACATAGGCGTAATCGTAGCATCTTTTCCGCCTTCGAAATTTGGGTGTTGTTGTGCACCATATCCTGGAAAATGTTGTGGAATGATGCCCATTCTCTCACTTCTCCATAGAAAGCAGGAATTTTCAGCTTTTCTAGTTCCAAATTCACGCGGCATTCTTTTTTAGGCTCCTCATTTTTCAAATTATTTCTTAACTTGGGAAGCTGTTCGAAATATTCTTCCATTACTTCTTAATACAATTTTCAACTTCTTCGTCGTTATAGTCCGACAGTTGATTGGTGTTTAGACTTCTTATTTCATCGAATTAAATCTCTAAATACCTTATTTGATCTACATTTTCTTTGCTTGTATCGCAAAGATCATCAATTTTTCTTCGAAGGATGTCTGCTTTCCTTTTAAATTTATTGATGTTGCGATCCAGCGTTGTATAGATATAGATCTTTCCTTTTAAATGAAGTTCTTGTACAACAAGGTTATTCTTCGGGTCGTCTTTTAGATTTGAAGTTTCTTTAGAAAGACTTTTTTCTCTGTTGATACCCATGTTGATTTCCATTCCCAACAACTTTTTAATCTGATTTGTTGGAGGTGTTTTTGGTTTGGTCGCCAGGTTGACCTAGCTGTGCCTCGACTCACAACTTGTTGATCTCCAAGGAATGTTCTTAATTTTCCCCGAAAAGTATTTTTTTCGGTGAATAGTAGATTTTTATTTAAAAATCTTTTTTATTTTTAAAAACGTTGTTTAGCCGCGTTTTACGCTTGCCAGTATTCTAGCTCTGACTACGCTTTTTAATTAAGGTTCTTTTTTTTTCTAAGTCTCTTACCACTGTGCACATCTGTTTAATCCCTGTTCAATTATGAACATCGACTCTAAATTATTTATTTATTTTATTTATTTATTATTTCATCAAACAGAGAATACATTTTACATATATTTCCTTAAGATTACTAGATACAATTTATTAATTACCACTCAGGTTACCTACTATAAATAATAATTTATGCTTAAATATATCTCTATTATTAGAGTGAAAAAAATCGATATCATTACAAACAACATTAGCTTCTCTTAGGCATCTTATAAAAGGCTCATTTAGTCCATAATTAAATCGATGGAAAGGCTCCAGGAATAGACTTCTCGATCGCAAGCTTCTGGATGGAGTATAAATCTTAATCAAAGACAACAGAAAGGGGCAATTGATATGCTTATTTACTACATATGTCCCTTATAATAATAATACAAGAATATTTACGGCGAGCTGAAAGCTTAAGTAAGCCAATTAATTGACAACGAGAATCATACGAGGGCATTCGAATATTCCAATGCAAACGATAAATTACAAGTCTTGTAAAACGTTTTTGTATATTTTCAACCCTTTCTGAGAAAGTTTTATAAAAAGGGTTCCATATTACTGAACAGTACTCTAAAACGGATCTTACAAAGGAATTGAAAAGGGATTTGAGTGTATACGGATCAGTGAACTCCTTAGAATTCCTCGATATAAAACCTAGCATGGAGTTAGCTTTGGCTACTATGAAGTCTATGTGAAGGTTAAATCTTAATTTTTGATCAAATATGACGCCAAGATCTTTTTTATCAGAAATTCTAGTAAGGGAAGTATTATTAATTTTATAAGTGTAAAACACAGGAGACTGGTTACGATAGAAAGACATAATTTGGCATTTCGAAACATTAAGAAAAAGACAATTATTCGTACACCAGGACTCAAGTCGGGAAAGGTCTTCTTGGAGGAGCATACAGTCGGAAATGGAATTAATTCGACGGTAGATTTTTAAGTCATCGGCAAACAAAAGTTTATTGGAAAATTGAATGCGAAGTGGAATGTCATTGATGAGAATTAAAAAAAGGAGAGGACCTAAGTGGCTTCCGTGAGGAACACCGGAGGAAACATTGATTTGATGGGAGAACAAATTGAATACGATCAGACAAATATGACTCGAACCATTTCAGCAGAGTAGAATGGAAACCCAAATGCTTTAGCTTGTAAATCAAAATATGGTGATTAACTCTGTCGAAGGCTTTGGCAAAATCTGTGTAGATTACATCACATTGAGATCCACTTTCCAGAAAATTGACAACGCTATTGCAGAAAATCATAAGATTTGTTGAGGTAGATTTTCCAGTAACGAAACCGTGCTGGTGAGGTGAAATTGTTTCTTTAAGAAGAAGAGATAATTTTTTGTAAACAATTTTTTCAAAAAGTTTAGGAATGACAGAAAGTTTACATATTGGTCGATAATTAGTTACATCTTGCTTTGGACCAGTCTTATGGACTGGAATTATGAAAGACATATTCCAATCTTTTAAAAATACACCTGAATCAAGTGAAGCATTAAATAAAAGTGTCAATGGTAATAAAAGAGCATTAGCACATTGTTTTAGAAAAAAAGGGGATATACCATCAGGGCCAGGTTGTTTATCTAAACATAGGCTTTGCAGGGCTTCTAAAACATCTTGTTCACTGATATGTAAATTTCCAATATTAATTGAACTATTAATGTAGGCAGGTAAAAAAGAAGTAGGAGTATCTGATGTCGTGTAAACCGATTGAAAAAACTCGGCAAAAAAATTACAAATAGTATGAATGTCAGTATTTGTAAATAATACATATTATTGGGAATACCGTTTGAATTCTTTTTGCTATTGATATAGCTCCAAAAATATTTACTATTTTGCTTTAAATTTGATTCTGTACGGATCAGGTAATTCTTATATAGAAATTTATTAAGAACATTGAATTCTCTTTGAAGACGTCTGTAATTAAACGAAAGGGTTGAATCATTATTGGATTTTCGAAATATCTTGTATGCTTTGTTTTTTTATTATTTAAATTACTAAGTCGTTTATTAAACCATGGAGGTTTGGAGCTCGTGTCGGATTTTTTTTTAGGTACAAATCGATCAATTGTCTCATTTAATGTCTTTAGAAAGATATCATACGAAACAGGTAGATCATTATTCCCAAAGATTCCATCCCATGATTGCAAGTTAAAAAATTCAATAATAGCTTCAAAATTACCTCTGGCATAGTTATAATATGTAAAATTATCACATGCTGGTTTTAAATATCCAAAAAAATTAAATTGAACACAAAGTGCAAGGTGATGAATAGAATTATTGAATATAGGATTGATACATTGCATAATATTTGTAGATAGTTCATTGTCAACGTAAACTAAATCTAAAGTTCGATTTAAATCATTTTTGAAGCTATTAATTTGAAAAAGATCAAATTCGGAAAAAGAATCAATAAGTTCACTTTCATATTCGGAATTAATATTAACGCACATTAGTTAGAAGAGTTGTCTAACGTGATTCAAATTATGAAAAAGTTAGACAAAGTCTCCAAGCTAAACAACTGCGTTAAGTAGAGCCGGTTTTATTGCCATCACCCCCTATAATCGTAAGGAGAAGCTTTAACGTAAAACGGGGATTGAAAGTTTCCGTTTGAATCTGGTCGTAGTAAAGGGATTGACCCGTCACTATGGTGACAAATAATATTTGTCAACCAAACTGTCGTTGGTATTAGAGTCCATTAAGGATCTTACTAGTGGGTTTGCATAAAAACTTAGTCGATCCATTTTTTTTTAAAGAAGGTTTATTTGGTACTTCATTAAAGGTGTAAGCTTTATTGTTTTGTTTAAAACCCATTTTTTATCTGGCTTTCTAAACATTCCACAGCAAAATGATATGTTAAACCAAGTACAAAAACCATATGTCAGAATGGGTCTTATAAGGGTTTTATACCTAAGAATTATTGTTTTTTTTTTTGACATGAACTTCGAATTAAATAATGATTTTAATGACACTGTAACCATTTTTTAAGTATAGCTCTACGTTTATTCAAAAGAAATCGATTTCGAAAATTTATCTAAAGGTACTTTGTTTCCGATCTTAATGGAATCGTAATATTATTAATTTTCATGCTTAAGGATTTGCTATCTTTAACTGCAAGATAGTGTCCCTTCCCACTGGCGTTTCTGAAACAAGTCAATCCGCATTTACTTGTATTGATTTTCAATCTCCATTTTTTTAAAATAATTTTCTACAAGTGGAAGCCTACGCTTAATTTTGTTAAGGGCGAAGATTGGTCGAACGTCGCGTCGCTTGCCAATATAATAGTGTCATCAGCATAGTGCAAAGTGTCAGGTTCATCTGAAATACGGTATGAAAGAGAAAAGTCTTCCAAAAAAATGTTGAATAAAAATGGCCCCAGTATCGATAATATACTGTGAATTTTATTTCTCTAGGGGAATTTGAATAAATTCTGACACCTAGAATGTTAATGTCCGTGGTCAGACTTTTTTATCAATGAAGACACTTCTTTAAAATAAAATTTGAAATATGATCGTTACCTGCGGGCTTTTTATTGTTAAGCGAGGATCTGTAAATACATATTTACACTGGCAGGTGAAGTTAACGAGGATTTTTTTTTTATTAGTCTGTGGAACAGTAGATACCGTTATAAAATGCACAACTGGATCGCACGAACTTGCTCTTATGTAAAAGTACTTTGGAATTTAAGATACATTTTATAAATATAAAACATGGATTTAATGAGATAATAATGTTCAAATGCATAAAATTGCCATCTGATTTCTAGAAAAGTATGACTTTAGGCAAACAAAATTTAAAAAGTCGTTTTATTATTAAATACATTTTTTATATAAGAAATTTCTTTAAAATTTTTCCAAAAAAAAATTTGGGATGCGAATTTTAAGTATTTAATAATATTGATTTTAGGAAATAATTTAAAAAAATAATCGTTAATAGGTTTTGAAGATATTGATTTTTAAAAACAAAATTTTTTTTTTCAAAAAAACCCAACAAATATTTGTTTCTAATATTTCTATATACAATATTATTTTCAACTTAAGGGGACTCCTGCTGAAAATTTTTGGTTAAAATCCTTAGAGCCGTTAATGAGAAAGTCAAAAATCAAAAAAACGGTTCTATGACAGGTACCGTTAATAACATTTTGCCTCAAAATTTTTTTTGACCAAAATAAAGTCTATGTCCATAATATCACATTTATTTATTTTTATCAAAATCGTTAGAGCCGTTTTCGATATAAGTAAGATTATGCATTATGGGTGTATGGGGGGTACCGTTTGTTTTAGAGCTAAAAAAAATTTCAATTTCTCCTACCGAGTTTGAAGAAAATACCTCTATTAGCTTATTCCGTAGTTTGAGGTACAGACTAACAGACAGACAGGCGGAATTGCCGGACCACTTTATTCGTCTTCGCTATCATCGTAATGTCAACTCTGATCAAAATCTCGAGTTCGATTTTTTATCCAAATGCAGAACTTGCCGTATAGTACCTATATCGCAAGTAAAAATAACGTGTGGGGGAAAAATTTAAAATACTATTCACTTCTACCAAGTTTAAAGAAAATCAGCCGTGCTGTTTAGGCTGTAGTCGAAAAGACAGACAGACAGAATTGCGAGACCCACTTTTTTGGCCTACGCTGTCATCGTAATTTCAACTTTGATCAAAGTCTTGAGGTCGACTTTTTTTATAAATCTATAAGTCGCAAGTAAAAATAGCGTTGGTTAATTTCATTAACAGTTATCTCCTGGGGTTATTTGAAATTTGGACTGGCGCAGGCCCAAGTCCCGAAACCAAATTCCTTTAGTCCAACGTACTAACCACTATGCCAAGGGATAATACAAGGCCCACCGAGTCTATCGTAAAATGAACGCAAAGCTCACAACATTTGCACAGATAGTTTTAAAGTTTTATTATTTAAATATGCTGCTCAATTGTGTCACTTGCCATGGTCATTTGATATGAATGAATAATCAAGAACAGAGAAATGCATTTTGATTTGAACGCCCATTTTCGTAAAAGGTTTCAACAATCTTAACGCGCTTCTCAATAACTATGTTGAATTTGTCAAACACTGAAACAAAGAAATGTCAAATTAAGTTGGGCAAAAAACTTGACGTTAATGTGTGACTCACAATTTATTAATATCGTGCATTATGGTTGGACCACCCTTTTTTAGTCCGTTTCAACAGAATTCCCGTTGATATAGAAATCTGTAGCGACTCGTGCTCCTGCCTAAATAAGCTATTAAAATTCACCTGCAGTCAGACTTACATTCGATAGGTCTGTAATTTATCTGTGGAATGGTAGATTCACTCATAGCATGACAGCACTAATGATAAATTCGTATAGATTCAGGATATCAGTAAACTTATGTATCGATAGATACCTGTACATTCACTTGTATCAAGTAGAGTAGTTAGTATTCTGATTGAGGTTGGTGCAAGAGCTTTTGGCAAACACTTATCCTTCATTACATGCAGTCGCATTCCATTAAACGGATGGGTCTGTTGACATAGAATCTAACACGTCGTCGTCGTGGAACCATTTCGGCATTTCTAAAACGTTGATTACTGTGTCATTAGGTGGTCGTATTCGCTTGCACGTTCTGGCAATAAATCAATAGCTGGTTGGTTATTGTCTGTCTGTGCAAATAACTCTGTGAGAAACAATATGTTTCTCATTTCGCAGATCACCACTATGATGAGTGCCTACCTGTAGTTCCTAAAGTAATTTGCTGGTTTTTTTTTACTTTTGGTTTGCCGACCCAGAGGAAAGTAAATTTTAATGAAGTGAATGTATGTAAGAGTCATACCGATATAATTTAGTTTGGTTTATTTCGTGTAAATACCTACTAACGCAGTGAGATCAATCTTATAAGCTAGTGGTAGTTTATGATTTTAAAAAGTTCAAATTTATGTATTGTAATAGATATAATAATTCAAAAATGAAAGGAGAAGAAAAAAAAAACGGAAAATGTACAATGAAATGAAAGATAAAGTTAGAAAGAATGTTGAAATATTGTAAAGCAAAATAAAATTTAAAAGAATTTAGTTACTCTGACTAAGAGAAAAAAATCTCAATCTATTTTGAAACTGTTGTGCTCTGCTTGATTTTCGCAAGAGTTGTCGGAGTGAATTTCATAGACGGATTGCAGCAATGAAAAATTGTCTCTCGAGGGACTAAAAATTATATGGTCTGTTTGATGCAGAAAATCGGAATATTTCGTATAAATATGCTGGCTGTCTTGTCTTCTAAATATAAATAAAATGCACGACTGGGTCGCACGAACTTGCTCTTATGTAAAAGACTAAGAATTTCAAAAATGAATAATAATAGAGAAAAAATGTTTATAAGCATACAATTTTTTAGACTACTAAAACAACTCCTTTAGTAGTTGGAGCTAAACGCAGGATACCATGTGTTTTAAGCAAACATTAGTTTATGTAAAAAACAAAATTATAATTCGTTGTAGTAGTTTCTTAAAAAAATAAACTTTAATACACACAATTCTTAAAACATTTTTAAGAAAAAATCGAAAAGTTCGAATAAAAATTAAATTTATAAAAAAAAAATATCTAGTCGTTTTTGAGATACCTAATGAATTTTCCAAAAATAAGAAATTGTTTTTTTTTTTTCAAAATTCAAAAAATATTTACTTTAGAATTTAATGCACAAATAAACTTTTTAGAACCTTCTTTATAAAAAAATTCATTAAGATCAGTTATGCAAATAATGAGAAATTCAAAACTCTAAAACAACGTTCTATGGTTGGTAAAAAGTCAGTAATACCCTGATTTTTAATTTCTTTTTAATAAATTATGGATCGTAGGAATCAATCGAAAGAAAAAACAATTTAGCAAAATTTTCAGAACCGTTTTCGAGAAAAATACGATTTTCAAAAACCATTTTTTAATATTTTTATGAAATGTGCCGTTATTTTTAGGTAAAATATTTTTTTTCTCATATCTTGTAGATTATATTAAGAAACTCTTATTTATCAAGTTTTAAAAAAATCGAGCATGGGGTTTTCGAAATACGTAATGAGTTTTCAAAAAAAAATTTAATTTTTTTTAAAAATCCAAAAAATATGTTTTGAAAATTTGAATAGATACACAATAATATTGAAACTGCTGGGGATCTAACAAAAGAAAAGTGATCAAAATCGGTCGTACCGTTTTTTGAGAAAATCTAAAACAAGGAAAATGGTTCCATTTTTGGAAATTTTTTTATACCAACTGAACAACTAAATGAAAGTTTTTGAGTTTTTTTTTTTAAATATGTGTCACAGTTTTTGAGAAAAAAAATATTTGTAAAATTTCAAAAAAAAATCGTATGGCAGGTACCATTATTTTTTGTCTTAAAAAAAAGAAACAAACGTTGTGATGTACTTTTGTCAAAGGCTGAGGTTTTGCTCGCCGGTCTACCGGGGTTCTATCTAAAGTAGTACTAACTCCAAATTTTAACGTCAATATTCCTTTATATATAAAAATATCGAAAAGCAACTTAACTTAATTTACATTTATTAATTTATATACAATTTCAATAATTATTGATTTTCTGTGTTGGTATCCTTGGTTCGTTCTTCTATGTGGATTTATTCTCTGTAGTTATCCTTTTAGTGCATTCGCCTGGTTTCTGTACACAGGTAGAGTGTAGATGAACGGGTACAGGTGGTGCTTCGCTTCTGATGCTGGCAGTCTTCAGTTGAATCCGGTAATCATATGTGAATCTGGTAATCACGGACGAATCCGGCAAATCACAAACGAATCTGGCAAATCACGGACGAATCCGGCAAATCACAGACGAATCTGGCAAATCTTATGTCAATTCGTTTGAGGCCCCTTACCACTGGTGGTGGGAAGTCTTCAAACTCACTCGATCGCTATGTTTTCTTTGTTGAAAGTCCGCCACACTTTATTTACCCGATGTTTCTTGTTCAATGGTCAAGCGCACTCTGTGTTTTAGTCGAACGTATGGCAGTCTTTTATTATACTTTTCACCCAAACTATACGTGAGTTGTAAAGTTATGAAGCGCACATTTAAACACAATATGCGCTCTTTCGCTACGTCATTGCTATTTTCTATTTAACATTATTTGCCTCCACATTCATTTTAATGGTGCGGGCGGCGGCGGCGGGTGGCATCCTATTTAACTATACGTTATCTCTTACTGCGAGACCGGAAAGAGGACGAATGATCTCTCCTTTTATTGTTCGAAAACCCACCATCGAGGTTCTTGATCGTTGACCAGTTGCTGCCTTCAGTGGAGTTCTTCCTTCTTCGTAAATAACCTCCTGCTATCAATTCACCACTCTTAGTAGTTGTTGTTGTTTTTGTGTTGATAGTGTGGTGTAATTGTGCCATTGATTTATGTTCACTGATAAGCTCCTTTGTAATCAGTTGCTGGCTATGGCTATGGCTTGCGGTTGACACATGTTATGCGAATATGTTGTCGCTTTGGTAAGTATTTGTTTTATTTAATTTTTCACGGGTCCGTAGCATGGGGGGTGTCTTGTTTAGGTTAATATGGGACTTTGTTGGATAGGGGATTCGGGGTGGGAATAGCGTTCAGCTGGGGTGCGGTAGCTGTAATAAACGATTGGGCAGGTCCGTAGCTAGGGAGGGGGCGCAGAGCTGTAATGCTTCATTACAACGTGTGGGGGAAAATTTTAAAGTGATATCTACCAAGTTTGACGAAAATCAGCCGAGCCGTTTAGGCTGTAGTCGAACAGACTGACAGACAAACAGAATTGCGAGACCCACTTTTTTGGTCTTCGCTATCATCGTAATGTCAACTTTGATCGAAATCGCGAGTTCAATTTTTTACGAACGCATAACTTGCCTTATAGTCGCAAGTAAAAATTGTCTCTCAGATGTAGACACGAGAATCGAGGGAGTATTAAATCATATATGATCTGTTTGATGCAGGAAATCGGAGTATTTCGTATAAATATGCTGACTGTCTTGTCTTCACAATATTAAAAAGTCATCAAATCATCAAATTTTTTGACACACGAAAAACTGAAAGACGAATCTGAAAAAGCAGCTAGAAAAGACTCTAAATCAATCAATAGAGCATTGGTGGAAGGAGATAGGGACATACGATTCAATTCACCATCAATTTTGTTTTTTAATATACCTAGGAAGACGTTGATTTCCGATTCCAAGTTCTCGGAGATTGCTTACGACCATCAGAGCACACATTCAGGCGGTTGAAATAAAAAAAGTGTTTTTCCAACTCTAACTTCTTGCACAACCCTGTTTCGCAAGACTTCATAAGCTGTATGCAGCTGTATGAATCCAGCATCCTCGGTAGGCACGATTGCGTTGACTCATATTTGGGACGTCTGTATTATATGATATGATATGTTTTCATTCAAAAACTTTACTTGTTCAATAGATGATCTCATTAAATAAATATTTTCCCAGGGTATAATGCGAATATCTTGTTCAAGAGCCGATCTATCTATGTTTTAAGATCTCTGAATTGAATTGAAAGATTTTCTTAACAGTTCTCAGTCATGACAATAAAAAACTGAAGCAGAAAGTTGATCAAAACACAAGACCCGATATTTTCTATTAAAAAAGAAATTAACAAAAAATTGTACTCTTGACCAGCGGATGAAATGAGTAGGTACGGATGAGTTATGTAACTATAAATGTAAATAAAGTGAAGTCATATATGGCAATTAAGGCATTACTATTCAAGTCACCTCACAATAATATATTTTGTGAACTGACATGACTCCATTCGTCTCTTCCGCATTAGACTCTTCAGAAAGACTTATTCTGTTTCCGTCTTTGACTCATAAGAAAGAGATAATGATGAACTTCGGTTACTTCTGTACCGTGCCCTCCTTTGGTTTCCTAAGACAACGAGCTAAGAGACTAAAGGCTTTGACGGGGACTCATGGTTTCGCTATCTTGGATTCATTCCCATCTCCTGAAGACCATCCGAATGTTTCATGTATTTCCTTGTTTCATTGCTTCTTCACAAGCAATGTTCACTCGAAGTAGATAGTTGCACTCCTGCCTTCAATCAGTTCACCCGTATGATATATGTTTTTCACTATGAATGCTCATCCTCGAGCCTAATTTTGGTCGTACCGCCAAATACAGAGATTCGTTTTTTTAGTCGCACAACACGATTATGAAATAATTTACCCGGAACGGTTTTTCCTTGCCATTTGAATTTGCAATTATTCAAGACGAATTTTTATCGAAACCTTCTTTCTCTTAACCCCTTCCTCCTAATTTCCTAATCGTGCTGTTCATTAAAAGGGTCTCTCAATTCCCTGGAGCGCGAGTGAATTATAAAATAAGAAAATATTTGTAATATTATTACATTTAAGTTTAATATTTTTGATATGCAAATTATATAAAGGGGAAACTTTATCTACATACCTCCGAAGACGTCCAAATTTTACCACAAAGATTGTTTTTTTTATTTAAATACTCTGCGATTTGAATTTTATCAAAATCGCTTCTTAAATAAGAATTATTCACCCAGGTGTGTCTAACACAAACAAAAACAATCTGAAGCAAATTTTTAAGCTATCTGCGAGTATGCATAAATCGTACCTGGGCGAAACGCACCTTGGAGATGAGGTCACTTGAGCTTTTTAATTGAATTTAATTCAATCACTCCACTTAAACAGAAATGATTTTCATTTCTCTATTGATCTATTTACTTTCTTTACCTAAGTTTTCTCAAATTTTGCATGTAAAAAAAGTATGAAAAAGTAATTTAAAAACAAGTTAAAATTCGCTAGGAAAAAAAAAACGAATAAAATTAATAGAAAAAGAATCGAAAATTAAAAATTAAAAATTAGGAAGATGTAGAATAGGGTGTACCTGAATTAAAATGGGCGATAGTGTTTTTTTTTTTTGTAAGAAAGGAAATAGACTACGAAATTTTGAAATAATAGCTGTGTTTTATTTTCCCCCAGATCTGATCCAGATTGGATCTTCATTCAAAATTACATGTATAACAAAAACAACACAAGGCCCTGTTTTGTTTGTATTTGTTGTTTTACATGTTATTTTGAAAACAAAATCCAATCCGGATCAGATCTCGGAGAAAAACACAGCTAATAATAAAGATTTAAAAGAGGAATTTTTATGGCTTTAATTTTGCTTGGGAAGCCTTACAAGTAGGATTAAAACCCAAGATCTCTTAGTCAATTTTTGTGAAGAACCGATTTGAACAAAGAAAAGATGGACCGTAACTCTTTGTCCCGAGAGAACAAATACTGGCTTGGACAAGTGGCGAGTTCCGCTTTATCGGAAATATTTCGGAATAAAAGCTGAACAAGGCAACTAACTTCTCAACACAATTTTTCAAGTTAAAATAAAACGCACAATTATAAACTAGATTTTCAATACTTATCTTTAAAAAATATGAACCGCCAAATTTCTCGATATTCAGAAAATTTTCACAATTAACAAAAAACCTTTTCGAATTTTAATATTATGTATATGTACTTACTTATTTTTGCTTTAATGATCGATGAAATGGATACAATTAATAAAAGACTAATTCATCTTCTGTTACCCTACGTTTCGCTGGCTTTTTTCCTTATCGAATTTATTTTTTTTCCAACTTTTCCAAAAGTTTCTCTCAGGGACTCCCCGTTCCCTCTCTTTCTGAATGCCCGCGAATATACAATAACTATTGGAAAAATGGTGAGAAGAAAATTTCAATTTTAAATTTCGCTGAGGAGAGTTTGCGGTTGGCAGTTATTTCTACTTCGCGATTTAATCTAACTTCGTCGGGCTTTTGCGCAGATTTTGGGGAGTTGGGGATTCGCGTTAGAGTTCCATCTTGTACGAGTACATAAAAATATTTAATAAAAGTACGTAATAGTTTTAGCAACGGCCATTCTCACATAGAGTAACATCAGCATGCTTTTCCAAAATACTTCAGAGCAGGACTCTAGTTGATATACGTACCAGGTTTCAACTGACCTATACAACCTTTTTTGAGCTGCAAACGGAAAAGGAGGGTTAAAAAAGGATTGGGAAATAGGTACTCGTAGATAAAACTTGTTGTAGTAAATTTTACCGGAACGCAACTCTGGGTTCATCCGATAGATTTTCTAAAAAACCGTGCAAAAGATTTTGACCAATTTTTTGAATAGGTTTTTGTATTCGAATTTTCAAAGAAATAAAACGCACGACTGGGTCGAACGAACTTGCTCTTATGTAAAAGCCTAAGAATTTCAAAAATTAATGTTATATTAGAGAAAAACAGTTCATAAGCATAAAATCAATTTTTTAAAATTACTAAAACAACTTATTTATTAGTTGGAGCTAAAAATAGGATGGAATATGATTCAAGCAAATATGAGTTTATCATCATCATCGGCTCGACAACCGGGTTCCGGCCTTGGCCTTATTCAACAAGTCTCTCCACCTTCACGGTCTCTAGCCGACGCCATCCAGTTGCGCACCCCAAGGCTTCGGGCATCCTGGTCTACGCCATCTCTCCAGCGCAAGCATGATCTACCACGCTGTCGTCTACCATAGAATGTACCACAAAGAACTTTCCGAGCAGGTTCCTCTTCGCTCATGCGAGCTAGGTGCCCTGCCCACCGGAGTCTACCGAGCTTAATTTTTGTCACAATATCTGCTTCAAGGTAGATTGCGTACAGTTCATGATTGTACCGTCTCCGGAATCGTCCTTCCTCACATATGGGGCCAACAATTCTCCTTAAGAGTTTTCTCTCGAACGCAGCTAAGAGGTCGGAGTGCCTTTTGCTAAGCACCCAAGTCTCGGATTCATATGTGAGTACTGGCAGGACCATGGTCCTGTACAGCAGCAGTTTTGAAGGTATGGTGAGATTTCTGGATTTGAAGAGCTTTGACAGACTGTAGTAGGCTCTGTTGGATTTGAGAAGCCGCCCGCGTATTTCTTCTTCTATATTGCTATCGGCTGCTACTATTGACCCAAGGTATTTAAAGGATTGCACCACTTCAAATTCGTGCTCCGCTACCTTGATTGTTTGACCAACTGTTCCTCTCGCATTCGACGCCACCATGTACTTTGTTTTACCTTCACTAATGTGCAGCCCCAGATTTTGTGCCGCCTGCTCGATCTGGATGAAGGAATTGTGTACAGCTTGTTTGGTTCTTCCGATGATGTCAATGTCGTCTGCGTAAGCTAGTAACTGGCTGGACCTGTTGACGATGGTCCCTCTTGTTGCAGTGCCAGAGTCACGGATTGCTTTCTCCAACGCCAGGTTGAAGAGGAGGCAGGCCAGACCGTCCCCTTGTCGGAGTCCATTAAAGATGTTGATTGGTCTGGATAGCAAACCGGCTATTTTTACTTGGCTTGTTACGTTGGTCATGGTCAACCTACATAGGCGTGTCAATTTATTTGGGATGCCGAATTCTCTCATGGCTTTGTAAAGTTCTACCCTGGCTATGCTATCATAGGCGGCCTTAAAGTCTAAAAACAGATGGTATGTTGGGATGTTAAATTCTAGACATTTTTCCATCGCCTGCCTAAGGGTAAATATCTGATCAGTTGTTGATTTGCCTGGAATGAAACCACACTGATATTGTCCGATAACGGTTTTAGCATATGGGGTTATCCGGTCTTGTAGGATAGAGGAGAGTATCTTATAGGCGGTACTCAACAACGTGATACCTCTATAATTGCTGCACGTTGTGACATCTCCCTTCTTATGTATGGGGCATATTAAACCTTTTCGCCAGTCTTCTGGCATTTCTTCCTGCTCCCATACCTGTACCATAATATCATGAATTGCTTGACGTAAGGCTGGCCCGCCGTGATGGAATAATTCGGCTGGTATGCCATCGGCTCCCGGGGCTTTGCTCTGTTTAAGCCGGCCTATAGCCTTCTCAAACTGTTTAAACCGGTCTATAGCCTTCTCAAACTCTTCTATGCTTGGTGGCGGCAACATAGGGTATTCTTCTTGAAGTAGCGGAGCCTCCACTTCTGCAGTGAGCTGACCATTTAGCAATTCATTAAAGTACGATTCCCATCGCTCCAGTATGCTTTCAGTATCGGTGATCAGATTTCCCTCTCCGTCCTTGCAGTATGTGCAGCGTGGTGTGTACTGCGTTTATATTAGTTTATGCAAGAACAAAAATTATAAGTTGTTCTAGAGGTTTCTTAAAAAAATAAATACACAAAATTTTTGAAACATTTTTAAGAAAAAATATTGGTACGGCAACAAGGTTTTTACTACGGTACATACAAAAATTAAATTTGCAAAAAGTTTGAACCGTTTGTGAGATATCGAATTTTCTAAGAAAAACCGATTTATATTTTAAGTTTTGAAATGCAATGTTTTTTTAAACTTTTTAGAAGCTTCTCTATAAAAAATTTCACTAAGAACCGTTATGCCGATAGTGAGAAATTCAAAATTCGAAAAAAGGTTCTATGGTAGGAACAGTCTGTAATATATTAATTTTAAAATCAATTTTATTAAATTATAGGTCGTAAATATTAATCGAAAGAAAAAAAATTTATAAAAATTCTCGGAGCAGCCGTTTTCGAGAAAAATACTATTTTTGAAAATCATTTTTTAACATGTGTATGGTGTGTACCGTTACTTTAAAGTAAAATAATTTTTTCTCACATCTTGTAGATTATATGTTTTAAGAATGTTTCATTTATTTAGTTTATTTTATTGAGTTTTGAAAAAAAAAAAACTTGAAAATTATTTTTTTTTTAAATCCAAAAACAAATTTTTGAAAATTTTCATACACAATAATATTCAATCGTACCGTTTTTACGAAAATCGAAAACAAAAAAATTGTTCCAAAATAACAATTTATTGGAAAAAATTTTCAAGCATTACAAAGCCCTAACAAAATGAAATTTTTTTTTAAACTGTTGAACATTTTTTGAAAAAAAAAAAAATATTTCTAAAATTTCGAAAAAAAAAATTCGTATGGCAGGTACCTTTATTTTTGGTTTAAAAAAAAACGTGTTGTGGGAAAAATTCAGAATAGACCTTTACCAAGTTTCAAGTAAATTGGCCGAGCCATTTAGCCTGCAGTTAAACAGACAGGGAGACCCACATTTTTCGTCTAAGCTATATCATCGTATTGTCAAATTTGATCATAGTATCGAATTCGATTTTTTTTTACGAATGCATAACTTGCCTTATAGTATCTATACGAGTAAGTCGCAACTAAAAATTTGGATTTAGAAAATTTAATCGAATTTTTTTTTTTGAACATTCAATTTTTCAAAAACAGTTCAATGATTGTTTTGAAATACAAGTTTTATTTGGACTATTGTAAAAACTTAAAAATTTCCTACCAAAATTTGCGTTTTCAAATATAAAAATTTAATTAAAAAAAAAACCTACAAACCTTTTGAATAGATTCATATTTTTTTAAGAAATGACAAGGTTTACGTTTTATTAGTTCAGACTAAATGAATTACTTAAGGTACTAGTACGGTCTAGAACGCCAAAAAACGCACGATTTTTGGGAATTTTTTTCTTGGAAACTTTATAAGGTAATAACGTTATTTTTTTTTAAAATAATGAATAAAGGCGTCAAGAGTAAATTTTCGAATTTTGACCGAATTATAGAGGGCTCAACGTCGACTCATCAAAAATTACATTGTCCGATTGCAGACAGTTAATCTCATGATTGGCTGCACTGAAACAAAAAAAAAGTGGGTTATTTAAAGGTAGGTTTCTTTCGAGACAATTTACCACAATTTGTTTACAAAATATAAAACAAACAAAAAAAAAAAGTCAAGCTTTGGAAAAAAACTAATAAATTAAATTAAAAAATCTAATAAATGTTTCCTTAAAGCCAACTTAAGGACATACAATTTTTCTCTAATTACATCCAAGTTCTTATGCAGAATAGTCCAAAGCTTAAAATATCCTATTTCGGTTCCTAAAGTTTAAGTCCAACATTCCAAAAAAGTGCACTTTTTATCAAAACGACTCTATCTTTTCAAATTTAAGGATAATCACAAAAAATACATGTTTCGATTTTGCGCAATTTCATGTTCATGCTTCATTTCTGTTGAACCTACTTCGACAAGCTAAAGTGAAACTACGAAACATTTCAAGTGATAAATAAACATAGAATATAAATCAGGGTGGGCACACCTACTACCCTTTATCTTATAGAACCCTACACAAGTACAGATACACCGACATAACGAAAACACACCACTCGAACGTCGAACCCTGTGCCTAAGAGTAATGTTCAATTTGTCTGCTGGGAAGCATAGACATTCTCTTCTGTTGCTTGCCAACATCAAACGTTGGTAGGTAAACTAAATAAAGACCACGAGTTGACGACATCCGCAAACTTTGCATATTTTCACCGGAATTACAACACCGTGTGCTGATGTCTGGTTTGAGGCTTTTATGCATCACCAGCACATCCCCACATCAAAATCACCCGCAAAGAACTTGAGCCGATTCCAAGTTAAGGCCGGCGCCCGACAGCGGCGGTGGTGCCTTATGTAAGTAACTGTGCATGACGAAGTTACGAGTATTGATGCTCCAGTGTCCTATCCTGCCGATCATAGTTTTTACCAGCATTTAGAACCTCTTAATGGTGTTTTGGTATACAACAGAGTCGGATGTCCGGAATTGCGGAAAATTGAAATGGGCTAGCAAACAGCAGGTACTGGCTTTGGCACTGGCACCATCAGCCAGCTTCCATACCAGCTCCAGAGTATACCAAACCAAGTTCTTGTTTTATGAATTTTCTGCAATTCTATATACTCTCGAGTGCTCCATGAGAAGATTATGATTCTTGATCGAGGCAATTTGTTGCTTGAACAGCACGATAATTGCACGTAGAACATGCATAGGTATATTTATATGAGTGGATACGAGAGCCCGATGAAATAAAGAGTTACATACGTGGCTATGGCTATAGAGAGGAACCTATTAACGAACCAGGTGGTTTTAATTCCTAAAGTGTTTTCGATGTGAACAATTGTGAGAAGGCATCAAAAGATTTGGTAGTGGTAGCTCTGCAAATGGTTTTACGAACATAATGGCTCCTCGTTAGATAGGTACACATGGAAATTGTTTTTATCTGGACATTTTAAAGGGTCAATTGTCGGTTGGTTCTAATGTATACAAACATCCATTGAACAAATGTATCTTTTGTTTGGTGGTCGACATGCAATATTGGCACTTGTATAGCATATCAATTATTTGCTTCAATCAGAGTAGGGCTGAAATCTGTGTTGAATTTTGATGGCATTTCATTTCTGGCAAACGATCTGAATAAGGATTAAGTGGTGCAAAGTAATATCTCACTTAATGTATACTAGGAGATTTTAAAAGTTCATCAATGCCATGTTTTCTTATATCGGATTTTTCAATAAGAGCGCTACAAAAACAAAAACGGTTTTGGATATCAATGAAATTCTTTATTCCTGTGAAAGTACGTTCGATGCCATTATGTATGGAACTCAAACAATGGTCAAAATTTAGACCTTTATTCGCAGCTTGTTAATCTGCATTTCTTTTGCATGGCCACCAACGGCACGCTTGCAGAAGTCCAGACGCTGAACCCAATTTTCGACGGTTTTCAAGCATAAATCAGCCGATACTGCTGCAATTTCACGTTCGATATTCGTACGAAGTTCATCAATCGTCGCTGGCTTGTTGGCATAGACCATAGACTTGACGTAGCCCCACAGGAAATAGTCCAACGGAGTCAAATAGCACGACCGAGGCGGCCAAGCGACTGGACCATTTCGTGAGATCCTCTAGACGCACAATTGTTGATCTTCTAGGACGATTATGACGACCATAAATTGGACGTTGCGCTCTTAACGTTGAGGCTACTGACTCCGAATTTCGGCAGTTAATTTTAATAATTTCGACTCGTTGTTGGCTCGTATATCTTTCCATCACCTTACTGAAGAGAAATGTCAAAAGAGCGGTAAGAAATATGCCGTCGTTTGCTGTCCCTGTCGCTCTACTTTTGTAGCGTCCCTGTTGCCAAGGGATACTTAAGTTATAAAAACTAAAATGGAGTGAAAGTGTTCCCGTTGGCGGAATGGTTAGTGCGTTGAAATACCACTTCTCCGCGAGTATAGGTTCGATTCCCAGCCGCTACAACCTAAAAACAAAAACAAATTGTTTTTTTGGGGGTGCCGTCGCGTCGCATACGAAGAAATGACAAATCATTCTCGAACAATATGTCTTTTCGTGACAGAAAATTTTAAGGCCTCTCAATCCTTGTCGACAACGCCGCCACAGGATGGGTTGGAAGTTGTAATCCACGAGCTGTGAGCTGTGACATCTCATTTTTACTTGCGAATTATAGGTCGCGACCCTAGAACAACAAGGTTCTAAGTACACCAAAGTGTGTTTTGAGAAAAACGCATCTGAATATTTGAAGTCTTTTATTCGGATACTGTTTAAAAAAATTTCAATTTTTTTTTTATAACCCGATGAATATGCACACAATCTATAAAATTTCTACTTTAAAACCTAATAAAACCAGATTTTTAACCCTTAAATTTGACTTTAAAAATCATTATAGGACTTTGCTGCTCAACGATACGACACTATATTCTAGAACAATAAGGTTCTATGTAGCACTTAGAACCTTGTGAACTTAATTTTTTCGATTACGGAGGATAATTGAGATTGGATGAAATAAAAAGATTTAAATAAGTTTTCTTTATTGTGAAAGAGATGTGGAATATTATTTTGTTAATAAAAAGATAGTACATAAACAAATAATATTGTTGTTACAGCTGATAAATACACGAAAAAAAATATAATGGTCAAATTTAAATTTACTTGAAATAAATCTCAAAATCTACTTGATTCTATTTCAAAATTGCATTTAAATATGTAACAAAGTTCTATCTGCATGGTTTCTTTTTTTGAATTTAGTGAAACAAAGTTCTAAGTGGAAGTTAGAACCTTTCTAAATAAATCTCAAATCGAAAATATGCAGATAGAACTCTGTAGCCCTGTCTATCATGGAAATGGAAAGAGATAGAGCAAAATGGATTACGGGAATCGAAAGAGCACCCTAAATTTACCCAGATTTGATATAAAACTCATTTTTTTCAAAATTGTCGGTTAGAACCTTGTTGTTCTAAGGTCGCGAGGTACTAAAGGGTGGTTAAATTTTAAGGGCCGATGTTGAATGTGAACCACCCTAAACGTCAAATTTTTTTCTGCATTTCATTTGACATTTCTCAATTTCAGACTAACTCAATTTGAACCATCGAAAGATACACAATCGAGCAACGCGTTAAAGTTATTCAGGTTATTCAGGCTTATTATGAAAATGCGCGTTCAAATCAAAATGCATATCGTGCACTTCGTGATTTTTTCGTTCAATTTAATCTTCCAAATGTGCGTACAATCGGAAAAATCGTGCAAAAATTTGAGCAAACCGGGTCTGTAGGAGATGTGAAAATACCAGTGCATGCTCGTACAGCTCGTACTGCAGAAAATATTGCTGCTGTTCGCGATAGCGTGGCTGAAGAGCCGTCCACCTCAACTCGTCGTCGTGCCCAACAATTGCACCTCTCACGCTCGTCGTGGTCGTTGATGAACATTAAGCATAAAGACTTGCATTTACACGCTTACAAGGTGCAATTGACTCAAGAACTAAAGCCTCTTGACCATTTCAAGCGTCGTTAATGGTCAGAATGGTGGCAAGAAATGGAAACAGTGGATGATCAATTTGCGAAGAAAATCATCTTCTGTGATGAGGCACATTTTCACCTCATTGGATTCGTCAATAAGCAGAATTGCCGCATTTCGACAATCACTCTTGGCTGGCGGCATCATCGGACCGTATTTTTTCCAAAATGAGGTCGGTCAG
The DNA here is from genome assembly GCA_963931855.1 of Philhelius festivus. Lineage (NCBI taxonomy): Eukaryota > Metazoa > Arthropoda > Insecta > Diptera > Syrphidae > Philhelius > Philhelius festivus. The sequence continues at coordinate 69,793,025 of OZ007556.1, read as the reverse complement.
GCAGTTAGTGTGAATGGTGTTCGCTATCGTAAGATGATAACGAACTTTTTATGGCCCGAATTCAAAGATATGTATGTGGAGATGTGGACGATATGTGGTTTCAACAGGACGGTGCCACTTGCCACACAGCTAACGAAACCATGGCTCTTTTGTGCGACAAATTCAATGGCCGTGTTATCTCACGTGGTGGCGATGTCAATTAGCAGCCAAGGTCATGTGATTTGACACCGTTGGGCTTCTTTCTTTGGGGTTATTTGAAAGAAAAGGTGTACGTCTATAAGCCAGCAACAATTCAAGAGCTAAAGGATGAGGTAATTCGGCACATTAACGACATAGAACCTCAGTTATGCCTCAGACATATACGAGAGATTTAAGATATAAAAATATAAAAGAATTTCTTTTAGTTGAAGCTAAATAGGTAATGGTTGAAAAAAATTTTACGAAAAATGGGTATTAAGGGTATCCCAAAGAAGCATTTTTTTTCTTTTTGATTTTCTCAAAAACGGTACAACCGATTTTGATCATATTTTTTTTTGCTTAAGCTCCAAAAAAATTTGAATAGAATTGTGTATTCATATTTTCAAAAAAAAAAAATTGTTTTGGATTTTTAAAAAATATTTCAAAAATTGTTTTTTCAAAACTCAATATATCGAAAACCCCATGTAAGTTTCTCAAAATAATCTACAAGAAGTGAGAAAAAAAAATTATTTTGCCTAAAACTAAGTGTACCCACCATACAAATGTTAAAAAATGGTTTTCAAAAATCTTATTTTTCTCGAAAACGGCGGCTAGAATTTCGATAAAATTTTTTTTCTTTCAATTGATTCTTACGATTTTTAATTTAATAAAAAAAAATTGAAATTGAGATATTACAGCTTGCACCTACCATAGAACCTTTTTTAAGAACCAACAAAATATTTTCAAAGGTTTTTCCCCACGTTTTCCTTATTGAAAAATTATAATATAATATGTACTATGTATGTTTATAATTAATTTCAGTATACATACAAAATAAAAATGATATTGCAGTCTTAATAATACAAAAATACATCATAAATATAAGTAATGCGTACCTTGTGGTTATTTACCAAAATAAAAAAAAATGCAAAAGTCTAGTTTTTAAGTTTATTTAAGCTAAGTTCCTAATTGTAATTGTTAAGAGTGGAAAATAAACAATTAAAAAAAAGAACCTTAAGGAATCTAGGATCAAATTGCTTAGCACGACTGCTTCAGCTCATACCTCTGGCAAAACAGCACTCGAGGTTTTGACCTAGAATCAAAGTATTTTCTCCTTTTTTACTTATAGCTCGAAAGCTCCTGAAGTATACAAAAAAGTCCTTCTTCTTTGATGTCTAAAGGTAAAGACAAGTTTATTTTAAAATACTGTTCCTATTTATACTTACAAATTAGTTATCGAAATCGATCCATACTTCGATTCTTGATTTCACAAATAATCGATATTCAAAGTCATCATAATTCGTACGTATGGGCTAAGGGTGAACGACCAGCTATCTTAAGTGGCACAAGTCGTAAGGCTACAGTGTTTAGTACTTATCGAAGTATGGTTCTATATGAAACAATTAGTTAAGTGGTCGGTAGTGCGATCCCTTCACTGCATTTCAAAACCTAAAAAAAATATTTTTTGAATCAAAAAAAAAAATGTTTTTTTTTGGTGAATTCGATATTTCAAAAACGGCTTAATATTTTTTTTTTGTAAATTTAATTTTCATTCGTACTATAATAAAAATTAAAAGTTGCGGTACACATTTTTTTTCTTAAAAATCTTTTAAAAATTTTGTATACCTATAAAAGCTTTTTTTTAAGAAACCACTTCAACGACTTATAATGTTTGTTCTTGCACAAATTCATATTTACATAGCATTCTGTTTTTATCTCTTGATTTAAAAAAAAATAATTTTATCCTTATGAACAGTGTTTTCTCTAATAACTTTCGTTTTTAAAATTCCTGTCTATTACATAGGAACAAGTTCGTGCGACCCAGTCGTGCACTTTATTTTTTTCATTTTCGAGGGTGTTCTTAATGAATTTTGAATGTTGATACTTATGATGGAAAGAAATCACATCCTTTTCTGTTAAATGATGAATTTATTTGCCCCAAAGTCGTCATCTGAGTTTTAACACAACCTTAAAATAACCAAAGTCCGAAGTTTTAACTTAATTACCACCCATTAGCCCAGGTTCACGTGACCAAAAAATGACATTAATTGAGACAAAAATTAATGGGAAATCTTTAACCCAGTAACAAAAAGCAATGGGTAGCTCCATACCTCTGCCGACCTGCACGTTATTAATGAAGTCTTTCAGACATATACAATTTTATCTGAGATTCAAAAGCTATTATAAATAGGAAGCAGTTCGAATAAACTGTACCCACCTACACAAATTGAAAAACCAATCAGCATTGTCCATGATAACAGTCTTAATTAACCTGTCCTACCTCAACTTCTCGAGATTTATATGTCATTATTTCTTCAAGCTCATTTAATACCATTGGGATATCTTGCATTCTATCACACAGCACGCCAGATGTCAAGTTATTCCAACAAGTCATTTCTAAAGTCCCAATAATCCACAAAAACCGGCAGAATTGACACAGGTTCTGCCCATGCCCAAGGTTTAGACAGGCATTTAAGATTGCGATTCTGTTTCAATCTTAAATTCGGTATGGTTCACAAAAATACAGATACACTATACAGACCCTGAAATAATATTCATTTGAATTCTTCGGGTCTCTGCCAATCATTCAATCATTAATTCAATTTATCTCGATTGAGTTGGGTCGAAGTAGCTTTTATATGATTGCAGAGGTGTCAATTTGAAAGTATTTAGGTGTATTGAACAGAGTTGTGGAGATTTTTGAATGACTTTTACTCGTAGTTCAATAAAATATAGTATTGATTTTCTAAGAATTGTGAAGAGTCTCAAAAGTGTCAGAGAGAGAGAGAGAGAGAGGGAGAGAGAGAGAGATAAAAATGGTAAAAAAATAAAACACAGCACTGTTTGTTTTTTTGAGAAAATGAATTAAATGTGCGATCCCGACCAGGTGACATGATTCTGTTTGAAAAAGATGCCAATTTGTTCGCCCACTGTAAGATTGTGACACGAAATATGTATCCGAATTGTGTTTGTATTTTCTATTTATTAATTTATGTATTTAATAATTTATTTAAAATGCGAAAAAAAAAAAGAAACAACAAATCAGATTTGAGAATTTAGTACTTAGAGAATGTCAATTGTCAATTGACTTTTGACAAATTTTTCAATGTGATATTTTCTAGAACACTTCTAAGTCTTTATTATTTTTTTTTTATTATTTATTTATTTATGTAGCATAAAATAACTATTTACATTTTCTGAATTTAAATATAGCTAGAGATATAGGACTAATACTTTCCTTTACAACTATGATTTATAAATGATATAATGAGGTAACAATTTTTATTAATAATTTTTGTTTTCCAAGGGAAAGCTACAAGTAAAACCCTTATTTAATACTTATAACTACTTCTAAATTTAATACTCGTATATATGTACCCTTAGGAAACTCAGGACATCAGTAGAAGAGGGAAGTAATGAAGTAAGCGAATGTGAATAAGAATATTGTGTCAAAATTAATTAATTTTTTTTTTGTGACTAAACTAATTTGACATTCAACTACTGTCAATTTGATAACAAACATTTTTTATAATTTTGCGCGCACTAAATATCATAATAGGAGGGAAATATTGACTCGGGTAAAGAATTCCACATTCGTGTGTGCTTCTTAAAAAGGAATATATGAAATTAACAGTATGTCGAGCTATAGCTCAACAAGGGTAAACTGAGGACCATTATCTGAAGCGTGAATATTATGGTTGGCATGTTTAAGGGGAGGAATGTCACTGACTAATTCATTATGACTCTATGATAATATAATGGTCAAAATATTTCATAAGACAAGAAACATTGCGGCGGTGCTCGAGTGATTCAAATGTTTCTGTTATAGTTCTATTACCTATCATTTTAAAAGTTTTTTTTTTGGATTCTATCCAAGAGATTTCGAAATACAGATTACAGCCTGTTCAGAAGTAGCCAATTTCTAGAATATTGTCGAAGGAAACCTAAACGCTTAGGGGTGGTATGGTGGTATGTTATAAATGCATCATAATTATATGAAAGATCATCACGTAAGAAATCTTTGACCAAGTTGGCTGAATTTTTTGTTTTTGTATTCTTAATTGTGACGATAAGGTTTGAATGGAAGAAAATTTAGATTGTATTTTTGAATGAAAATCTCCAAATAAAATAAAATAAAATGACGTTCAGTTTTATAGTTTTGCTATTAAAAATATTAAAGGTAGTCAAAATATCTTTAATGCGTACAAAATACAAAAAAAATCGATTAAATGAAATTAGTGAAAACGCAGACAGCGTTTGGAGCTAAATCGAATGAGAATTTTTCAAGCGCAAGCCATTAAGACTCCGGAACAAAGAATTACAGTCGAGTTCGACTCGCACAGAGCTTACTCACAAAATAATTACCATGCTTTGAAATTCCATAACGAACCGTCAGGATTATGTCGAGCGAAAACGTCAAATTACCACAGTTGACAACGGCACCAGATTTTTTTTATTTCTGGTCAAGAATCAAAGATATTGGATCATTTTGAATGCCAAAATGTTGGGCTGAAATTTTCCTAGAGGCGATAAAAATTATAATTTCAAAACTCTAGGGGCGATGTTTTTTCTTTTTTTTATTTTTTTTTTATTAAATTTTTTTAAACAAGAAATTTTTATTTCCAAATTTCATTATTTGGGGTGGAAATTTACGGAGGGTGATGATATGTTCACCCAACTTTAATACAATGTGTCCAGTTTCAAGTTGGCCCTGCATTCACAGTGAAAATTAAAAAAATAAAATGAACGGCTGGATCGCACGAACTTGCTCTTACGTAAAAGACTAAAAATTATAAAAATAAATGCTACTATACTCTGTCCAACAAAAATTGTCAGTACAGGGAAGATAGGACGTTTGTCTCTCATTCTGGTTGCATTGCCATGCATAAGTGTGTCGCCTTTTAAAGCTCTCACAGGGATTCCGTAGTTTATATTATAAATCGCCGCAAATGAGAGTAAAAAACGCGTAGAGCTACTGTCTGCCGATTCAATACGACTGAAAACAATATTCAATTTACATTTTCCCACAACGCCAAGCGGTAAGATTATATGCGCGTTTTTTTTTTAAGTTGAAAAGCAATGTGACAACACTCAACATACTCATCTTCTTAAAATGTGTTCTCAAAAGCTTCAAATCCCAAAAGCTCCTTAATAAAAACCACTGAAAAAGCTCTTTGCTTGCAATTGAGAATGATAATGGTAACTCTGTTTTGATGTAGATAAAGAGCTCACGATCGTATTGAGTGACACTCTTGACAGTATCTTATCAGCAGTGGGATACGACGGTCGTGTTGGGGTGTATAACTTTTTGCAAAGAATTACAACAACAATTCCTTAAGAAAAGTCAGTGGCTTGCTCTTTTTTTAGTGGCATTTTTCCTAACGCATTGTAGTGAGGGTGCATCAGGCGCCACTGCTTTAGAAAAAGCTCTCCCATAAGGCCTGTACTGACAATTTTTGTTGGACAGAGTATAGAGCAAAATGTTCATAAGATTCATTTCTTAAATGACTAAAGGCTCGGTCAAACAGAACGCGTTTTTACGCCGCGTTTCACCGCCGCGTTCAAACGAAGCGTTGTATTACATTGCAATACATGTCCCATGTCACACTAAACGCGTTTTTGACGCCGCGTTGAATTCAGCATGGCGTTGCAACGCGGCGGTGAAACGCGACGTTGTGTGAAATTACAGATTATTTCTAACGCTGCGGCAGGCAAAGGAATTTAAAATTTTTTCAAGATGGACAAATTAATTGAACTGGTGAGAAATAACCCATGTCTATACGATATGGGTGATAAATCGTATAAGAACATTGTCTTACATACATATTTAATTATTATTATTGAAATATGAGACATTGCTAGGTCTTCTGTTTGTTTGTTGGCGTTCGAGATGTGCGACTCTAGCTCCCGGCACAGCTGGTGATATTCGCCAATTTCTTTTCTTTTTTGTTTATTTACATGTACCCAAATTCTTTTTCTTTTACGGGAATTTCGTAAAATAGCAAATAGAAGCAATAATTCCTCTTTGAATTTGAGCTGCTTGACATTATTTTTGTTAAGGAATGATTGTTTTGTTTGTTTATTGCTTGAAAGCTCTCTGTTTGACGTCATCTGACGCGGCGGTTGCAACTTCGCGTCAAAATAATCTTACCGTCGCGTTAAAAAATCTTAACGCGGCGTTAAAAACGCGTTCTGTTTGACCGAGCCTTAAAGCAACTCTATTGGTAGTTGGAGGATGCCATGTGATTTTTCAAGAAAGTATTAGTTTAAGCAAGAACAAAAATTATAAGTCGTTTTAGCGGTTTAACCAAAAAATAAGCTTTTATATACGAAATTTCTTACAACATTCTTAAGAAAAAAAATTGTGTACGCCAACTTACAGTTTTAATTATTATACGAATAAAATTTACATTTCAAAACAAAAAATAAAGCCGTCCTTCAGATATCGAATTTTCAAAAAAAAAAAAATTATTGAGTTTTTCAAAATTCTAAAAAATATTTTTTTTTAAAGTTTTATCATGCAATATTTTGCAAAATGTTTTGAAGCTTCTCTATGAAAAATTTCATTAAAATCCATTATGCCGACAATGGGATATTCAAAAAAAAAATGTTATGTACAGACAGTAAATATCAAGTAATGCATTCATAAAAAAATCGAATTCAATATTTTGATCACAATTAAAATTACGGTGATGGAGAAGACGAAAAAAGTGGGTCACTCAATTCTGTCCGTCTATGGTTCGGCCGACTTTGTGTAAGCCTGGTAGATAGTATTTTTAAATTCCCCCCACACGTTTTCTTATTTTTGTTTTAAGACCAAAAATAACGGTACCTGCCATACGATTTTCCTAGAAATTTTATAAATTATTTTTTTTTTTCAAAAACTGTTCCGAGGATTTTTAAAGAAAACTTTAAAAATAATTAATTAAAACTAGGTAATGCTTGAAAGAAAAGTCCGAAACATGGTTACTACCTCTCAAGAGCTATTTTATTTTTAGATATCCTCAAAAGCGCTATAACTGATTTTGATAATTCCTTATATGCTTAAGCTCCAAAAAAGGTTTAATAGTAGATATTGTGAATTCAAATATTTTGTTTTTTAAAAATGAAATATCTCGAAGACCTCATGATTAATTTCTTTTACAACTTGACAATTAATTTGTTTTATCTACGTTTTTGATTCCCACATCTTAAAGATTGTATTAAAAATCTTTTAACTGTCAAGTTTTAAGAAAATCTAGCGTGGGACTTTCGAAATATTGAGCATATTGAAAACAAAATTCCAATTTTGTTTTTACAAATTCCAAGAAAAATTTATTTGAAAATTTTAATGCACAATAATCCATCCAAACTTTTGGGAAGCTTTAGCATATTAGAAATTTTAAAATTCCGTAGTACTGTTTTTGAGAAAATAAAAAAATTCTTATGAGAGGGGTACCATTTATAACAATTTTTCGGAAATTTTTTTTCAAGAACTAGTTAGTTTGCTTCTTACAGGTCAGTCACCGTTATGCATTAGATTGTTTAGGAGTAGGGTACGTTTAACATCAACATCTTCTTTCAAAACGGTCTACGTTTTGAAAAAAAGTGAAGTTGTTGGTAACGCAAGTGTGTTCAACACTTCAGATGTTTCAACAAACTGACATCTAAAGTTATCTGTCAATGTCTGTCGAGTCATATTTTATTTTCGGTTTGTTAATTCAAATCTTTAATATTTACTTTAGTCACATCTTATTGTGAAATAATAGAAGTTATTACCCATTTATCTTTCAACGTTAAAACATCGCCTTTTATTCGAACAACAAATATTTGGAGCCTAATAGTTACAAATTATGTTGCCGCACCCTGTATTAATATATTCAACTGGTTCTGAAGAGTTCTGTTTGGTTTATCTTAACACACCTCAAATTATAAGACACATAGCAACGCGACTTGCATTTTACATTCGATATGGGTACTATAGGGAAAGTTTTGCATTTGAAAAAAAAAAATAAAATGCACGACTGGGTCGCACGAACTTGCTCCTATGTAATAGACTAGGAATTTTAAAAACGAATGTTATTAGGAAAAACTGTTCATGAGGATAAAATTATCATCATTTTTTAAATTCTTTTAGTAGTAAAAGACAAACAAAAACAGAATGCTATGCAAATATGAATTTATGCAAGAACAAAAATTATAGGTCGTTGTAGTGGTTTCTTAATAAAATAAAGTTTTATATATAAAATTTTTAAAATATTTAAAAAAAGAAATTGGTACGTCAACTTTAGGTTTTTATTATTGTACGAATGAAAATTAAATTTCCAAAAAAATATTGACCCATTTTTGAGATATCGAATTTTCATGATATTTTTTTTCAAAAATTCAAAAAATATTTGTTTTAAAGCTTTGAAACGCAATATATGTATCTTAAAGTTTTTAGAAGCATCTCTATAAAAAATTTCATTTAAATCCGTTATGTCGATAATGAGAAATTCAAAATTTTAAAAAATCGTTCTATGGTAGGTACAGTCAGTAAAGTCTTGTTTTAAAAATTTTTTGTATTAAATTTATAGATCTTAAAAATTAATCGAAAGACTAAAAATTTAAGCAAAATTCTCGGAACCGTTTTCGAAATAATAATTTTTTGGATATTTTTTTTCATTCATTACCTAGGTTTAACTAAATGAAATTTTACGATTTTTTTTTTAAATCTGTGGGACAGTTTTTGAGAAAAAAAATATTTATAAAATTTCGAAAAAATATCGTATGGCAGGCACCGTTATTTTTGGTCTTAAAAAATCAAATCAAAAAACATCCGGGGGAAAAAAATAAAACCCATATCTTATATACGTATTTATAGAAAATCGGTCGATGCGTTTAGCTGTAGGCGAACAGACATACAGGCATACAGACAGAATTGCGAGACCCTTAAGATTAATTGTCTGGTTTCGTGTCTTGTTAACCCTAATTCAAGTGCGTGTGAATAGAACTTAACTTATTTATAGTTAATTTCAAAGAAAGGTAGGGGGTATCAGTAGGTATAAAACTCCGATTTAGTTTTTCCTCCAAAAAAGAACATAAGTACAATTTTTCCCCCGTCTCGGATATAATGACCATTGAGGGTGAAGTCAATTTTATCTATTAAAATTCGCTTTATATTTATTTTTTGTTCAAAAAAATTTGAACTCAAATTAGAACGATATTAAAACTATTTTAGTATGATACTAGGAATGAAGTAGTGGCTCACGGATTGCTTGAAGTTTTTTTTTTTTTGTTTTTTTTTTATAATTAGAACACACTCAAGGGGTTATGAGTACCTTTATAATGTTATAAGTAACACAGCGCGAGCAGTTAGGAAATGAGGGGGGGATTTAAAAAGTGCTGAAGTGCTTGAATCGTTTCCAGATTGTTGGCTTAACATCGGTCATTCACGGTTTCCCACAAGAAAAAAGTTCAAAGGAGTCAAATCGTAGCTCCGAGGCGGCCGTTTGACATTTAGGAATTTGGAAATTTGAAATTTTTGAAGATAAATGGTCCAATGATGTAACCACACCACAATCCGCACCAAACTGTGACTCTCTGTGGATGTATTGGCTTCTGGAAAATAACATGCGGGCTTACTGATCCCCAGATACGGCAATTTAATCTTTTTTGAGGCCCGAATTGGGAAGCAATAACGAAGCGCATGTTATTTGTGCAGAATTCCCTTCAGGTTAGTGCGTGAAATGTTGAGCATTGAGCTATTGAGGTCGATTGTGAGTTGATGTTCGTGTCACACTCTAATTTACAGCAGCCACATTCTCTTCTGTGCGCACCGTAAACTATAGCATACCAGTCTCTCGAACTTTTTGCACATGCTTCATTTCGGGCCAAAACTTCTTTTCGAAAAACGAAAACGCAATATTTGGGCTACACAGCATTCACTTTGGAAATAAATTTTCAATATTTCCCAACGTTGATCAAACGGAAAGCGACTCATTGCGTTCCGCGGAGGTATGATACTGACTTTCTGTCAAGGTTTCGGGAGGATAACAGCTGTAAGTGTCAAAAAAACCTATGATTTAAAAAGAAACCACTAGATGGCCCACCCCGTACAGGAACACGAAGGATTTTGACACACCACATCACTCGATCGAGATAGGTTCGGTTCCAGCTCTATATTCGACTTGCAAAAGAAAAAAACTCCCAAAAATATAAACCGCGGTCAAATTCCCAAAAATCAGTTTCGACCCCAACAAACAAATTAAAGCAATTAACTTTTTCTCTCTCACCAATGTCAATCGAAATATATTTAAAAAGGTGAAAATCAGAGGCCTGCGGTATTGAAATAATTTTTTTAAAGTTCATTACTATTACCTATTTGTCGAGGTTAAACATTTACTTTTTTTGTAAATCACTTTTCATGCTTACACAAATATTTACTGAGATAATTGCCTTCCCTGTTTAAATTGAAAATAGCTGCCATCCCTTGTGAAAATTCATGGGGGAGAACTAAGTTGAAGTGTTCTGGTGATACCCCCTACCCAAAGTAAAAATTTCAATGGACTCCGATTTAAAGCAAACAAGGCACCTTTTCATGAGTGGAGTTTTTATTTTCGGCACTCTTCCTCGGTACCTACTACCTTTTCGTTGATAAAGGTTCCACGTTGATGTGTCGGGTTTAAGTGAGATAAAATGTGTTTGACACGGTTGGAACTTCACGCATTAACATGAAGTTAGAAAAAGGTGACCAAAATTTGAAAAGTATAAACATCACATTAGCAAAACTACTGAACTTTATCGATTTCACCAGAAAAATGTATAATTAAAATACAAACACGGAAGTTGAATTATATGTTTTACATACATTACCTAGATGTGTGTGTAAAATGCACAACACACCAGTTGCTTATATGAACACACACTGTTTCGTAACATAATTGAAAAGTTAAAGAGTTGATTATGCAATGGATTTTGAGAGTTCATTGAATTTTCTGAATAATTTATGAAAACATTTTTCAAATTTCTTATTTTATAGCTCTTGACTTTAACATCTGAAGAAAGGTACATTCTAATTTGCATGAATGAAAAAAACACACACAAAAGAATGTGTAAAGAAATTATCCAAATTATCATCTAATTATAGCTCAAAAATGTTAGCCTGACCAATAGGTAACAATTGGCTGCCTAAGATTCAAGCTATTTTGAAAGAAAACTATGTCTATTAAATCGAAAAACGCACCAACAGTGCTATTATCTACTCAGATGTTTGAATTATAAAAGCAGGTAATAGATTAATGGTTTTTTATCCATCATTAAGTACCTATAGATAGTGTCAGCACTTTTGTATCAAATGATTTTTGTAACAATGAATACAAATAAACGGAATCATTGTTTGGCTCCACTGAACTTTGTGAAAGTAGCACTTGCAGTTCTTATTAAAAATAGTTTTCAATTTGTAATAGGTACCTCTCTTAGACATTTTGATGGACTTCTTAATTAATTAATTTTCATTCAAGTGATTATGAAATGCTCGACTGAGTCACACGTTCAAACTCAAATCATCAAGTGAATTAGTAGAAAATAAAGTGTAGGCCAAATACAAGTTTCTTTTTAAAAAGGCAATTAAATACATAAAACTAAATTGCTGAGTCAATTGGACCTTGTAAGCCGAATAATCCTAGATCTTTGTGCAGAATTCTCCTCAGGTTAGTGAGGGAAATGTTGAGCTATTCAGATCGATGGCGAGTTGATGTTCGTAAGTTGAGTCTCACATGCTCGGCTACAGCAGCCACATTCTTGTCTGTGCGCACCGTACGACAAAGGGGAACATGAGTGTTGCCAACTAGCATACCAGTCTTTTGCACAAGCTGTACAAAACTTTTAAAGAAAACTTCTTTTCAAAAAAGAAACCTGGTATTTCAAAAATGAATGGCGCAAGATTTTAAACAGCCTATTATTAAGGTATTAGTATGATACTACTTAAAAATTTGCTAATTTTTAAGTAGTTTACTAACTCATTACTAATTTTATACATTTTATAACTAGTATCGGACTGACTGAGGCAATTTTCTTAATAAATTTCTTCACAACACACCTAAATCAATAACATTTCGTGTAAAAAAGTAAGTACACGAACCTTTTTTGATGTTTGCAAATGTCAAAGAGTCATAATATGAAGCTAGCACGATACTAAATAAAGTGCACGACTGGGTCGCACGAACTTGCTCCTATGTAATAGAATAGGAATTTCAAAAAAGGATGTTATTAGAATAAAACTGTTCATAAGGATAAAATATCATCATTTTTTGAAATTATTTTAGTAGTAAGAGACAAAAACAAAATGCTATGTAAATATGAATTTATGCAAGAACAAAAATTATAAGTCGTTGTAATGGTTTCTTAATATAAAATATGTATAAAATTTTTTAAATATTTAAAATAAAAACTTGGTACGTCAACTTTAGGTTTTTATTATTATACGAATGAAAATTAAATTTCCAAAAAAACTATTGACCCATTTCTTAGATATCGAATTTTACAAAAAAAAAATGTTTTTTTTTTTTCAAAAATTCAAAAAATATTTTTTTTTAAGCTTTGAAATGCAATGTTTCTTAAAGTTTCTGGAAGCATCTCTATAAAAAATTTCATTAAAATCCGATATGTCGATAATGAGAAATTCAAAATTTAAAAAAATCGTTCTATGGTAGGTACAGTTAGTAATGTCTTGTTTTCAAAATTGTTTGTATTAAATTAAAGATCGAAAAATTTATCAAAAGACTAAAAATTTAAGCAAAATTCTCGGAACCGTTTTTGAAAAATACGATTTTCGAAAACCATTTTTTAACATTTTTATGGAAGGTACCGTTATTTTTAGGTAAAATAAATTTTTTTCATATATCTTGTAGATTATTTTATGAAACTTTTATTTATCAAGTTTAAAAAAATCGAGCATGGGCTTTTCGAAATATTGAGTTTTCGAAAAAAAAATTGAATTTTTTTTTAAAATCTAAAAAGTGTTTTGTTCAAAATTTGACTGGACAATAATATTGAAACTGCTGGGGAGGCTTAACATAAAAACAATGATCGAAATCGGTTGTACCGTTTTTAAGAAAATCAAAAACAAAAAAATGGTTCCAACGGGGTACCAAAAATAATAATTTTTTGGAATTTTTTTTTCATTTATTACCTAGGTTTAACTAAATGAAATGTTATGAACAGTTATGACAGTTTTTGAGAAAAAAAAAATATTTATAAAATTTCGAAAAAAAATCGTATGGCAGGTACCATTATTTTTGGTCTTAAAAAATCAAATCAAAAAACATCCGGGGGTGGGGGAATATAAAATCCCTATCTACCAAGTTTAAAGAAAATCGGCCGAGCCGTTAAGCTGTAGTCGAACAGACAGACAGACAGAATTGCGAGACCCACTTTTTTGGTCTTCGCTATTATCGTAATATCAAGTATCAAGTTTGATCAAAATCTCGAGTTCGATTTTTTTTCCGAATGCATAACTTGCCTTATAGTACCTATAAGTCGCAAGGATTATGTTTTTATCTCTTACTTCTAAATGAATTTAAAAAATTAATTTTATCCTTATGAACAGTTTTCTCTAATAACATTCGTTTTTAAAATTCCTAGTCTAGTTCTACGAGCAAGTTCGTGTGACACCACAGTCGTGCATTTTATTTTTTACATAAGTAAAGTTTATGTACAAAATTTGTATATCATTTTTAAGAACAAATTTAGAACGCCAACTTAAAGTTTTTGTAATTACAAGAATAAAAATTAAATTAAAAAAAAATATTGACTAGTTAATGAGATATCAAATTTTCCCAAATCAAAAATATTTTTTTTTTTTAAGTTTTGAAATGTTTTTCTAACTTTTTTGAAGCTTTTCTATATAAAATTTCATCAAAATTCGTTATACCGAAAATGAGAAATTAAAAATTCGACGTAATTTTCTGTATAATAAAACAGCTTTGATAACAAAAGCGGAATTATAAGAATCGGGATTATAGAAATTCGTATCCAAACGAAGCCTAAGCATAAAATTATCAAAATCAGTGGTATCGTTTTTGAGAAAAACAAAAACATAAACAAAAAAATTTTCCAGGTGGGTACCATTAATAACCATTTTTCGTATACTTTTTTCAAGCATAACCTAGCTTTAATCAAATGGAATTTTCTTAATTTTTTTTCAGAAAAATCTGTGGAACAGTTTTTAAGAAAAAAATATTTTATGACATTTCGGGTACCGTTATTGTTTGGAATTTAAAAAAAATATAAAGAAAAACGTGTGGGGAGAAAAAATTATAAATGCTATCTAGCAAGTTTAAAGAAAACCGGCAAAGTCGGTTAAGCTGTATTCGAACAGTCATACAGACAGAATTGCGAGACATCGTAATATCAACTTTGATCAAAACCTAGAGTGAGTTTTTTTTTAAGAATACATAACATAGAGTACCTTTAATGCGCAAGTTAAAACTGTTAATTGAAAAGCTTCAAGAAAATTGGTCATGTGGTTTTCGAAATAATTGAGTTTTGAAAAATCACACTGAAATTTTATTTAAAATCCAAAAAAGTTTTTTTTTGAAAATTTGAATAACTAGTACTTTTCAAATTTCTTAGGAGCTTTAGAATATCTACCTACAAAATTGTTCAAAATATTTAAGAGTTCTATGGCAAGTTCCATTAATATATTTTTTTGGAATTTTTTCGTTCAACCAGTACCTAGCTTTTACTAAATGAAATAATTTTAATTTATTTGTTTTGTTTAATCTGTGGAACATTTTTTTGGGGCAAACAAATATTTTCTAAAATTTCGAAAAAAAAAAAAATTGTATTACAGGTTACCGCTATTTTTACTTGCGATATAGGTACTACATATAGGGCAAGTTCTGCATTTGGAAAAAAAAAATCGAACTCGAGATTTTGATCAAAGTTGACATTACGATGATAGCGAAAACGAATAAAGTGGCTCCGACAATTCCGTCTGTATGTCTGTATGTCTGTACCTCGATCTACAGCCTAACCCACTGGATCTATTTCCGTCAATCTCGGTACTTAAGGGTCTTCGTTGATTCCCTAGAGGAGAAATTGAAATTTTTTTAGCTCTAAAACTAAAAAAAATAGGTGTGATATTATGGACATGGACTATATTTTGGTAAAAAAAAAATTGGGCGGAAATCTTATTAGGGGTACCTGTAATAGAACGTTTTTTTTGTGATTTTCGAATTTCTCATCAACGGCTCTAACGATCTTAACCAAATTTTTTATGCAGGTGCTCCATTGCATTTGACAAAATATAATCTAAATTTTTTTCGAAAAAATAGTGTTTGAATTAAAAAAAAAAATATTAAAATTTTTTTTTTTGAAAATGTAATATCCTGAAAACGGATACATGATCAAATTTGTCGATTACGTTTTAAGATGTATTTTATTGAATACTAACAATTTGCATTTTTCTTATAAAAATTTTAAGGAAAATTTAGTACACAAAAAACATGTTTCAGTGTGTCCGTATGTCTGTACCTCGATCTACAGCCTAAGCCACTGGACCTATTTTCTTCAAACTCGGTACTCCAAAACTAACGGCACCCCCCATACACCTGTATTGTAAAATCTTATTTATCTCGAAAACGGCTCTAACGATTTTGATAAAAAAAAATATGTGTGATGGACATGGACTACATTTCTGTAAAAAAAAATTTTGGGGAAAAATGTTATTAATGGTACCTGTCATAGAACCGTTTTTTGTTTTTTTTTTTTGATTTTCAACTTTTTCATTGACGGCTCTAACGATTTTAACCAAAAATTTTCATCAGAAGCCCCTCAAGTTTTAAATAATATTGTATATAAAAATAATCGAAAAAAAAATATTTATTTTGTTATTTTTTTTTTTGAAAAAATAAAATCGAATTTATTTTTAGAAAAATCAATATCTTGAAAACGTGTGACCGATTAGTTTTTGAAATTATTTCCTAAAATCTATATTACTAAGCACTTAGAATTGGCATCCCAAATTTTGTTCTAGAAAAATTTTAAGGAAATTTGTTATATAAAAAATTACTTTAATAAAACCATTTTAAACTTTCTTTGCGTAAATTCATACTTTTCCGGAAATCAGACGGCAATTCCATGCATTGTATTTATAAAATGTATTTTAAATCCTAAAGTACTTTTACATAAGAGCAAGTTCGTGGGATCCAGTCGTGCATTTTATTTGTACTCAAAATAAACGTTTCGAGAGAAAAATTTGAAAATGCTATCTACGAAGTTTAAGGAAAATCTGCTGACCCATTTTTTCGTGCTCCCTGTCATCGTTCTCTAAAGTCTGATCAAAATCTCGATTTCGTTTTTTTACCGAATGCCCCACATTCCATACAATGAGTTTTTTAATTGGCGCAGGTAGATTTTGGCGGCCTGTGGCAGACATGTTGTTTTGGTGACATCTGTCGAGTTTTTTATTCAGTAAATGATGTCAAAGCAAGTTATATGATTATAAAACTTTATTATCAAAATGAGTGTTCGTTAGTGGAAATGTTGCGCCCATTTTAAGGTAGACGTGGTTTCCCGTCACATTCGACTCTTTTCGGTCTGGTTACCAAATTTGAGTCGACCGGGAATATCGGCGCGGTCCGTGAAAAAGTACAGCTGAAACCGAAGCAGTCGTTTCCTTGCCTTTCGTAGAATTCAAGTTGGCGAATTTCGAGCCGGGATCTTAGCCTACTCTCGTACAAGATCCAACTGAACCAGGAGCTCAAAGTTCATGACTAAAGGCAATGGTGTTTGTTGACTGACTGGGCTTTGGAGCGTTTGGAAGGGGTCCGCGAAAAACAATCTTAAGCGAGAGGCAATTTTGGATGAATGGCTGTGTTACAACCAAATTTCCAGTGTATAGGACGACACCAACTCACACGAAGTTGAACAGGTAACAATGCATTCTCAAATAGTTAGCGTTTGGTGTGGATTTAGCCCGGCGGCGGCGTTATTGGTCAATACTTTTTCCAAAACGACGTTGGTGAGGCGTTCACTATCATTGGCAAGCTCTGATAAACGATGATAACCAATTTCAAACTGTCAAAATTGAACCATATGTACCTAGACGACATTTGGTTCTAGCAGAATAGCCGGCGTTACGTGAAACATAACAGAGAGCCATGATTGACTCGAGGCCAATATTCGACACTATATTGCCGGAATAACAGCCAGAAAAGCCGTAGTTTTTATTCCATACGAAATGCCACAAATTAAGCTTATAAATAAAACCAGAATCAATTTCATATCTCACACCGTAGTTGGTTTGTTCAAAGTGCCCATCAATAGTGATGTATTTAATATTAAGATATGAAAACCAAATTCAAAATCGAAAGACAGCTCAGGTGACAGGTTATGATTCGACATTAACTACTTTTGAATAACTTGTCTGTCAACTCTTAAGCTCGATTACATGCTTAATCAATAAAATAGATCAAAGTCATTATGTTATGAAATAGTTGAGACTTCTTCCTTCTTTGGTATTTTCAATTATTATGAATTCAACACGTATCTGAAATAATTACTATGGATAGCTACCTGACATGAATAAATTCATGAGATTGTTGTATCTATTTTTGCTCAGCTAATAATAACTTCACCCGCAATCGAGGAAAACACCCATAATTATTGCAGACGCATTTAGACACGCATTCAAGCCATGTGCACGCATTTTTTTTTATTTTAAATATTTTATTCCAATTGCAGTGCAAGTCAACCTGATATTTTAGCCATCAACAATAAGAGAATTTCACCAGCATTTTTAATATACAAAAATTAATTGTTAAAATTAATTTTTTTCTTTGGATCTTTTTAACTTTTGTGTATAGTTCAAACAAAGGATAAAATCCAATTTTTTTTAATTCACACCCACACTACATATATAATTTAGATGGAAATTAATAATAATCTTTCGTAAAAGGTATTCTTTAACAGTAGAAAATCAACTGCTGAAAGTTCAGATCAATCCGGCACAAGCATAGAGAGTAATTCATGGTTAAGTGTCGAAAATATCGAATCGATTTTGAAAACGAACTTTTCGAAACTAAATTTGTCAAATTGCCTGTCACGTATTAAGTCTATCTCATCTAGCCAAATCAACGTGAGATATTTTTAGCACTCAACAACATATGTAATTGTTATGAATTGTAACTTTTGAGTAACATTTCGTGCGAGCATCGCTCAAAAATCGGTCTTCGGAGATCACCATTTTTAATGTTATTTGTTGCTTTGCTGACGACAGTACTCTGAGCATCTCATATTTTAAATGCATGTCCCTATTCTTCGAATGTGGATCTAGAACGGCAGCTTATGGCGAGCTCATTAAATTCTGATCTCGTATTGTCAAATGGGGAAATATAAAGTGCGTAAAATTTAACGATTCAAAAACTCAATGTTGTCTTCTATCATTTAAATGAACGTGGTGGATAAATTCGCGTCGACCGGTTCGCTGAATAATTCGGCAACACACGTACGTCAACGAAACTCAAGATCTACCGTGAATATCGCGAAACTCAATTCCAGGAGCTCACACTTAACGACGTCTGTTCGCCAACTGTTCAACAACTGCCCGAGAGCAGTTTGAAGAAAAATCGAACAGGTCCTTTCTGAATGAATGGGTGATATTCAGGGGTGACATTCCAATTTCCAAACGAGTACATACATATCTTCATCTATATTGCGTGTAACAAATGAATCTCGATTCATTTCCGTTGGAGTAGCTCCACATATATAGCATTTTTGTGTGGAATCGTATTGCGACAAGGCACTGCAAACTTTTTCGTCTACCATGGTCATTATAAGATTATGACTTATTTTTATATTCAAGTGTGTGTAAAAACAAGCTCCCTTATATTATTTATATTATTTTGCATGATGTTAGTTTCAAATCTAGTAAGGTCCTTTGTTTTCTTTGTCATGGAAAAGCAAACGGGCATGCAGAATCTTATTGAAATTGGTCGGGGATTCTGCCAAACAACACTATTGAAGCTCACACACACAAGTCTTATAGGCACTTAATTAACTGAAAACAAATTTTCGTCATTAAAACCCTCTGTTAATGTTTGCTTATAGCGACTTTGCGCAGAACTTCCGTCACATCCCCACTTGAAGATCAGGTGCAATTGTTCACTCTTGTTTTGCTCAAATCCTTCCGATTGATCTTCACAAATTCTTTTTACTGTTAAATCTACAAGAGCTTGCAAATTTCTCTCAACAGATGTGCCAGTGACTTTAATTTTTTCTTCTGGAGGATAATATTGTTCCCCAGCATTCTGAACTCTGTGAAAAGAGGGGAATAGATTGCTACCAGCATTTTTAGCCTTTTGACTTATGGTGGTGTATTGTTGAACACTAACTTTGGCGTCTATCATTAGACCCAAGGCTTCTTCGGGAGAAAGTTTTGGCTCTGGCATTGTATTTCTTGCCTGCTTCAAATTCGTTGCACCGAAGAAAAAGAAAGCTCTCTTACCAAAGTTTCGCGAAGACCTTAAACTTTCGTTTGCAAGGGCTAACTCTTCAAGAGATTTTGTATTAACCAAATCTTTAATTTTTCTTTTTTTAACTTTTAGGTTGCAGTCTTCGAATAGTTTTCTTGGTCTTCCGGGTTTTGCAACTCCTGATTCCAAACTGCAACAAAACAAACAATCAGTTGGCAAAGCAAAAGGCTGTTCTAACCAATCGTGGTGTTCTTGCAGAAATCTTGCTCTGTTTCTGTAACTTTCAGATTACTCACAAACAGCTCTAATGCTTGACAAGACCCCACCACACTATTTTCAGAAGCAACTAGTTGCGTAATTCTTCGGAGTCTTTCTTCATTAGCGATTTGGAGCCATAGCTCAAAAACATCTAGCCTCTTCATCTAAAAGTAATTTAAAAAAAAAATACATGGGTGCTGCAAAATTGTACACGGGAATACCTATGTAACTGGTAAAATAAAAGTCAGAGGAACAGAAAATGCAAAAATTAGAGTGTCTACAAATTCGAAAACTCTATCCAAAGTGACAACTTTAATTTTTTGTTCGAGCATATGTGGAAATTTTAGAAAAAAGTATTGTACATCATACATATGTATGTATTATCTATATTTTTGACTTGACTTTAACCGCTTCCTACACAATATAATATGGAATAAATGCAGTATATAGTTATAAGCTTAAACAAACGGTTTGGTACATTAAGAGCTGACAAAAAAGTGTTTATACACGGCAGCCCAACTTCATTTTTTGAATTAGGTTCCGCTAGATTGTGAAAATTTCACACTGTGCGGTGTGGGGATGCGCAGTAGAGTAAAATTGGCCATTTTATGATATTAAATATTGTATGTGTATTGATATGATGGTTGTTTTATGTTTTAATACCAAAAGTAATAGCTAATCGAATTTTGTCCTACAGTTTGACATTTCAAAAATCAATAAATAGCCTGGAAATGCTTATTTTAAAACTTTAAAGTAAGTGAGTAACTATGATCAAAAATTACCTTTTTTATCGAATTCGAGTGTTCTGAAATTGACATTTTTGAGATATTCTAAAAGAATCTTTTCACGCTTTTGGGATATTACAATATGAAAAATGAAAAGAAAATATTTGTAAAAACATTAAAAAGTTGTTCAAAAATCAATTAAAATCCTCCGAATGAATCTGCAGTGTGTTTTTGTTTTTTCTATTCAATACTATTGGAAAAATCACGTGGAGTGCGTCCAGCGCAAGAAGTATAGTTTTTGAGAGAAAATTTTTGTTTGAGCCAACTTTTTCAGAAGAAAAAAGCTTTTTTCATTCGGTGTGAACGAACCTTTTTTTATGTAGTTTTAAATTTATGATGTGAATTGTGCTGCACGGACTTTTATTTATTCTTCCGACTTGTAGGTACTATATAACCCAAGTAATGTATTCGTAAAAAAATCGCACTCGAGATTTTGATGTTTGATCTAAGTTGATTTACGATGATAGCGAAAATCATATTTTTCTCGAAAACGGCGCGCTGAGAACTTAGGTAATTTTTTTTTCTCACGATTAATTTGTACGATATATGATTTAATCAATTTTGAAATTAAGATATTACTGATTGTACTTACCATAGAACCATTTATTTGTTTTTTCAAATTTTGAATTTCTCATTATTGAGAAGTTTCTAAAAAGTGTTGAAAAAATTGCATTTCAAATTATTTTTTTAAATAATTTTTTTCAATTTAAAAAAAAAAAACAAATATTTCTTGGAAAATTTGTTATCCCAAGCACGGGTCAATATTTGTTGGGGAAATTAAGTTTTTATTTGTACAACAATACAAACTTTAAGTTATTTTAAGTTGTATATAAAAGCCTATTTTTCTAAGAAACCACTTCAACGACTCATAATTTTTATTTGCGACTTAAATGCACTATAAGGCAAGTTATGCATTCGTAAAAAAAATCGATCTCGAGATTTTGATCAAAGTTGACATTACGATGATAGCGAAGTCTAAAAAAGTGGGTCCATGGCACCATTTTTGTGGTTTTTGATGACCGGTTTTGATCATTTTTTTTTATGTTAAGGCTCCGCAGCAGTTTCAATATTATTGTGCATTCAAATATTCAAAAAAAAAATTTTGGATTTTTAAAAAAATTTCAAACTTTTTTTTGAAAACTCAATATTTCCAAGAACCCCATGCTCGCTTTTTTTTTAAATTTGACAAAATAAAAATTTCTTAAAATAATCTACAAGATATAAGAAAAAAAAAATATCTTACCTAAAAATAACGGTACCCTCACTACAAATGTTAAAAAATGGTTTTCGAAAATCGTATTTTTCTCGAAAACGGTTCCAAAAATTTTGCTTAAATTTTTTTTTCTTTCGATTAATTTTCAAGATCTATAATTTAATAAAACAAATTTTGAAAACAAGATATTACTGACTGTACCTACCATAGAACGATCTTTTTAAATTTTAAATTTCTCTTTATCAACATAACGGATCTTAATGAAATTTTGTAGAGAGAAGCTTCTAGAAAGTTTAAAAAATATTGCATTTCAAAACTTTAAGAAAAATATTTTTTTTTTTAATTTTGAAAAAAAAATCTATTTTTTTTTCTGGAAAATTCAATATCTCGTAAACGGCTCAATATTTTTGTTTGTAAATTTAATTTTTATTTGAACAATAATAAAAACTTTAAATTGGCGTACCAACATTTTTTCTTAAGAATGTTTTAATTTTTTTTATAATAAAGCTTATTTTTTTAAGAAACCACTACAAAGACTTATAATTTTTGTTATAAACTAATATTTGCTTGAATCACATGGCATCCTATTTTTATCTCCAACTAAAGAAGTTGTTTTAGTCATTTAAAAAATTAATTGTATGCTTATGAACAGTTTTTCTCTAATAACATTCATTTTTGAAATTCTTAGTCTATTACATAGGAGCAAGTTCGTGCGACCCAGTCGTGCATTTTATTTTTCTTGCATGAACTAATATTTGCTTGAATTACTTGGCTTGGTATCCTGCATTTAGCTCCAAACTACTAAAGGAGTTGGTTTAGTTAACTTTAAAAGGCACGGCTTCTAGGGTTTCTTAAAGGCAATTAAAGTGACACTTAAGTGTAACTTTATAAGACATGTATCATCCCGGTCCTGCTATATGTTGCAGAAGCATGAGCCTTGCCAAAGCTGCATGAGAATATCAACGCATTACGCTGCTTTGGAAAAAAATCCTCATGAAGAATTATGGTCCTGTTTACATCCACATTTATACTTTTATCTAAATGAATTTTATTTCCGTTCAACGATTAATTTAATTTTAAATTACCACACTGGTGAAATAAACCTTTGCCTGTGTTAAGCAAAAGGAACTACAAAACGTAATAAGAGTTGTCCAAGGAAAGTCAATAAAGCCACCGCAACTTCCATAACACTTTGAAACTGGAGAAAAAACCTAGCCTAGATTATGTACCTATCTCCTATGTAAAAAAAAAAAAAAAAAAAACTATACGGGTTGCAAGGTGATGCATGAAATAAGTGCACGCATTTCATCCGGCTATGATATAGTTTGTTCATCCAATTATGGACTCGAGCCGTATAAAGCATGGATGACCGTGTGGAGTCGAGTGTGATGAGCTTCCTACGGTGTGCATTAAAGTGGGAATTGAACCAGTTGAAAATTGTCTTGTTAACATACTGAACGAGTAAACGAATGTGGCTTTGAGTATGTTTGTTAAGGGTATGCTAATTGCATTGATGTTCGCATTGTTGGGTAGATACTAGGTTGTAGAAAGGAGCTGCTTGGTTGATCTTGTGGTGCTCATGATATGCCCTTACCCTTAAAGTATATTCAACTGGACGGTTTTTGTGTTTGCTGAAAAATGGAGTTTTACTTCGTTTGATATTTTCACTCTGTAAATAGTTGGCAATACATTGTTAGGGTAGAATTTTATTTAAAAGACTTCTTTGTAAAATTAATGTATTTTATATAATATTAAGCTTTTATAATATTTATTCAAAGTTAATCTTGTTTTGGGAAAGTGCATAGCTGACGTGAATTAACGAAAAATGAATTAGAGCAAAATTCTAATCGATCATCTTCTGTAGTCAGTCCCACTCACGCAACTCCCTTGCTCCATTAAGGTTTGGGTATTCATCAACAGGCATGCACTTATGTCAACAGTGTTCTTGGAGAATAGTACCTCGGGTGGCATGCTTTGTGGGTTCCAAGGATTCTAACTACCTCTTTGGATCTTATGTAAATTTCACGCAACTCGGTTGATTCGCTTACGGTGTATTTAGTACTACGTTAACGTTTTTTTTTGGAAAGAAATACCGCCGAAGTTACCACCCACGGTACTGTTGTGTAAGAAAACTGTGTGACTTCCATGCAAAGATTTTTGAGTTGGATTTTCAGCGGCTTGAAAAGAGTTTTTCAGAGGAAGAAAGTGACGAATCCTGGCAAAAGTGCCTTTCAGAATCGGAAAAAAATCACATCTATCACGCACACAGGAATGATTGAAAGTTGTAAGTTTGCACGTCAAGACACTCTACAACCCACATAATAATAGGCAATGGCCGAACTCGGGATCCCGGGAAAACTGATTCAACTGTGTCGCGTGACATTGGAAAATATGCGGTCCAATGCGCAACTGAGGAGCAACTGGTCTGAAATATTCCGAACATGCATAGGGTTTCGTTAAGAAAATGATGAGCTATCATGAGATTTCTTCAATCTTGTTCTGGAGCAGATTGTGTGCAGGGCAGGTGTAAGCACGGAGAACTTTTGAAGAAATTTGTCCAACTATTAGGGTATGCTACCTGTCCTGCTTGACGGCGCCGCCGCCGTGTGATGAACTTTAAGCAGAATGGGAGATAGGTAGGTAGGTAGAAATAGCGACCACCGTAGACCAGCCCTGTGGCCTAATTACCGCTGAATTGTGGCATTTTGATACCATCCATGACTCGTATGAACCTGAGGTGGAATTGATATGAGAAATATGGGCACTCTCATGGCGTGGTCCAGTTAGGAAGCTTGTTGACTGGTATCTACTGAAAAGTAGCCGATCTGATTGAGTGATTATCCAGCTCCCAGCAACATACGCCTCTGTCAAAGCTCTCAATCTGCTAGCTCGGGATCTAAGGAGTCAAACGAAGGGCACGGCACAGAAGTTACGGAAAAAAATGTCAAAAAATGCCCTCCCTAATGATTGTGCTCTAAATTTGGCCAGAGCAGGGCATTTGCAGAGGAAGAGGAGGCCTGTTTCCTTTTTCCGCTGGTCGGTCCCACCCAATAGCTATGTGAAGAACGCCTAGATTCGCTAAGAAAGAGAATTTCGCCCTTCATAACTCCTAGCGGAATGTTGACACTAAGAATGCATAAGGTTTAGAAACTTTGAAAATATAGATATCTTAATATATATAATTCTTCTGTAAGTGTGTATGTCACTGAACTTCTCTTAAACGACTGGACCGATTTTGATGAAATTTTTTGTGTGTGTTCAAGGGGATCTGAGAATGGTTTAGATTCACAATTAAAAAAAAAAATATTCGTAGTTAGCAACGCGAGCACGGGCGGCTAGTATATATATAAAAATCAATTGCCGTTCGTTTGTCTCGCTAAAACTCGAGCATGGCTGGACCGATTTTGCTAATTTTGGTCTTGAAATATTTATGGAATATCAGGGAAGGTTTAAACGGTGAGAAACATAAATAATAAGTAAGGAAAAATACTAACAACGACAGTTTAATTTTTCAATACAAAATGTTCCTAGGTGTGAAACATTTTATGTCTTTACACTACAAATTGATGCAGAAATTTACAATGAGACATTGATCATGATAGAAGATATGTGTTTATTGATGGTAAATAAAGTGTTGTTGTGTTTGGGCATGACAGAACCCAATCTTCTTATGCGCGATGCATTTAACCACGAGTTGCAAAGAGAACAACAATACGATACTGAAGAATTAGCCGAAACAGTTCGTTCAAATGTTCCACAATTGAATGAACAACAAAGAATTGCGTACGATACTTTGATGGAAGCTGTCCTGTAAACAGTGAATCTGTTGGAATTTACTTCTTTGATGCTCCGGGAGGACTGGAAATACATTATCAATTTCATTGCTGTTTGCAAAGATCAGATCGTTTGGGATAAAAGTACGATGGCCCACAATAGGTCACTGGAGGCACTAGACAGAACGTTAAAAGATCCTCGTGACAACCAAAACATTTTTAGTGGAGTTTTCGAAGCAGTTATTAGAAATTGGAAATGGTAATGTCGCAGTTGGCACCTAGACCGGATTAATACACTATGCACGGAATTTTGTCACTTCGTCGACTCAAAAGAGGAGCTTATTGAAAGTGTTTTTATGGACATATGTAGAACAACAGTTCAGAAAATATAATCGGCTGAGTGAACGAGCAGTATTGGTGGCCAAAAACAAAGATGTCAATGATCTCAAAGCAACCATTCAGAATTTTCTTCCCGGAGAGTTGTTTTCTTACAAATAAGTTGACACAGTTACAAACCAGGATGACATAGTCAACTATCCCACAGAGGTCTTAAATTCCCTGGATTTGCCTGGACTACCGTCTCACAATTTACAATTAAAACTAGGATCAGTTGTGATTATTCTGTGTAACGTTAATCAACCTCGACTGTGCAATCGAACGAGACTGGGCTGTAAAAAAGCTAATGAATAACGCCTTCGAACCCTTCCTTCTAAGAAGTTAAGAAGTTTGAACAAGAAAATGATTTCTTGAATTAGTAAGAACTGATCCTTAAATATGCCTTAGAGTTTCTTTCATCTCAATTATATCATTCTACATCTACATTCTACAAGTAGTAAAAGATTTTAATGGAATAAAGTTATATAAATATGAAACAATACCTATCGAAAGCAAAAGCACAAAATGCTCTTAGTTTTAAGGTCAATTGTGAAGTCAATACAGCACACGTTTATTTAGGTAACATCAACAGAGATATTGAAAATTACACCACTCGAAAATCAATGAATAATGATTGCACTGACTTAAGCTGATTGATATCAAGAGCGTTGAATTGATCAAGGAAGCAACAAATCTCGAGGGACAAGTATCAAAAGCTCTCAAATACAAGAAATAAATAAACAAGTTGAAAAGAGGTTTGATTTCACCTCAAATAAATAAAACTTTCAAGAAAACTTATAACGAGTATATTCTTGTTTAATTGTGAAACGAAGCTTATGCACTCGTTATTAAATTCAACACTATTGAGAAAACGATAGTTTGTAAGTTGTTGCGGAATTAAGAACGAGAAGTCGGTTTCTGCTCCTTACACCACTTGATTTAAATTATTGAAAATTCGTATAAGTAGAACCTTGTAGGGCTTTGACTAAAAAGTTTAGGGGTTGGGTTTCCAAAATTCATGACAGTGTCGCATTCAATTTTTTTTCGGAATGGGGTTACTTCACAGCCTTACGAGAAATTCTGTAAGCAAAAAAAGTGCACAACTCTGTCACACAGCTTGATATTATATTCTATTTATTCGCTTAGTTCAAGCTAGATAAAAATTGAAAATATAAGAAAAAAAAAACCTATATAGACATAAGCTAATGGATTGGGGCTGTGGAAAATATGAGCATAGATTTATGCTGAAGGAAGGGATAATGGGATTAAGGACAGGGGGAGTGTTGTGCACTGTTGGGTAGTTGAGAGTTCTTCTAAGAGAGGAAAAGCTACGGGAGATATCAAGGATATGTTGTGCAGTGTTTGTTAAACGCAACATGCTGGACATTCGGGTAAAATAGTCGTAAATTGCACGGTTAGTAGGGAGGCGGAAGAAGAGGACAGATCTTAGGTTACGGGGATTGGTGTTAATATTTATTAGCTGAAGCAAGATGGTGGGAAAAAAATAATGTTAGCAACAGCGCGACGATGAGCAAAGGTGTGTCTGTGTATGTCTATTAACTGGAAACGGTCTTCATAAGGGGGTAAAATAAGGGGACTAGACCAAGACAGGTTGCGAAACGGAGAAATCTTCGTCGTAATGCTTTAATTCTATCTGAGTGAGTGATATGGAAGGGAGACCGAACCTGACTATCATATTCTTTAATGTATGCTGTGTATTGAAATTTGGCAACATATTGAAAAATTCTTTAGACCACCGTTAGCTAAGCCCGAGGGAAGAATTTGCTTTTGCAACAACTATGTGAGATTGGAAATTTAATTTTTTATTGCATAATATCCAAAGATCAAGAATAGAGGAAATAATAGGGACAGCTACGTTACTGAAGTAATAGGATCGAGGAACGGTGGGTAGGCGTTTGCACGAAAAAGTCATTGATTGACATTTATTTAAATTTAGTAAAGAAGTTTTTTTTCTGCTCCAAGTAAAAAATGTATAAAGATTGTAGAAGAGAAGAATGGTGAGAAGACGTGATTACCTTTATTATTTTAAAATTGCCAGCATAATTTGACAGATCAGAGAAGAAAAGTATTCTACTCACGCAAGCACAAAAAGGAGTGGGCCAAGATGGCTGCCCTAAGGAACGCCTCAAGTGGCATAGATTGGGTTACACACCGCACTTCTGAAAACAACCCTATGTATGCGGTTCTCTAGGTAACATCTTACCAAATTGATAAATATGTTAATAGTGTAAAATCAATAAAATGCTTTGAGTTTTATGTAGATTATTTGTTGACTGATCTTATCATATGCCTTACTAAAGTCAGTAAGTAATAAAATCGACATCACGGCCACAATACTTTCAAAGAGCTTGGGGATAATAGAGAGTTTAGCAATTGGTCGATAGTTAGAGATTTTATTGTTTGCAGTCCTTTTTAAATATTTGAAAACTATAGTTTTCTTTCCATAGGAAGGTTCATTAGCACATTTTTAAGAAAAATTGCTAAGATTCCATCAGGGTCGGTAAAAAAGTCGTCGTTTAATAAGTTTAACTTCACTAATGTTAAGAGCAGCGAGAGACGTATAAGGGATAGATGAAAGATATTATGGAATCTTCACTTAAAGAACTATCTTCTTGGGCAGCACAAAACGGTCTCGGGGTTAACCCTTCCAAAACTGAACTAGTCCTGCTTACGAAGAAAAGGAAATTGGAGGACATTCCTCTGAAACTTTCCAACGACGCTAAAGCTAAATATCTTGGAGTAATCCTTGATTCCAAACTTATATGGAAACGTAACACAGAGGAAAGAACGAAAAGAGCACTACGCGCTCTCTACACATGCAAGAAAACCGGCGGTAAGCCGCCGGTACATGGTGGGGCATGCGGCAGCAGGTCATTCAGTGGATGTACACAGTGATTGTTGGTCCCATACTTACCTATGGATCGATCGTGTGGTGGAAGGCTGTAGAAAAAATTAGCTATCTCAAAAACCTGAATAAGGTACAGAGACTGGCTTGTATAGAAAAAACGGGGGCACAGGGTTCTACGCCGCAGGCAGGGCTCGAAATTATTTTAAATCTTCCAGTCCTGGATGAGCACATAAGATGCACAGCAGTCAGCGCACTTCGGCTTAAAGAAATGAGCTCTTGGAAGCACAGCACTTATGGTCATGGATCTATCCTGCAATGGTATGACACAGTGACCGGGCTTAAAGTGTCGACTGACTACTTACCACTCAGAATACAATACCCGAAAGGCATGGATGGGAACCCAACTCACTAATAACCCTTCTACACCATGGGTCAAAAATGGAAGAAGGAACAGTAGCTGGGGTGTTCTGTGAAGCTCTCAATATTAAAGAATCATTCAAACTCCCAGATGAGTGTATCGTCTTTCAGGCTGAGATCTACGCTATTGAAAAGGCGGCTGAATTGGTACGCATGAAAAAACTGAACTCGTCGGAGATCACATTCTTCGTGGACAGCCAAGCTGCAAAGCTTTAGCCAGTGAGTGAGAGTCAAGCTCTGTTGGGTTCCTGGATATAATAATATAGAAGGGAATGAAATAGCAGATGAATTGGCAAGGAAAGGGTCAGTATCAAATAATAACAGCAGTAGCCATTTAAATATGGGACCAAAAATCCCGATTGGCGTGATTAAATGGAAAGTAGACCTAATAACGAAAGAACAAATCAATAACTCCTGGTCCTCCAGGGACGACTGCGTTAGCTCTAGAAGCTTATGGCCTAGAATTAATGGAAAGGAAACTCGATATACATTATCGCTGAGTAAAAAGGATATTAGAATCCTGGTAGGTGTACTAATGGGTCATTACGACACAATGGCCACTAGAATGGGTGCATTTGCACACGATTTCTGTAGGAGGTGTCAGGATGTCGAGGAGATTGATACTATTAAACATCTGCTCTGCGACTGTCCGAACCTCCAAAAAATTTGTTGGAGATCTGGACGATCTAACGCAGGTCTCAATGGCAAATATGAGAAAATTCATAATAAGCGCAGGCTGGTTCGCAAATGAACCAGTGTACATAAGACATTAGTTTAGGAGCATCTCTGCTTTTATTAAAAGGGAATCACGCAACAGCCTCTGTGCTGTGCATGCCCCTCCTAACCTAACCTAACCTAAATAAGAGACTCGTTTTTTTTTAACATTTATGAACTGGTAGAAACGCTTTTGTTCCAAGGTAAGACAAGACTGCATATGAGTAAGGTATGAGTAGTAGATAAATTGGCATAGAGTGGAAAAGTTAGGGGAAGCTTATTGGTAGTAAGTGAAATTTAATGGTGTTTGGAATTTCAGATAAGTTTTCCACAATTTATTTCTAATATTAAGAAGAGTTCTTAATTGTGTATACCAGGGAGGTGAGAAGATGGAAAGAGCAATATAAATAGAAGTATTGAGATTAATAAAAAGCTTGTATTAAATGCTGTTTTGAAGGGTATTTAGTTCGTTGAAGTTGGTTGGGCGAAAGTTGAAACAGGAAGAGTTTTCAGACTCTATAGTTAGCGTACTTAAAAAAAAAAAAAACTGAAGAAAAGAGATAGATGAGAATGATAGTGATCTGGGGTAGAGAGAAGAAAAAAAAAACGAGGTCAAATTGTCTATGTTAATTTTTGCAAATACCAAAATTTTAAAAAAGCCTGATTCTATCATAAGATCGGTGAAAATACATTCTTTTTCGGAAGTGGGCTTAGAACGAAACATGATTCATCCTCGGATGGTATCCAAATTAATATCACCGAGGATAATAAAATCATCATTGGAGGTCGCTGCTTCAAGCGAGGAACAAATTGAATTAACTTATTCTTGATAAACAGAGCTGAGTTGTGAAGGACGAATATAACAGCAAAGTGGATAAAATCACCTCTGGGGATACACAATTTAAAACATTCAAATTCAAATAACGGTGATTTAAAGATATCAACTAGAGTTGCACTAAGACGAATGCCGTCTGCAAAAAGAACACTGCGCCCGGTGGGAGCTAAAATGCTTATTTGGCCATTCGCATGAAAGACAATTCATGGGTCCAATCCACTTACCAAGAAGTAGCAAGTATACCAAGAAGCACTACACCTGCGGTCTCGGGTAACATCTTGAGACAATTGCAGGCCTTTGTGAACTGATGTTTGCATTATAAACATTCGTTATTCACAGATCATATCGAACCAAAAATTCCAGGGCCGGACGAGTCCAGAACTGTTTAATATTGAAATAAAGTACCGAAAGTGGATGTACATTGGTAACACAGTTAGGAAACCAAACGGCAACACAACATTTCTAAACAGTCTTTCAAATAGAATCAGCAGCGTTCCTGGTAGGTTGAAAGACCAAGAACAACTTGGAAATCAACTATCTTAGGAAGACGTGGCCACAGTTGAAATATCTAGCTGTAGATGCTGAAGGATGTAAGTGATTTGTTGGGACCCTATGGACCCTATATACTCCTAACCGGAGTATGATTATGATGAGTTTTAACCTGCTTCAACATGTAAGAGCAAGAAGGTGCTTTCTAGCCTTTTATTTTATTTTCATTGATTTATTAACTTCACATTAAACCATGAAAAATTTTCTTTAAAAGATAAATTTTTTGTCAACTTTATAATTATGAAAGCTTTTATAAAAATAAATAAAAACAAATAAGAGTGTTAAGAGTGAAAGAAAAAAGTTTATGATCTTTAAAACAAAGTTGTGAAGAATTTCATAACTTTACAACGGATTTTACTATCTGTGATAGTCGTAACCGGAAGGCAAGTCTTGCGAAACTAACTTAAAATGATCAATGCCTTCATTTATGTATTTATGCGGAGATATGTATATTTTTTACACAACGCTTACTCCAATAAAATTTCTTAGATACCACTGCTAAATTGTTTTATTGCTATGATTTAAGAAGGTTTCAATACTCTCATCACCATAACGTCATACCAACCTCAAATTAATTTGTAGTCACGATTTCCAAAAATACTTTCATTCGTGACTTTTGTAAGTTTGTGTTAATTTAATCAACCAACTGACTAGGTATAACTGTAAACCTACATTGAATTCGCATTTGTCATTGCGTATGATTCAATTTTGTGCGCCTTCATACTAATCAACAACAAAGAAAGGTGAACCTATCCTAACTTACTGCTGTCTCTGACATATTATGAACACACCTTTAAGAAAAAATATGACATAAAAAAGTAAACTATATTATTTGAGTAAGTATCTGGAATGTTTGTAGACGAAAAAAAAATAAAATAAAAAAAAATATTGATAATAACACGTTTTCTCTGTGAGAATGCGTCCCAAAGTGGGTCCAGCGAAATCACACTCTTCAGACTTCACATCACCTTGTGAAGGTTTTTTTTTTCATTTATTTGTGTACATTATCTTCACTTTCTGTTTCTCGGCCAACACAACAAACAAGAAGTTATTATAATTCCAAATATTATATAATAGCCCTCAATAATTCATGTTAATTGACGCCATTACCGGTGGTAATAGCTTTTCATTCCATGGAATCAGATATTATGGACAATGTTATCTGTGTCAGTATCTTTTTTGGAAATTTGATTCTTCACACAAATATAAATAACCTTTTCGCATATATTTCTGTTGGTTTATTGCTTTTAATGAAAATTACCCCAGAGGTTAGGGTTAGTTTCATTCTGGACAAGTTTGTGGTTAATATTCATGACCACATTTATTCTGTGTTTTTGCCAAAGAAAAAAAAACGTATTTCATTTTATTTTATCAAATTTCGGTGGTATAGTTCCCGAATATCATGAAGAATCGCAACGCATCGAATTTCTGGAACAGCTTAGCTAAAGTAGACGAATTTTCACATCATCTGTAAAGGGCTTAATGATTGGTTTTATGTTAAACTAAAAGTTCAAACTGTGGACTGAAGACTGTGGCATCACGAACTCAACAAACTATGTATATATGTTGTGTTACATCCCCAAGCACTCCGGCTAATGTAATTGCTAATTTTTCCGTAGATACTTTTATATATTATTCATTAAAATAATTAAGTTTCAATAGAGAATAGAGAGACGAGGTTGAGGCTTATCGTTGGCCAACATGCATCTAATTTTTTTTATAAATAATGTAATTATGTACAGGGTGAGTTATCTAGTGGTTTCTTTTTAAATCGTAGGTTATTTTGACAGTGACAGCTGTTTCCACTCGAAATCTTGACAGAAAGTGAGTATCATGCCTCCGGGGAAAGAAATATGCGAAATATTCAAATTTATTTCCAAAGTGAGTGCACTGAAAATAAATTCCTAGGTAATATTGATAAAAACGTTTTAGTTGACCTTCAACAAAACAATTTTATCATTTTGATTAAATTTTGTCAATACGGAAGAATGATTTTGTTGATTTCACAACATTTTTATATTTCTGCATGATTTTTTTTTTTCAGTTTAACAAAATATGCACTACAAATAATATTGTCAGTTTACGAAACCAAGTTTTTTTAATAAATAAATTCGACGCTACCAGAGAGTGACATGACTCCTCCTGTACTTGAGAGCGTAAATGGTTTTATGGGACAAATCTTCTTTCGCACTCGTGCAGTTACAAGAGTTCTAAAAGATCTTGACTTTCACAAATCCGCTGGCTCGGATAGTATCCCTGGTATTGTTCTGAAGAGGTGTTCTTCAACGCTGGCAAAACCTCTACGTAAGCTTTTCAATCTGTCCTGCTCTTTAGGTCTCTTTCCGAGTAGATTGACAAAAAAAAGGAGAATCTTCTCCCCCTCTAACTATCGTCCAATTGCACCTACGTCCCTTCTTTCCAAGCTCATGGAAACCCTGATAAATTATCAGCTCAAGAAATATCTAGAAGAACGAAAGCTTCTAAATGACCGGCAGTATGACTTTCGTAGCAATAGGTCCACTGGTGATCTGATGGTATATCTAACCGAATAGTGAAACAAATCTTTACATCGTTTTGGAGAAAGTAAGATTATTGCGCTTGATATTTCAAAGGCATTTGATAGAGTTTGGCATCAAGCTCTCTTATAAAAAATGCGTGCATTTGGTATCGACGAATCTCTTCTTCATTGGATTAGAAATTACCTTTCGGACCGTTCTCGGCAAGTAGTATTGGATGGTTTCAAATCTGATATCCACAAAAAAACGCTGGTGTGCCACAGGGCTCCGTTTTGTCTCCGACACTCTTCCTTATGTTCATAAATGATCTTTTGTCTGAAACATCTAATCCACTTAATTGTTTCGCTGACGAAATTACCCTCAGTTTCTCATATTCGTTTTTAGATTCACATCCTTGTCCTTCAGATGTGGACTTCCAACGGCAGCGTATGATAAGCTCATTAAATTCTGATCTTGACAACATTGTTCAATGGGGAATCAAAAACCGTGTAGAATTTAATGTTTCAAAAACTCAATGCTGTTTACTGTCGTTAAAACGCAACCCTCCCCTAATGCCTTTTTCTATGAGCGGCACTTGTATCGAGGAGACTGACCAGCTCTCAGTTCTAGGTATGTGCATCACAGACCATCTTTTGTGGAGTGATCACATATTTGACGTTGCCAAAAACGCTGCTAAGTGCTTAGGTTTTCTCCGCCGATGCAAGAAGTATTTTATCCCTTCTGATCTGGTTGTTATATACCTATAAAGCCTTTATTCTTCCGAAGCTCGAGTACAATTCCCATATCTGGACACGTGCTCCAAAAACCCACTTGAGTTTCTTGAACATAATTCAAGAAAAAGCTATAAAAATGATAGGCGACGGTTGTCTAACTGAAACATTTATATCTCACAATGTTTCATGTCTATCATTATTTTTCCGATATTTTCACAAACAGTGCTCTAGTGACATAGCCAGTTGCATTCCTCCCCTCAAACAATTCAGCCGTAATACCCGTACTTCTAGGAATGCTCATCAGTTTATCCTTGAGCCCAATTTCGGTCAAGTACAGATATTCTTTTTTTAGCCGCACAACACGAATGTGGAATGCTTTACCCGGCTCAGTGTTTTCCACCCACTTTAATGTGCACACATTCAAAATCAATGTGCATCAGTATCTCCTTTCCAATCCTATCCTACTTTCCTAATTTCTCGCACTGTGTTTACATTATAAGGGTATTCATAACCCCTTGAGTGGCGTTTAATATAAAAAAAAACAGAGATTTTAGTCACATCCACAACTTTTTTTGTGATGTTAACAAAATGTTTGTTGTATCTACAAAAAATCTGTTTTATAAATGTTTGTCAATATCACAAAGTTTTTGTCAATTTAAGAAAAAATGAAAATATTTTTGTTAAAATGATAAATATTTTTATTTTGAGGTTGAGTTATTTCGTAATATTAATAAAATAAAATTATCAGATAGATACAACTATTCTGCGAATGTTTTCTTGATCATGACAAATATTTTTTGTATGATATAGGTCACTTTTGGTTTTTGTCAAAAAATCGATTTAAGATTAACTGAATTTAACAAAAATTACGTATTGTCAATAAGCCCTCACAGATGATTCCATGTGAGATCGCAGGGACGAAACGTCAATTTTTGTGGACTTAAATGTCAAAAAAAGCTACATATTTTGAAACAAGAAACATTTTGAAATTGAAGGTAACCATTTATTATTTATTGGATTCAACAAAATAAATTTGTTAAATTGAAAATTTTTTTGTTGATCCGATAATAAAAAAAAAACGAATTTGTAACATTAACAAACAAATTTGTTGATACAACAAAAGAATTGTTAATATGACAAACTAATTTTGTAAATTCTACGAAATTTTGTCATATTGACAAATTATTTTTTTTATTTCAACAAATCAATCTGTTAGCTTAACAAAATAATTTTTTGGATACAACAAAATATTTTTTTTTTACCTCAACAAATTTCTGTAATTTTTATTAATTTTATAATCCTTTTAATTGAATACATTCACTCCACTTAATTAGAAGTAGCGTAACAGATACAGTTATTGGCACCCCTAAGGAAATTTTCAACTTAAAATGTGAATAACCTTCGCATTAAAAGAGCAGCTGATATATTTTGTACATCAAATTAAAGTTTGAAATTTTTTTTATTAAACTATAGCTTCATTTTGTTTCTTTCTTAAAAAAAGATGTTGAAAATGGTGAATTAGAAAAAGGTTTCCAAAAACTACAATTATTGGCACCGCCCGACTACAATAATTGGCACACATGTTATTCGTAGCAGATTTTTATTAAGGTAATAATACCTAATAGAGAACTTAAAAGAACTTAAAAATTAAAATTATAACTGTCAATTGATATAGATATTGGCGCTCTAAAAAGTATAATTATTGGCAGTGCCCTTAGTTCCCATTAGAATGAATAATTCGCAACTCCATGCCCTACTTTTTTGCAGATCTAATTATTGACACTCCTTTTTCTTAAGATTTAATAACTTGTTGCAAAAAATGGTTAAAAACGTTAACTTTAATATATTTTAATAACAATAATTATAAATTTTTATTAAATTTACCATAAATTAATCAAAAACGAACGCTTACTGAATTCTCTCTCCTTAGCTGGAACACTCAATTTTTGATCATTTTTCCACAAAAAGTTTTTACTTTTGTACCTGTAGCGAACCCTAGTATCTCATTCCTAAACTACAAATAATTTTGTTTTAACTATACTGAAGAGCAGTAAAGAAGTGTCCAAATATTATAATTTATAATAACCATTTTTAATTAAAAACTACTTTATTTAATAAAGTGGCTTTAGTATTGTAAAATCGATAATCTTTTGTTTCGAAGTTGTCTTAAGCCACTCCGCTAAAACCTCCGCATACCTATAAAAACAAACTGAAGAGGAAATTAATCAAAACAAAAACACAGAATTATAGGGAATTAGATAGAGTTTCAGAAAAAACAAACATTTATTTGCTTGGGTCTCTGGAATTTATAAAAATCGTTTATGACTGAAAGGATGCTAATAGACCGAGAGCCCACAGCAAATTTTGGGTGTGATTGATAACAAAAAATAATTAGCATAATTATATAGGCCTTTTATAGTTATTTACAAATGTGAAGGTCTTGCATACTCTAGTGGGCGCAAGAGTGCATTATAGCGCATCAAGTATGCAGTTCTTTCCAAAGTCTAAAAAATTGGGTTACAAAATTTGCCATAACTTCAAAATGAAGAGCTAAGTGCCCTGATTGCAAATATCGACCTCCAAGACGTTTTGAAGGTGGCATTCTTAGTGCAAGAAGTAGCCTATTCTTATCGCGTCTGGCAGGTAGAAGGCTGTCTGTAAAACGTCTTGGACCTCGATATTTTCAATCAGGGGGCTTAACTCTAGATTTTGGCAAAGTTATTATCACAATTATTTGGACTTGGAAAGAATTGCATACTTGATGCACTTTTATGCACTATTGCTCCCACTAGAGTATGCAAGACTTTCACATTAGTAAATAACTATAAAAGGCCTATCTAATTATGCTTATTATTTTTTGTTATCAATCACACCCAAAAATTGCTGTGGGCAATAAATTTTCATAAATAAATTATTTCCGGAAGTTATTAATATGTGAAATCATATCTTGTTGTACTTTTGCGATCGTACGAAAAAGAGTTATCCGAAAACATAAGGACACTCAACTGGTACCTACATACGTTAACTACTATACTACATACATAATTATAACCACAATGCTTCCAGAAGGTGCTATGTGCTATACTCATCAGTAACTGTAACTTTCGAACAAACGAAATGAGTTAGTTTTTTTTTTTTGCTGCAATACAACACACTCCGACCTTGGAGCCATCAAAAACTTAAACTTGTTCCGTTACTGCCCATATACTTAAACTCATAATGTCAATCATGAAAAACGCAATTGCTGCTGGCTTCGTGTGTCTATTTGTTAATGATCAATTCATAATAGGACAGTTTCGTTAAAATACGAAGACACATAAAATAAAATGCAAGACTGGGTCGCACGAACTTGCTTTTATGTAAAAAGTTCAAAAATTAATATTTCTAGAGAAAAAATGTTCATAAGCAAAAAATTAATTTTTTAAATGACTAAAACAACTCGTTAAGTTATTATTTTATAAATAGTAGTTTAGTAGTTAGAGCTAAACACATAATATGTTTTATAAAAGATTTTTAAAACATAGGTATTTAAGAAAAAAATTTGGTACGCCAATTTTAACTAGAAGCTTCTTTAGACAAAATTTCATTGAAATCCGTTCTGTCTATAATGACAAATTCAAAATTCGAAAAACTGGTTTTATGGTCGGTACACTCAGTAATGTCTTAATTTAATTGTTTTTATTAAATTAAAATTAAAATTTATCAAAATTCTCGGAGCCATTTTTGAGAAAAATAAGATTTTTGAAAAAGATTTTTTAACACTTACATGGTGGGTACCTTAATTTTTAGTTAAAACAATTTTTTCCCTCAGATCTTGTAGATTATATTAAGAAACTTTTATTTATTCAAATTTAAAAAATCGAGCAGGGGTTTTCGGAATATTGAGTTTCAAAAAAAAAATTATTGGCGTTTTTCTTTTTTCATTCAGAGTAGAGCACTGAACAGAGCATGAGCATGTCAAACATGGTTTGAACTTTCTCCGAATCGAGTGTGTTCTAAGCGCTCTGAATTATTTTATAAACATCAGAATGATTTCAGCATTTAACACTGTCTACTCAGCTATTTTATACCGAGCTCATAGAGTGCGCTCTGAACAATCTGTGAACAAGCTCTCAACGAAAAAAGAAACACAATCTTTGAACTGTTATACACTCTGAGCTAAAACAGAAACACGATATTTTGTTTGACAGTTCAGGTACTACTCTGAACTAAAAAAGAAAAACGCTTAATATTTAAAATTTTGAGGAGCTTCATAATGATTAAAATCGGTTGTACTGTTTTCGAGAAAATCAAAAACCCCTAAAACCCCTACCTGCGTTCGCCCCTGGATAGGGACAAATGCAGCGAATTTGAACTGAAGCGGCGCGCGGGTAGAGAACTCACTAATTGAATATTTGGAATTTGAGCTGAAGTGGAATCACGAGATGTATGGTGCTAGGAAAATAAAGTGCACGAATGGGTCGCACGAACTTGCTCTTATGTAAAAGACTAAGAATTTCAAAAATCAATGTTATTACAGAGAAACTGTTCATAAGCATAAGATTTATTTCTTAAATGATTTCTGCAGTTAGGGCTAAGAACAGGATGGTAATGTGGTTCAAGTACATTAACTTATGCTAGAACAAAAATTATAAGCTGTTGTATAGTGGCTCATTAAAAAAATAACCTTTTATATACAAAATCTTTAAGACCCTTTTAAGAAAAAATGTTGGTACGCCAACTTTAAGTTTTTATTATTGTTCGAATAAAAATTAAAAAAAAATATTGATCTGTTTTTAAGATATCGAATTTTTCAAAAAAAAATATTTTTTTTTTCAAAAATTCAAAAAATATTTTTTTTAAGTCTTAAAATGCAACGTTTTTTAAACTTTTAAAAAGATTATATACAAAAAATTTCATTAATCCGTTATTCCAATACTGAGAAATTCAAAAAATGGTTCTATGGTACGTAGGTAAAGTCTGTAATATCTTAATTTCATTTTTTTTTATTAAATTATATACCGTAAGAATTAATTGAAAGAAAAAAATTTTATTAAAATTCTACGCACCGTTTTGGAGAAAAATACGATTTTCGAAAAGCCTTTTTTAACATTTATATGGTGGGTTCAATTATATTGAGATAAAATTAAAATTCTTTTTATCACAAGTTGTAGACTATATTAAAAAAAAAACTATTATTTTTCAAGTTAAAACAAATCGAGCAAGGCGCTTTCGAAATATTTTGAGTTTTGGAAAAAAAAATGAAATTTTTTTTAAAAATCCAGAAATAAAATTTTTGGAAAATTTGAATACATAATAATATTCAAAGTTTTGGGAAGCTTTAGTTAAAAAAAAAAATGATCAAAATGGATTGAACCGTTTTTGGAAAGGTTTAAACTAAAAAAATGGTCATAAGGGGGCACCATTAATAAACTTTAAACTAAATGAAATTTTTTTAATTTTTTTAAGGACTCTGTTGAACATTTCGAAAAAAATTCGTATGACCGTTATTTTTGGTTTAAACAAAAATAAAAAAACGTGTGGGGGGCAATTTAAAAACGATATTTACCAAGTTTAACGAAAATTGGCCGAGCCGTTTAGGCTGAAGTCGAACAGACAGACAGACTTGCGAGACCCACTTTTTTCGACTTCACCATCATCGTTATTTCAACTCTGATGATAATCTCCAGTTCGATTTTATTTACAAATGCATAACTTGACTAATAAGTCGCAAGTAAAAATGTATAACTTCGGTTTGGATTTAATCTAGCAATTAAGGTTTTATAATAAGTCCGATTTGGTAAAACGTTTCAATGAAGACATTTATCCCATGACATACCGGGTATCTTTTTAACTGTATGGTTTTACAAAGAACAAAGGTGCCATCACGAAACCAATCAATAATTACAAGCAAGGTATTCTAACTAATGAAGTACATGCAGAATTGAAATCTTAAGACCGAAAATTGTGTTTCACTAAAAAGATCTCCATTTGTCTATTTTGTTAGCTTGTTAGTTTAAGCTTTTAACCAATTACCCAATTGGAATGGTCGAGGATGCTTCATGTCGTTTTAATTTAGATCGAATGAGGGTATGTCAGCGAGCCGAGACAGGTAAGACTAGGATATGTTAGGTTGAAGTGGCTGTCAGCAGAGTTCGTTTATTGTGGTACCATATTTTATCTGGGAGACTTTCTCTTTAATCGTTAAACCAATTAGAGATCCTATTGAAGGTAGCAAGATTGCTTAATGGAGTCAACGTCTTTTCTTTGGGATAACGCAGGACTTGTATAAAGAAAGTAAGGAATCGAGTTCTCCTCTTCTTCATCCATGCAGCTTCTGCATAAATTGGTAGAATAAACTCCAAGTCGGCGTTCATGCCTATCAAATACTGTCCTGTAACAACAGCTCTTACGGAGCCTATATGCGATCTGCTTAAAAATATTAAAAATTTAGAGGGCTATTGATGCAGCACTGGCCAAATCTGTTTAGTCACCAAGCATCAGGTGATTATATTGTTCCACCACTTCTGCGCCATCTCCATCAGAGACCATCGGCAGTTAAGGACTGTTATTGAGCTGGTAGAGACAGAATTAAGAGATTTAATGGCTGCTTTGCTGTCCAAGTAGATACGAATATCTTTATTTGATATTACTTTTTCCTTAAGACAGGACTCCTTTAAAGCCAACATTTCCGCCTAGAACACGCTACAGTGATTGAGAAGTTAAAAAGAGAGATTTAAGTTTAGTCTGTCTGAGTGTACACCTCCATCAACACCGATTTTAGTTTTTGATCCATCGGTGTAAAAATGGATTGAATCATCTTCCAGCAATGCAATGGCCTCCTAGATTTCTCAGAAAGGATGGTTACTTAAAAGCTTTTATCAAATTGAATCTGACGAATGGTGTCTTCGATGAAAGTGAAACGAAAGAGTTCAGAATGATGAAGTGCCCAATTTCACTATTGGTCTATTGCGAGGATGCCGTATATACCAAGGGGTGTTATATGGAATAGAATATCCAGTACAGCGGAGATCGTGCGAAGTTCTCCGCCCATGCACAGACAAACTGACCGTTTGACCTTTTTGTTAGTATTAAGAAATAAGTAAGACAAATCAAGTAATAATGAACCCAAGGAAAAGTCGTTCGATTGTCAAAACATGGTCGGCACTTTGAGGTGCTAAAGTCCTATTCTTTTTCTCGGCTTTTATTTTGTTCTAAATGATTGTCTTATGTTATTTATAAAATTTTGTATTTAGGATTCGAACTTTTTTTTATTTTTTCAAACAAAATGACTAAGGTTTGACCGATTCAAAGGTTTTTAGCTTTAAGTGAAGCAACTGGTTATGGCATCAACTACATACCATAAGCCAATGAGTCAGCTTTAAGATGTTTGAATCATTTCTTAAGGAAATACCATTTTTTAGAGATCCGCAATGCGTTTTCTAATTCCACCATATTGGATTTGATTCGTCATTGAAAATAATGTCAAATTGCTTGCTAAGCACCCACAGAACCGGTACGTGCGACCCAACCGTCCATTCCAATTTCTTAGCCCAAGCTCCACAAAACAAAACATCTCAATGATATGTAACATTTAATTTATTCCCATGCTAAACGGTTTTGTATAAAAATGTTAATCGACCGAAATCCTATGACAATGAATATGTGGTGTTTGCGGATTTTTATTATTTGAACCGCTTTATTCATCGAAAGAAAGTTTATTGTTTGCGATGGGTGGCAGGGAAGTAGATAGCGACTACGAATTAATAGGGTGTTACGTAATCACATGAGTGTGAGTAAAGTATGCTTTATGAATGTGACATTATAGATAGAAGTGAAATAGATGAAGCACACCCATACAGAATGGTTCAAGAGATTGAGTTGGAAATGTAATTCAACTTTATAGTTAGAGTAACTCATTTTAAGTAGAAAAATTGTTATTTAAAAAAAATGTACAACTTGTATATGAAAGTAAAAGTAGATTTTGGCGGCCATGTTGTTTTGGTGACATCTGTCAAACTTTATTATTCAGTCACTGATGCCAAACCAATATGGTAAGTTACACGATTGAACAGCGCGTCCAAATGATAAAAAACTTTATTATCGAAATGATTTAAAATGGTAATTACTTTTTCGAAAACGACAGTGGTGAGTGCTATAGAACAATGATAAGTAATTTCTGATGGCCCAAATTAAACCAAATAAACATGTCACATAGCAGACGCCACGATTGAAATTCACTATAAGGTAATTTCGCCATCAAGCTCATGCGATTTGATCCCCGGGTATTTTTTGTGGAGGTTTTGAAGATGCGATCTATACGAATAAACCAAAATCGTCGGATGCCCTTAAGGTCAACATAGCACCAGGCCATCGCTCAAAATCTACCAAAATCTACCGGATCTATTTGGAAGAGTCTTTGAAAATAATTATGACTCGAGTCTATGTTACCCTTAAAGTTGTTCGGTTGCCGTTTTAGTTTTAATGGGTTGCATTACCAGACTATGAGAGATATAATTTCAAAACTCTTGTTTTCCACTTTTTTCAAAAAATGAGTTAAATATGAGAAGTTTATCTTAAAAGGGTCGTTATCTAGGTATTTAACGAAAACATATATCAGAACTCATAACTTCATATAAATTTTGAGGCTCAAAAGTTCGATTTTTTTAAAAAACCATCCAATTCCACTTAATCGTTCAAAGTTTTTTTTCGTTTTACTCAAAATTCATCAAAGTGGAAAAGAAGAGTTTTGAAATTTTACCCCCCTCACTTATTCTATTTGAACAGCCAATTTTATTTACGATATAAAGCTAAGGTACCATATGGCATCTTATACAATCAGTAAAAAAATCGAACCCTTGATTTTGGTCAGACTGATATTACGATGAGACTGAAGACAAAAGAAGTTATTCTCGGAATTCCGTCCCTAAACGCCGTAAACTACCCGTCCCATTTTCTTTAAGCCGATTGTTTTTTTTTTTTGAGATCCAAACCGCATCTGTAACACAATTTAGTTTAGAAATTTTTGCAAATATTTTTTTTTTCTCAAAAAATTCCCACAGATTTTCTTAAAAAAATCAAAAAATTTCATTTAGTTAAATCTAGATAACGGTTGACAAAATAAAAAACGAAAAAAAGTTATTAATGGTAACCCGTAGACAGTAGCGTAGCGTGGGTTTTTGCCGCCCGGGCAGAGCGAATTTTGCCGCTACTTAACTTACCTTGTTATAATTTAATTTTTTATTCACAGATTCATTATATTTCTTTATATTATATTATATAGATAAAAGTGTCTAATCGGGTGATGATTGCTGAACAATAAAATCAGTTTTAAAAAAAATCAACCCGCACTGCCTTTTATTATTATTATTCTTATACTCGTAGTTATAGTAATAATTATTATACCTATAATATTTTTTTTTATTTCTATTATTGTTATACATAAGG
Source organism: Philhelius festivus (assembly GCA_963931855.1). Classification (NCBI taxonomy): domain Eukaryota; kingdom Metazoa; phylum Arthropoda; class Insecta; order Diptera; family Syrphidae; genus Philhelius; species Philhelius festivus. The sequence goes on along the minus strand of OZ007556.1, from coordinate 69,748,969 downwards.
AAATGAAGAAACAGAAATATTGGCCAAGGATTATTTTTACCTTAAACATACTTATTTCACAACAGCCCATCAAAATTAAAGTGTTCAAAACTGGTTTTATCTTTAAAAATCTGCAATTAATTTGACACCAACGCGATGTACACCGTCTGATTTATTATTTAAAAATCGTTTTTTATATTAGGTAGGTATATGTATGTAGGTGTAGGTATGTACATTTATGTATATAAAATTTTGAAAATATTAAAAAAGAAATTGTTACGCCATTTTTTAGTACTTATTAATGCGGAGTTAAAAATTAATTTTGAAAAAAATTATCCACCCATTTTTGAAATATCGAATTTTCAAAAAATAATTTTGATTTTTTTTTAATCCAAAATTTTATTTTTTGAAAATTTTGATATGCAATATTATTCAACCAGGAGCTCTTGTTTAAAAAAAAAATCATTAAAATCGGTTGAGCAGATAATGAAAAAAAAAAAAAAATGGTTCCATGAGAGATACTTTCATTAGACGATAGACATTTTTTCACAATAATATTATCGTATATCGTATTTATGTATGTTAACTCACACAAAAATGTTGATCAAAATCGTTATATGAAAATTTTTTATTTAAAATCTGCTGGATAATGTCAAGAATCTGTTGCGTACTAAGTTTAGTTAAAATCGACCAACTTGTTTTCGAGATTTTTAAAAATTTTGGTATACAATATTTTTATACTTTTAGAAAACATTCTCTGTAAAAAAAAAATTGATCAAAATCAGTGGAATCGTTTTTGAGAAAATCGAAAGTCAAAGAAATGGTTCTATGGGAGATACCATTTATAACCATTTTTGGGAATTTTTTTTATAAAATGAAAGCCCTTTTGTAAGAAAATTACTGAATTTACTTTAAAATTGTGGGCACGTTTTTGATAAAAATAAGATTTTCATTTTTTGCTAAAAAAAATTGTACGACAGGTACCTACCGTTATTTTTGGTATTAAACTGCCCAAAAAACCTGGTACGTTTAAAGAAAATCGACCGAGTTGCTTAGAATTGCAAGACCCACTTTTTTCAACTTCGCTATCATCATAATCATAGAGATAACGATGTCAACTTTGATCAAAATGTCGAGTTTGATTTTTTCACGAATCCATAACTTGCAATATAGTACCTACCTATAAAAATCATTTAATTTTTATTGATTATTAATAAAATTTTTCCTGAAATCGTTTTTCTATTTTTAATAATAACTTATTAACTTTCGATTTCTCGGTAAAAATTAGAGAATTCAATTTTTTACAAAAATGTGAGAAAATGTTTTTTATAGAACTTATGGTTCTTGAGATATGGAGAAAACACTCTTAATAAAGCGAAATGGAGGTTTCAACTCCGAAAAGTCAATGAACTATTTCCGAGCCATCAGCTAGGTATTTCGTTTTATCAATTTACTTACTTTATGTAATCAATCCAAAGGGGTAAAATGAAAATATCTTGCGCTTATGTAGGTAGGTACTGTACCCGTACACACAATTTTAAAAAAAATTTCACAACACACGAAACACAAACAAGTTAAATGTTAAACTGCAACTAATTTTGTATTTAACTAGGATGTTTGCAAACTTTACTGCATTTTACGTTAAAATAAAACAGAAAAAAATACAACTGACTAACACACCTTAGTTAAAAGATACAACAATATACGAATACATGGACTCTTATGAGCCAAATCACATTGAATCAGTCGAAATAAAAACGAAATGTTTTTGTCTCAACTTCTCGCCTTACGAGCAGGGTTCGAACCGCAGGCGCAGTAGTAAAATTTTGGAGCAGACTTATAAAAAAATAAACGAATTGAAAATTTCTGGAGTAAATTTAGATTTAGTAATTCAGTTGCAAAATTTATTAACACAGTGGTCATTCCCTTTCATGTGGCTTGGCTAAAGAAATTTTGAATTTTTCAGTGTGGAAAAAAATTAGTGCCTACCTAAGTGTTAAAAAACGGAGTAACGAAGTAGATCTTCTTTCTTTCGTAAAATTGAAGTAAATTTACTCCGATTGGAGTAAGATCTCAGGCAAAACATGACGATGACACAACAAAAAAAAAAAAACAAGAGACAGACGTGTATCATTGCCGACAGCGAAACCGTAGCGCGAAAATCTTTTATATTATGTACTTACGTCCTACGCACACACACGGAACTTTCAGCTCAAAAGGAAAAAATATATTTCTGAAAAGGACAGTACCTATATTTTTTCACAATTAAAATTTGTTACAAAAGTAAGCTTACACTTAGCTTAGAAAAAATATAAAAACATAACATACAAAAACCATTATTTACATTAACGTATTTAGAAAAATTGCAGCAAAGTGCCGCCCGGATATTTTGAAAAATTGCCGCCCCGAAGCGAAGTGCCGCCCGGGGCCTGTGCCCCCTTTACCCCCCCCCCCATCGCTACGCCACTGCCCGTAGAACAATTTTTTTTTTCTGTTTTTGATTTTCTCAAGAATGGTACAACCGATTTTGATCATTTTTGTATGATTAAGTTTTCCAAATGTTTGGATATAGTATTTTTTATTCAAATTTTCTATTTTTTTATTTTCAAAACAAAATAACTTGAAAACCCCTTGCTCAAAAACAGTTCCACAGATTTCATTTAGTTAAAGGTTGAAATGGTTTAAAAAAAAATGTTCAAAAACTTGTTATTAATATTTTTCTCAAGAACGGAGCTTGAAATTTTGATACATTTTTTTTCTTTCCATTAACTTTTACGACCTATAATGTAATAAAAAAAGGCAATTAAGATATTACTAAGCGTACGTACCAGAGAACCATTTTCCAAATTTTGAATTTCTCATTAATTTTTTTTTTTGAAAAATTGGATATCTCAAAAACAAGCCAATAATTTTTTTGGAAATTTAATTTTATAAATTAGATAAAAATGTTTTGAATATTTTGTACATTAAATTATTTTCCAAGAAACCGGTACAACGACTTAACATATTTGTTCTTGTATAGATTAACATTTGGTAAAGAAATCACATGGCATCCTGTTTTTATCTTTTACTTTTAAAGGTGTGTGTCCACACCAAATAAACATTTCAGGAAAGATAGTTTAAAAAATATTTCTGAAACGCTTCCCATTTGCTTAAAAAGCATTTCAGAAACATTAATGAAACATTTGAGAAATGTTTAAGATATGTTCTTTTGGTGTGGACTTTTTGAGAAACATTTCTGAAATGTTTCTTTACTACTACTACTTTATTACTAATTTTTACTTGCAGCTTATAGGTACTATAAGGCAAGTTATGCATTCGTAGAAAAATCGGACTCGAGGTTTTGATCAAAGCTTACATTACGATGATAGCGAAGACCAAAAAAGCGCGTTTCGCAATTCTGTATGTCTGTTCGACTCCAGCTAAACGGCTCGGCCGATTTTCTTCAAACTTGGTAGATATGGGTTTTAATTTTTCCCCCCCGGATGTTTTTTTCTTCAAAAATAACGGTACCTGCCATACGATTTTTTTTCGAAATTTTATAAATATTTTTTTTCTCAAAAATTGTCCCACAGATTTTTTTTAGGAAAAGTTCATAAAAATTCATTTAGTTAAACCAGGTAATGGTTGACAAAAAATTTCCAAAAAATTATTATTTTTGGTACCCCGCTTGAAACCTTTTTTTTATTTTTGATTTTCTCAAAAATAGTAAGACCGATTTTGATATTTTTTCTTATGGATTTTTTAAAAAAATTTCAAAATTTTTTTTTGAAAACTCAATATTTCGGAAACCCCGTGCTCGATTTTTTTAAAACTTGATAAATTAAAGTTTCTTAAAATAATTACAAAATATGAGAAAAAATTATTTTACCTAAAAATAACGGTACCCTACATACAAATGTTAAAAAATGGTGTTCGAAAATCGTATTTTCTCGAAAACGATTCCGAGAATTTTGCTTATTTTTTTTTCTCGATTAATTTTTACGATACATAATTTAATAAAAAAAAATTTGAAAACAAGATATTACTGACTGTACCTACCATAGAACGATTTTTTAAAATTTTGAATTTCTCATGAATTTTTTTATAGGAAAACTTATAAAAAGTTTAAAAAACATAGCATTTCAAAACTTTAAGAAAAATATTTTTTTTTTAATTTTGAAAAACAATCTTCTTTTTTTTTGGAAAATTCAATATCTCGAAAACGGCGCAATATTTTTTTTTTAATTTAATTTTTATTCGAACAATAATAAAAACTTTAAATTAGCGTACCAAATTTTTTTTCCAAAATGTTTTAAAAATATTTTATATAAAAGCTTATTTTTTTATGAAACCACTACAAAGACTTATAACTTTTGTTCTTGCATAAACATTTGCTTAATTCATATGGCATCCTATTTTTACCTCCAACTACTAAAGAAGTTGTTTCAGTCATTTAATAAATGAATTTTATGCTTAAGAGCAGTATTTCTCTAATAACATTTATTTTTGAAATTCTTAGTCTATTACATATTAGCAAGCTTTTTTATTTTCTTTTAAGCGCATGAATATTTTTGTCTACCTCTTTTTGGCCGATTAATATTTTCGGAAATTTCAGAAAAAGCATTTTTTTGATTTAATTTTTAAAATTTTCGTCAAGTGGATACCACAAAACTTTTTTCTCGTTACTCCACACTTTTCGCGACATTTTTATATTTATATGAACAACCACTCACGCACTATCTAGTATGTAGCTTTGTAAATGCTTGGAAAACAAAGAAAGTTTTCCATTCGGAATTGGAAATAGGGAAACATTTCACAAATGTTTCGCGAGCGTCCAGACAATAGTAAACATTTTAGAAACATCTAAGAAACATTTCAGAAACTTTTCAGAAATATTTTCTGTTTCTGAAATGTTTTTTTAACGCTCTAACGGGCAAAATAGTAAAAATGGTCGAATCAAGTTCATATTTTTTTTTGCAGGTAGATATAGGTAAAATAAGCATACATATATTTAAATTTTCAGGCAAAAATATCATCCAGATCGACCGCCAGGTGAGAATTATTGAAGACCGTCTCAAGACAGTCTTGTCGGTTTGCGTGTTAAAAATACGGCTATAATTCAATTTTTTTTATTAAAAAAAAAACAAGAAAACAAGTATAAAAGGTTTTATTTTCTATGGTGGTAGTCCCAGAAACAATTTTTGTTGCTCGTAGCTGTACAGCACATATAAAGTTCACATTTGGAACAATAGACTTGTGTGTCTGACTTTTTACAGTGCTTACACCTTTTCTTTTCGGTTTTATCCACCCAAATCGGAAAATGATTCTCTCCATCAAAACGAACATCATCAACGGGGTGAACAGCTATATCCAATACTGGATGTGTTCGGAACTGGTGATGTTGGTCGGTCCACACTTTGAGCCGATGAGGGTCGTCCTACCGGTCGTTTTTCTTTGAAAGAAACAAGTGCAGCAGCTTTTTTCTCCCGAAATTGTGGAAGCTGCGGGAGCTGTTCTTCCCCGAACAAATCATTCCGTTTTTTGGCCTGAATTCTTTTATATAAAATGTAGGCGTTCGTTGCGGCCATTTCATTTCAATAAAATGGTAAAAGAGCCTCGTCATGATGTTTCGGCTTTTAAAAATTAAAAAAAAAAATTACCTCTAATTGTGCCTAAACTGCCTCGGGATCGTAAATAGACCAAAAGAGAGATGTTTAGAAGTTATCGAAGTAGAGTATATGGTTAGCAAACTCGGGAATTTTTTGCGATAACCGAACAACAACATTGAATGTAGCTCATAGATCCGGGGTGCCAGGTAAGATGACATTATCACCTGCACCATTGTACACCTCAAAACGATAGTCAAATCCATTTGAATCGCAGAGAACAAATAATTTGGTGGCTGATTTTGGGATTGAATCAAACCGCTCATTGAGTTTGTTGGCTAGAACACGGATTCAAAACAAAGAGTCGTATCTAGTTTCACCTTTTTTTTCTACGTTGAGATTCATCTTGAAAACATAAAAACCTCTTGATTGCAGTAAATCGTTTTACCGACATACATTTTTGGATCGATGAGAAGGCATTTTTGCCCCAGTATCTATCCATATTAGGATAACGGTATAGCGACATAAAAATCAATATACCGATATAATTTCCTATTTCTGGGGCAGAAGTTTTGAAACCAGAGTTTATGTTTACCGTCAAAGCACAACGATTTGTCTATTCAGCGATAAGCTCAATAATTTCTTCAGTAAAAAAAATGATTAAAAATTTCCAATTGGCTTGTCAAGGTTTTTGACACTCATTATCAGTGATGCATCACGACAAAATGCAACTTCATTTACGTGTAGGCGCATTGAACGTTTACGCCAGACCAATTTGGAAAGCTTTTTTGAGTCTTTTGTAACAGCACTAAGCACTCCACTGAATCCCCCAGAAGATGGCTGTGCTATCGCTCACGTTTTCGAAGATCCATCTAATTCATAAGAATTCATTTTGATCATAAAATATTCCCTTATTGGCTTGACAATAATGAGCACCGTCTAGAGACGGTCTTGCATTTTTTGCTTCCAACAGACACATAACACTGTTTTATCACTTTAATTTTATTACTAAACAAAAATAAATTAAATAATATACTTACAGTAAAATTATGAGTTCGATTTTTTTATTCTAATTGATTTTTTTAAACAATTGAAAATGTACAAAATAAAAATTTAATTTCTGATGATGATTCAATGAATGTTCGCACTAAAGTAATGACAGCACTCAAACACCTGTTCGAAACGAAATGACAGAGGTATTAAATTGTACATAAAAGTAAACAAAAACAAATTTCTGTTGCCTTAAACAAAAATAAATTTTAAATTTGACACTGGAGGCAATAAACTGAAGGCAGTCTTGAGACGGTCTTACCCGTTAGAGGGTTAATGTTTCTGAATTATTTCAGAAATGTTTCAAAAATATTTCCTTGGTGTGGACACACCTTAAGAGTTTAAAAAATAATCGTATGCTTATAAAAAGTTTTCTCTCATAACATTCATTTTTAAAATTCTTAATCTATTACAAAAGAGCAAGTTCATGCGACCCAGTCATGCATTTTATTTTCATTGATCTTATAGTTGAAGGGAAAAATAAATTGAGATATTTTCGTATAAGCTCAAACAAAGTTTTAAGCCACCCTCAACTTGAGGTACTTACTAATCGGCGATATCCACCCAAATATTAAAGTTGTTCCGAAAATATAGCATTACATACCTGACTATTATATAAGCGTATACAAAATCTAGGCATCATGCTGTGGTTTCTAATAGATATAGAGGCGAAGATTTTAAGATTGAGCACGTGCTTGAGGCAAATCAGCATCGTTTTCCGAACTTAGCCTAAAGCCAATTATTTTTCTTTTTCTCAAAAATACAAAAAAAAAAACACAGCACAATGCAAAATGGATTGGACCAACATTACGAGGGAAGAATTTTTAATTAGCTTTTAGGTAGATTATATGAAGACATTTAAATTCTATTGGAGTAAAATGTTACCGATTGTTATCGAAAATGGTGAATAAAGATAAGTTTTACATAAAGTCTGAAATGACTGCATGGCTTTGTTGTATCTAATTATGTTAAGTTATTTTTGTATTGTTTTTAAACAACAAATAAAATTGTTTTTTTTTTTTCTGTCCCATGCTCTGTGTTATGTTGTACTCCAATTAAATTTATTGTTTATATGCATTAGTCTTTAGCCCCAAAAAAGATCTATGTGAGATTTTACCAACGAATGAGATTCAAAAACGAGTTAAAATCTAATTTTTCGTTTTTTCAGTGATAAGTAGCTCAAAGAAGCAGTGGCATTATGTCCCAAACAGCTCTATTCTTTATACGCTTCGTCAAGGACTCTTCTGTTAAACGTAGTATATTCCATTTTACAATTTTCCGGAGCACAATCTGCTCCAGAACGAGATTTAAGAAATCACATTATAATGTGATGCCTTTTATTTTCAGCTGAGCTGGGTCAGCGGATTCAAGGGTTTTCCCAAAGAAAAACTCGGAATAAGAAGGAAGAAACTTCGGGTTTGATTATTAAACCAGAAGCATTTACAATATAATTAAAAAATTTGAAAACTTATTCTTTATAACAGTTTATATCATAAAAATTGGAATCTTGTAATATTGAACTACAGGAGTAGACTCAACCCAAGGTGCTCACCCAGAACGAGTAAGTCGCCAGGAATTTAATTTCGCCCAAGCCTGATCCAAGGAAATATCAAGTACGCTCGAGGATTATCAAAAGAGCAAGATGAAATTTACTTTTGGATTTTATCACAAGGAACCCTATAAGCTTGCTTTATCCTAATGGTCCACCATATTTTCCAGCTACTAAAAAGGCTTCACCCTAACAATAGATTTGATATAGTTACAAATTGTATAGAACTATAATAACACAATCTATTACTTTACATGCTCTTAGTTCCGATCATATACCTCTGAACTTTGATATTTTACTAAGTGGAAAAAGATCAAACGTGAAATACCTAGATTTAAAAAGTGGAAATTGGGATCGGTTTGGAACAAAAATAAAAAGGAGTATCCGTAATATACCCTGTGACCTTGAAAATATTAACAATTATCAACAAATAGATGAAAAAGTTGATACTTTAACAAAAAGTATACTGGAAAGTATCGATGATGCATGCCCTAAAAAATCTATAACAAATATAACAACAGTTCTACCTTCTTATATTTATCAATTATTAGGAGATAATGGGCTAGATTCAAACAAGAAAACGATTGTGGTTTAGTGACCTTTCTCACAAAGAAAATTTCTTTTGAGATCTCAAAGTACAAAAATTATTCTTGGAACAAAAAACTTAGTTCACTGGAACCCAAAATGTATGTTTCCAGTGAAGATATCCAGCTTATTATTAGTATTTTGCGCAATAAAAAATCACCTGGTTCTAATAGCTTAAAAAATATTTATTTGAAAGAGTTGCCAAAATCAGTCATCTGTTTTATTTTTTTTACTTGCGACTTATAGGTAGATACTATAGAACTCGGGATTTTGATAAAAGTTGACATTACGATGTTAGCGAAGACCAAAAAAGTGGGTCTCGCAATTCTGTCTGTCTGTTTGACTACAGATAAACGGCTCAGCCGATTTTCTTCGAACTTGGTAAATATGAGTTTTAATTTTTCCCCCCGGATGTTTTTTTTCTTTTTTTTTTTAGACCAAAAATACCGGTACCTGCCATCAGAATTTTTTTCGAAATTTTATAAATATTTTTTTTTCTCAAAAAGTGTCCCACAGATATTTTAAGAAAAATGCATACAATTTCATTTAGTTAAACCTAGGTAATGGTTAAAAAAACTTTCCAAGAAATTATTATTTTTGGTACCCCCCTTGGAACCTTTTTTTTTTGTTTTTGATTTTCTCAAAAACGGTACAACCGATTTTTTTATATTAAGGCTCCCCAGCAGTTTCAATATTATTGTGTTTTCAAATTTTCAAACAAATTTTTTTTTGGATTTTTAAAAAAAATTTCAAATTTTTTTTTGAAAACTCAATATTTTGAAAACCCAATGCTCGATATTTTTAAAACTTGATAAATAAAAATTTCCTAAAATAATCAACAAGATATGAGAAAAAAAAATTATTTTACCTGAAAATAACGGTACCCTCCTTACAAATGTTAAAAAATGGTTTTCGAAAATCGTATTTTTTTCGAAAACGGTTCCGAGAATTTTGCTTAAATTTTTTTTAAAGATGTTTAATTTAATAAAAAAAAAAATTTGAAAAAATATATTACTGACTGTACCTATCATAGAACGATTTTTTTTTTTGTTTTAATTTTAAATTTCTCATTATCGGCATAACGGATTTCAATGAAATTTTTTAGAGAGAACCTTATAAAAATTTTAAAAAACAGTGCATTTCAAAACTTTAAGCAAAATATTTTTTTTTTTTTTTTTTTTTTTTTTTTTTTGAATTTTGAAAAAAAACTAATTTTTTTTGGAAAATTCAATATCTCGAAAACGGCTCGATATTTTTTTTTGGAAATTTAATTTTTATTTGAACGATAATAAAAACTTTAAATTGGCGTACCAAAATTTTTTCTTAAAAATGTTTTAAAATTTTTTTTATATAAAAGCTTATTTTTTTAAGAAACCACTACAACGACTTTTAATTTTTGTTCTTGCATAAACCTTTATTTGCTTGAATCACATGGCATCCTATTTTTACCTCCAACTACTAAAGAAGTTGGTTTAGTCATTTAAAAAATAAATTTTATGCTTATGAACAGTTTTTCTCTAATAACATTCGTTTTTAAAATTCCTAGTCTATTACATAGGAGCAAGTTCGTGCGACCCAGTCGTGCATTTTATTTATAATAAATTCATGTCTACTACAGTATTTCCCAACAACATGGAAAAAGGCTGGAGATTTCTAAGGTTTTTTCGGGTTATGACGGGTTGAATTAGTAAAGTCTCCGGCTACTTGCGTGGCTGGGGACTTTTAAGGTTTAATTGGGTTATAACGAGGAGTTAACTGGTGAGGTCTCCAGCTTCTTACGTGGCTGGAGACTGTTAAGGTTTTTAAGGGTATCTTATTTGTAGTAGCAAATAATAGGGGGATCGTCGTCCTCGTTCTTTAGAACAAAGACTAGGAGTGTCTTTTCTAGCTTGCCGTAAGATCAGCAAAAGACTAGGATGCACATTGAGTTGTTGGTTTCTACCCCGGCCGACTTCTTGGTGTGTATCCTATGGGTTGACAGGCCCAGGGTTTTGCAGGAGCCCATCTGGAGGTGACTGGTTCAGATCTGGAAATTCCGAAGCTTGAGACAAGAACTTGGACTAAGTCCGGGTTCGGATCGCCTAGAAAGCTCCATGAAATGACGAAGTTGCGAAGCTCCACTGGAAGCTATATTGTGGTACCATGGGAGATAGTGCCCATTTGAGTTTGAGGATTGAGTTTTATCCTCTGCTCAAAGCCTATCTATGAGGTAGGCCCCCTAGTAGGGGCATCATGGTGGCTTTGGTTACTCCGAATGCGGAAACACACGATTTTCAAGATTCTTTTCTTGAATTCAAGAGGTGCTAGATAGACCTCGCCTCCAAAGCAAGAGGTGTGCATATGCTGCAACATATCACAACCTTGGCACCGATATAGCTTGCAGATGATACTGCTATAATTAGTTCGAGGGAATTAGGGCGTGATATTGAAGATTCACTTCAAAATGCACTAAACACTGTTCAAAATTACTTTGATTAATGGAAAATGAAAATCAACGCTAATAAAATTCAAGCAATCTTGTGCACTAGAAAAAGAAAACTTTATGCTTTTCCATTAAGTCATTGGAAAATTAAAAAATTGATATTTCGTGGGTAAATTCTGTAAAATATCTCGGTGTATATTTAGACAAGAAATTAACTCACCGGGAACATGTAAATAACACTTTAAATAAAGTAAGTATCGCAATTAAAATGTTATATCCATTGATTTGTCGATGCTCTAATTTAAGTAATTATAACAAAATTATTATATTCAAAGTCATTTTTCAAGCAATTATCTTATATGCATGCCCAGTGTAGAGAAAGTGCGCGAGATCACATACCAATAAAATCTCCCAAAATAAAAAATTTAAAATGATGTTAGATTTGCCCTGGCATTACTCAACATCACGCTTACATGAGAAAAGTGGATTATACTAAAAACTTCTGAAAAAATTGAAAAACTGAGCGAAATTTTTTTTGAAAAATGTAAATGCTATCTTGTTAATGCTATCTTGTTATATTATAAATATTAATGAACTCTGTGATATTTTTGTTTATTGTATTTCCTTGTATAGAAATTGTTTATTCATTAAATTCGGTATTTATTTAATTGTGCATTGCTTATAAATGTATTTATTAATTATTTATTTAAATCTCTATTTATGTATTTATTAACCTATTTATGTATTTAATCTCTTATTTATTTATTTATTAATTAATTAATTTATTTATTTTCTTTTCTTCTTTATTTATTTAATTTTTTTTCTCAATGTTATTTAAGCATCTGGCAATCCAATTAGTTCTTAAGTTTCTTTTACCAACTTAACAGACTTTTAAATAGAAGTCCATACAATAAATTTAAAAATATTAAATGAAGCTTTTTTTTACGTAGTTTTCCTTCAAAAAAATAAAAATTTTTTTTTTGTTAATCCTTATCTTCAGTTGTAAGATAAAACCAATATCATATCTCTGTGCAAGCTGTGTATCATTGTAAATTGTAAAAACTTTATTCTACGATAATAAATATATAACTATCTATAAAGAGCAAGATTGGAAAATCGGTTGGAATCTAAATCCGCCCAAGGAAAATCTAAGGGAATATCAAATTAACCATTTAAATACTAAAAATATGGTACTTAACCGGAACACGAGCGCACTACGGGCAAGCGGATATGTGGCCATATTTAAGTTTTGAAAACCAAATTTCACCGGATAATAAATTTACCTCATTTGTACAGAATCTGGATTTAAAGAAACTTTGAATTTGCCCTAAGGGTTATATCCAATGTCAACTAAAAAAGGGATTTTTTTTCGATGAAACCCCATAAAACATGTCTCCCCCACCTTGAATTATCTTATTCTTAAAAAAATTTCTAGGTGGTGACAAATTTCTTGGAGCGATTTTTGTCTGGAGCCCCAATTCTAAATAATTACCAAAAATTTATATACAATTTAAAAAAAATATTTAAATCTTATATGACACATAAGGTCCTAAACTTGTACATTGGGTTAGTTAAAAAAAAATATAAATATTATATTTTACATGTCAACTTAAAATTAAAATTCGGTTGACTTTGATGTTCTCGAGGTGTTCCATTCCGGTTGTCCAGTGGAGGTAAGGCGGAACCTGTATCAGCGTAGAAGGCAACGTCTGCTTCGTCGTTGTCCGTGAAAATAATGTCGTCTAGGGTTTCACACTGAGGAACCTTGGCTCGGGATGTTGTTGCTCAGTGGCCAACCTTCTCATTAGCTGATTAGGGTAATTGACGGTGTTTTGCAATAGTTTCACTGCCAAATTTAGTAGATATTTGTCCAGCGTCTTGCTCGCAGTCAGTCGAAGTGGATTCCGGTGCAGATTCTTATCATCTTTCTCTCGAACATTTAAAGTTCCTTCATCTTACAGATCGTGCAGATTTTAACAGTCGCACAGTGCGGTATTTTGATCAAAAACCTGGCCATAAATCAAAAAAAAAAATTTTACCTCCCAGGATTAAGCTTGTGTCCGATAACAGGTAGATAACCAGGCTACTCTATAGTGAAGTCTATCTATAAACTGGTCACCCCCGTTCGCGACACCATCAGTTGCAACTAGTACTAGTTGAGTAAGCACGATTTTTTTTGCGGTTTTTAAAAAAAAAGTGTATTTTTTGCGCGTTTTTTTTTCAGTCTTAAAAGTGATTTTAGTGAAAAAATTTGATATGGATATCGTTAATCAAGGTATGTATAGTATTTTAAGCAAAAATTTATTTGTATATCCATAGGGTTGCCATCCGTCCGTATTTTCCCGGACATGTACTCTTTTTTCACTGTGTGGGGGAGGTCCGGGATAGTTTTTGTTAATTGTCCGGGATTGTACTCCTTTTATCCATTGTGTATCTATTTATTTTTATGCTACTTATAATTAAATGGTTATTCAAAAATGAACCGAGGCCCATTAAAATTAAGTGAACGAACAGATCCAATATATGAGAAAAGAAATTATAGAACAATTGCCCAACTTATTGTTAAAGCTCTTACACAAAATAACTTATTATCAAAAGTAAGTGGATTTTGCGTTGACAATTATTGCAATACTAATTTTGGTGGAAGACAAAGGAAAGGTTCTAACAATGTCTATTCAAAGTTAAAATCTTTAGTCAACCAAAACATGATAGGTGTAGGATGTCCACCACATTAGTCAATGCGATCTACCATGGATGTGATACTTTACCAGTTGACGCCGATATCATAATTGTAAAAATATACAACTATTTCTCTATCTACACAGTCAGAACGGAAAGACTTCGAGATTTTTCTGAATTTCTTGAAAATGAATATAAGCCTTTCTTATACCATTCGAAAACCAGATGGCTTTCTCTCTATCTTGCTGTTGAACGTCTTTTGCTTATGTACGAGAATCCGCATACAATATTGCAAACATTTTTTAAAGACGACTTAAGCGAGGCGTATTTATTTTTGGTTCATTCTCTCATGTCAACATTCAACGTCAATATTCAAAAACTTGAAAAACAAGACATTCCTATTATTGAAACCGTGGAAATTTTACAAAATATTGTCAATAATATTTACGAGCGAATCGATAACGATTTTGTTCCACTTAAAATTAAATCTATTTTAAAGAAGCTTGATGATTCCAGCTGTAAAGAAATCGTTATTAAATTCACGGGACAAAAGATAGCAAAAAACTGTTACCTGAGGCCGTCAAAGGAATTATTTTAACAAAAGAATTAATTTAACAAAAAAAGGCAACAGTGATATACTTAACAGTATTAGATGTAATGAAAAATACAACAAGCACTGTAAAGGCTATTTATGTATTAAAAAAAAAACAAATAAAGTTCCTTTTTTTATACATCAAAGATGTTTTGTAACTTAAAAATGTGATTTTTAAACTAAATATTTGTTTTTATTTAAATGTTAATACAATTTTTTGTTTCCTCTTACAATATAAATGTGTTTATTCTGTCCTTGTTTTGTACTCTTTTTTCAATCCTCATTTGTCCGGGAAAGTCCGGGTTTTTGAAACTCCAGTACTAGTTTCATCTAAACATATCTGGCTACCCTATATATCCATCTTAACTTTTTCATATCGATGAGTTGAAGTAATCACTTAAAAAAATTGCACTTTTTTCGCTGTTTTTTTCAAACATTAGTGTTTTTGAAATAGCGCAACACGCCGCAACATAGTCTATCATACATTTTATTAAACTGCTGGATATGTAGAACAATCTTACATTTCAAGAGTTTGCACAAGTTTGCACCTAAGAAAAAACAGAGGCTTTGAAAAAAAACCCTTTAAAACGACCTTTAATAATAGATTTTTATATTATTCCAGATGACTCTAATTCCACCTTAGCTATGACCAGAAAACAGCTTCACGAGTTAGTAAAAGGAAGCTCACAAAGGTGTTTTGACGAAAAACTTGAAGATTTGGATAAAAAACTTATGGATATAACAAATTGTCCCCCAGAGAAAGAAGATGAACTTCTCAACATTATCAAGGCGTTCAAACCAAATTATAAACGAAGATGGCAACTCTGCCACAGAATAGAAAGCCGTTTCTTGGATAAGAATGAAGAGTGGCTTAGCGAAAAAATAATACTACCTATTGGCATACTTCCCGGAAGGTCTAAAGGTCGCCCAAGCAAAGAATTCGGGGAATCAAGTGACCGAACAAAACGTCGAAAAATAGTGGAACTTCGAAGGAATGTGTCTGTTGATGAACTGACATACGCAGCACAGATGAGTCAAAGAGCGACGGGAAATAATGATGTAGCCAAAGTGATTCAAACTGTGACAAAAACTCCAACCAGGGCTATGAAGTTCCGAAAAGCAGCTGCGATTGGCAGTAAAGCCCTGAAAACGAAGAAACACACACCTGAAAACGCCTTGAGGATATTCGTCGATGCCAATTTAACTGTAAGTCAATACGAAGTGATTCATCAAGCCAACAAAGATATATATCCGTGCTACACCTACTTGTATAAAGCTAAACAAGAATGTTATCCACCAAAAAGCGTCAGTGAGACAGTTGCCGAAGTGAAGCTCCAAGATTTAGTGGATCACACAATATCGCGATTATGTAAATATTTGGAACCAGAACTCTCACAGTGCTTGGATAACAGGGAAACCGATTTAGAGCTAATATATAAGTGGGGATGCGATGGATCTACTCAAAGCCAATACAAGCAGAAATTTGAAGATGACGACAACAGTGATGCAAATATATTTTTGAGTTCCCTTGTGCCTCTTCGTCTAAAGTCTGGGAGTGAAATTATATGGCAAAATATCCACTCTTCATCACCGAGGTGGTGCCGACCAATACGGATTCGTTATTTGAAAGAAAATAAGGACATAACCAATGAAGAAATCGAATACATTGAAAACCTGGCCCGAAATCTTCAAGCAACAAAAGTAAGCGACAACATAAGAATCAACCATGTACTGCTTCCAACAATGGTCGATGGAAAGGTGTGTAATGCAGCTACGAATACTTCATCTACATTACGTTGTTACATATGCGGAAAAACTTCAAAAAGTTTCAACGACTTGTCTTCTACAGAACCAGAGAATCCAGAGACTTTCAGATTTGGGCTATCAATACTACACGCCAGGATTAGGTTTTTCGAATTTCTGGTGCATCTTTCGTACAAACTTAAAGCGGACGTGCATAAGGGACGCGTTACAGATAAAAGTGACCGGGAAAAAATTCAAGCGGCCAAGAGACAGATACAAAAAGAGTTCCACGACAAATTGGGCTTACTGGTGGACATTCCAAAAGCTGGGTTTGGCAACACCAATGACGGCAACACCTCTCGTAGATTTTTCAATAGCCAAGAAGAAGCAGCTTCCATTACAGGCGTGGATTTATCATTAATTAACAAATTCAAAACTATATTAGAAGCGATATCCTCTGGTTATGAGATAGATCTTAAAAAATTCGAAAAATTCACGATGGATACTGCTAAACATTATGTTAGCTTATATCCATGGCAGCCTATGTCTCCAACAGTGCATAAGATTTTAATTCATTCTGCTAGTGTCATATCCCATGCATTGTTGCCAATCGGTCAGTTGTCCGAAGAAGCCGCGGAAGCTAGAAATAAGCATTTCCGCCAATACAGAGAAAATTTTTCACGAAAATTCTCCAGGACGGCATGCAACGAGGATGTGATTAACCGGCTTCTATTGACGTCAGACCCTTATCTCAGTAGTTTAAGGACAAAAAGTAAGACCAAGAAACAGTCGTTTTCAAAGGAGGCTCTCGAATTTTTGACTGTTAATAACAATGATGATGATGACGATGATGATGATTATGATGATGATGATGATGATGGTAATAATGATGATGATGGTGATGATGATGTTTTTGAAGATGTTTATGATGATGAATAAATAATAAAATATAAACTAGAAAATTCAATTATTCCAGGTCTTTTTTTATTACCTACTTGCATATAAGACAAAAAAGATTAATCTTTTTATTGAGTAATTGACATGTAATCATAAAATATGCAACTAAAACTAATCCCCTTCTCAAATTTTGGATTAAAAGGGTCGCAGGTATCTTAGACTTGGTTACCTGAATATTGGGACATACAATTTTGGAATGAAATTTGAACACCCGGATTAAGAAAATTTCACTCATAAAAAAAAGGAAAAAAGGGATTTTCTAGGAAAAAGTATCTTTCAGTTTTTTTCTAATTTCTTATAAACTATGACATTTATCGGAATGAGGTTTTAAGTATTTGACTAAAAATATATCAGGTCATTGAATATTGACAAAAAAAATGTCCTTGATAAACAATTTTTTTTAAAAAAATAAATTAAAAACCGAAAAAAAAATTTTTTTTTCTAAATTTCAACTTTAAAACTTAATTTCTCAAAAACTATTTAATTAAACAACTTGAATCAAAAAACAAAACAAAGAATAAAATATTAGCTTTAAAAAAAATCATAGCGCAGTGTTGTACGTGCTTTTTTAGATTTTTAATAATTTTTTTTCTTTCGGCTAATCGGGATGGGCATTTAAGTGGGTTTTACTGTACCTAAAAAATGAAAATTTATCCTTCCAAATAACTTTTTAGTCATTTGGTACCTATTTGATACGAAAAATGTGCCCAAATATTTTTGGCCAGGTTTTCGACCAAAATACCGCACTGTGAGTCGGTTGGGATGGGTTGGTCTGATGTCATCAGGCTGTTTCGAATTCAATAATTTTTTCTCACACGTACTACTCACATTTTCAGAAAAAAGAGAGTGCGAACTGTAATAATCAAACTAAAATTATCGTTTGTCATATGTCATGACAGCCATAAGTCCGAATGCAGATGCTGGACAGGTCCATGCATAGGTCGTTTGGATATGGTGGCATATTATGATAGGAAGTATTGATAGCGATTCGATAAACGTAGTTTTAAAACTAAAAATAAAAGTAATGTAAATTTTCGAAATATGGAAATACTAAATAATAGAATCATTTCTTTTGTTTTCGAATTTCTTGAAACTGATACAGCTGACTTTACCCACAGAAAAATAGGTACTCTTAACACTTACTATACATATAATATACATTATACGGCCATACAATATTATAAAACCGTTAAGGAAAAAGTAATTTTTCTCAAAAACGGCTGCAATAATTTTGATAAGAATTTTAGCTTTCGGGTAGTTTCTATACGCAAATTTAGAGAACAATTTTTACTTCTCTCAATATTCTAACATGTTTGAATTTTTTGTTTTGAGTTTTGTCTTTCTCATTTTTGGCATAGATAGATTTAAATAGATTTAAATTTTTTTACACCGATTTTCTAAGAACTTTGGAAAACATTGCATATTTAAACTTTAAAAAAAAATTTGTTTGCTAAAAAAATAAAAAAAAAATATTTTGTAAAAAATGCGATACATACAAGTGTTTAAAAAAATTATCAATCATTTATTTTTAAATTAAGATTTTATTTTAGCAATAAAGAAAATTTAAAATTGGTGTTAAATTAAAATATTAAAAATCTTTTACCTGAAAAAAAAATATTTGAAAAAAAAAACAATATAAATTGTTTCCCTTAGCAAACATTTAGAGTTGCATAAGAAATCACAATGGTTTCTTTTAAAGCTAAAAAAAGGGAATTTCATACTTTTAATTTTTTTTCTCTAAATATAAGAACAAGTTCGTGCAAATACATCTTTCAGTTTGCTAAGGGATTTGAGCATTTTGTATGTTAAATTTTATTAAAAAAAATTGAGAGTTAGATATCATTGAAAATGTGTATTTCCTTAGAAGGCCCATGTAACATCAATTTTCTATAACTCTGGCTGAATTTGGCATTGCTTATGTCAGATTTTAGGGCAGGGCTGGCTTGTGGCCATTTTCCATTGTGGTACGGGCTGTATGGCATGTAGCGCCACCGCTCTGTTGAACCCGAATGTGTTCAGTCTCCATATTATTCGACTAGGGCTAAAAGAAATTGATTATTATGCACCCATACTATAGCGCTCTCAATTGACGTTGATGGCGTGACCAACGTCGTTCACAAAGAAGTATAAACTGATGATTTCGCCAGCCCAAAAATCACTTCTAATAGTGGCTTTCTCTTTGGTATAGCTCGTTTGATCTTACCAAATTCGACAATTTTGCTTATTGACGATACCATTCATGCAGAAATGAGCTAGCCTGAATATGATTTTCCGACCAAAATTGGTGTCAACCTCCTACTGTTCGAGTGCCCTTTTAGCGAGCACACGTTATTGCCCGGGTAGAAAATTATCTAGGAAACACTATCGAATAGCGTGGCCCTAGCTAGATTGGCCATTATATAGTAAATCCTATGCTGGGCCTAGACAGATGCAAGCCTGGCGGATCTTGACTAATTTATGCTTATCCTGGCTTTATATTGAACCTGGCTAGAACTGCCTATTTATTGGCTTTTCCAGGAGTATCTTAGACTGGGCCTAGATATTTTTAACTTGATGTAGCCTGGATAAGGAATTGTATCTGGGCGTTATATTGGCCTTAGCTAGTCTCGCCTCTTTATGGGCATTCTCAGATGTTACTTATACTGGGGCTATATAGTTTTTACTTGATGTATCCTAGATGTGCCTATACATATGTCTCTATAAAAGGCTATCCATTATCCTTCTAAAAACATAACTTTTTTGTTTTGGTCCTAAATCGGTATTTTTCAGATTCTTTAATACGTATTTAAGTCTTTTAAACAGTATAATTAAAAGAGAGTTATTTGAGTAGCACTTTGAGACACGATATTTTATATATCGCAGTGGCGCAATAGGTAGCGCACAAGCTAGGGATGCTCATGGAAAAAAAACATCGATGTTTTATTCGATGTGATACATCGTAACCTTACATCGATGTTTGTCGATGCATCGCATAAAAACATCGATGTTTTCGATGTATCGAATTAAAAAAATAAAATTTTTTTTTTTTAATGAGTTTTATTCAAAATAAGATTTTATAATTTTATATTACATAAGTTTCATTATAAAGCAATTTTAGGGATTAGAAAGCAAAACATTAACGACCATATTATTAACGAATTTCAAAACAAGTTTTATCTCAAAGCATGTATAGTGAATGCTTGAAGTTGCATATTTTCCCAAACTTGGCACTATTATTGAGAGATTTGACATCTAGAAGACACAATCTTAAATTAAATTTCGGTTTAATTTAATTATAATATGGGCGTTATTATTTTGAAATTAAAAATCCTTTTTTGTTTTAAGCTTTGCATAAATAAAATTTTATTTACGCGCTTTCCTTGAATCCTATTACGTTGCTGGTTTAAAACTTGTGAAGCTTTTGAAAAAAACTCTTTCTGATGGCACTGAGCTTGCTACCAAAGTCAAGTATTTGTACGCAATTTTGTAAAACTTTGGGAATTGTTGTTTGTAATCGGACCATGTTTCCAAAGGGTTTTCACTGAAACAACCAACAGGTGCCTTCAAGTACACGGAAAGCTCATCACAAACACTTTCTTCATTTTTGTTGGTTTTCCAGTTTTTGTGAACTAGTTGGTGATGGTCACTCCAAAGCCTGAAATCTTCGGATATTTTGTTCGAACTATCAGTCAGATTCCATTTGCTCTTCATTTAGTAGATCTTTCTTCATTAATTCTTTAATTTTTTGAATAGCTTGAGCACAAGCAAGCGTGTCTTCAAAATGAAGTTTTTTGAACCGCGGATCCAGCAAGGAGGCGATAGCTAATGATGAAACTTGTTCTATGAGGCCCATCCGTTTGTAAATTTCTGTCAGAATAAGCTTACGCACTTGCAGTACTAACGGTTCATCGATCACAAGCGATTCGGTTAGGTACTGTGACTGCGAGTTGTAAGTGTGTATTGTACGATGTTGCTTTCAATATGGATCGAATGAAATACACCATCACACTGATACATAAATTGAAAGAGAAGAGAGCATGTGAAATAAATTTAACTGTAGATTTGGCACTTTGAGTGAGTTTTCAATGCTTGCTTCATTCGATGCATCGATTAAAAAAACATCGATGTATCGGTAAACATCGAAAGGGTGCGAAACATCGGATTTATTCGATACATCGAATAGTAAACATCGATGTTTTCGATGTATCGATGTTTTTTGAGCAACCCTAGCACAAGCACGGCAAGCGAGAGTCTCGGGTTCGAATCTCAGTGGAGGTAAATTAAAAAAAAAAAAAAAAAAATTCTTTCATTCCAGCAAAAAATCACTTAACCCAATCAACAATTTGTGGTTTGAAAGCGGTTTATTAACCGGCTTTGAGCTCAAGCTCTCCAAACCAAGGGGTTACAAATTGGCTAAAAAGCCGTTCCAAAACCGTTCCAGAAGCATCTCCATAACCGAAAATGGTCAGTAACAAAATAACTTCAGTTATTACTGAACGATTTTTGAACGTATCTTTTGAACGCTTTTATTAGGTCATTTAAAACCGTTTGTATAACGCTTTTAGAAAACCTGTAATATGTACAATAATTGGTTATTTAAAAACGCTACTAGGACGTTAATTTGCAACGTTTTTAAATAACCTGTATTATGCCCAAAAAGTTATTTTGGTGGTTATTTTATAACCGTTTATTTACAGTTTGTAGGAAACCTGTAATAAGAACTAAAAGTTTTGTTGACGCCTTTTTATAACCGTTTATATATGATGATATAGGGTTATTTTGAAACTCTTTTCAAGTATTTTCTTTCCAGCTGAAAAAATAAATCCTTTTGAAAATAAAAACAGAAAAAGCAATATTTTTAATGAACATTATTGAATTTTATTTAAAAAGTTTAGTAATTTTAATAGCACATATCTTAATATATATAATTCTTCTGTGAGTGTGTATGTCACTGAACTTCTCTTAAACGACTGGACCGATTTTGATGAAATTTTTTGTGTGTGTTCAAGGGGATCTGAGAATGGTTTAGATTCACAATTAAAAAAAAAAATATTCGTAGTTAGCAACGCGAGCACGGGCGGCTAGTGTATGTATATAACTTAAAACTATAACTTAATAGTGCCTAATAGAAACGAATATTGATAAACGTAATACTATGTACGAGTATATACTTACATATATTATTTAAATATATGTATAGGTATAACTCTGGGTGGATAATTGAATTGTTTATTTTGAAAACATGATATGTCACATCTTCAAAAAATAGATAGTTAATGACGTTTTAAGAAAAACCAAAAGTTTTTGTAACCTTAATGCAAAATTTTGAAGATGGACATGTCATGTTTTGAAAATAAACGATTCAATTAGAAAAAAAAAACAAAAAAACAAACAATTAAGCAAAATTGTAAGTATCTGATAATAGATATTGATGCTTGTGTAGTGATGGCGGTGGTGTCAGTTGATGAGGATTTGCTGTGCTGATGATGACTCGTTTCTAGTTTAAAAATTAAAATAAATTGAAATTTTGTTTAACTTACATTTTATCCTATTCTCACGAGTAATAAAATATCCAAGGGAAAACATAAAAAACAAACTAAAAAAAATGTCTTACCAACCACTTACCAAATCACAGTTAACTTTTTTTAATTTAATCGCGCACGCGTACCGCGTACGAAAAAAAACTCAACCAACCGCTCGAGAACAAGAAAACAATGTCGAGACATAGAGAGGTGACCGTGGTGGTTGTTTTACTACCGATGGAATGGGTGTGTTCGTGCCTAAGTAGTTGAGCTATGGCTCGAGTTGGGTTAAAGAATAAATCTGGATTTGGTTAATTTGCAACCTATAAGTTAAAAAAGAGCTCTTTAATAACTGAATATAAAACCGGGGTTAAATAAAATAAATTCGGATTAATTCGGTACAAAAAAAGTAATTTAAGGTTAATTTCGATCCAGTATATTTCTTTTACGGTTAAAAAAAAAGAAGTTATTTACAGCTTACTGTAAATTTGGGATAAATTGTAGTTAATTTGGACCCAACTTAAGCTTTTTCGATAAAGAAAAAGTTATTAAATTTAAACTTACTTTATTGTTCAACTGTATATATGTTCTTCAAATATAAACTTAAATAAAAGACTTCTCGTTTGGTTCTTCAACTTATTTTTTCTTTATTAATAATGTAACCCTAAACAAACACGACCGATCGGTTGCGACTCAAGAATACGACTGACTGTTCGCATGTATCTTTCTGCTTATACCTACCGGCAACCCTTTACATATGTATATATTTTGTTCTTTTCTTTCTTTTGTTCTCTCCTATTTTAAGGGGAACTCTTTTTCGCTTACAACTCGGCCCTCCTGACATACAATCGTCCCGATTGCTCCTGATCCCGGCGTCCTCGTTTATATACGGCTTTAAGTTATCTACCTCCCATACTCCACTATAGGGTATTTGACTAATCTGAAACCCTTCTACGTCACCTATTACATACCTATCATTTGGCAAAACTTGTCTTATCTCATAAGGTCCTTTGAATTTCGGGATTATCTTTTTACATACATTTGATTGACTAACAAAATTTTTCACCATAACATAATCCCCTATCTTATATTCCTTACATACCCTGTTTTGATCTTTCTTTTGTTTATGATAGTCCTGCATTTTTACTATTCGTTCAGAAGCTCTCCTTCGTATTGTTTCTAAATCTCTCTCGTTTTCCTTTTCATTCATTTCTTCTAATCTCTCTTTTAATGGATCTACACAATCTCCTCGTTGACTAACACCAAAAAGTAATTGGCTTGGATGAGCTCCTGTCCCCTTATGTATAGTATTGTTCATGACAAACTCAATCTTAGATAAAGCCTTATCTAATGAGAATTCTAGTCCACCGTTCGTTATTTTTGCTAGCATCGGTGCCAAACTCCTATTGACACGTTCAACCTGGCCGTTGGCCTGAGGTGACGCCGTAGCGATCTTCACGTGTCGAACACTATTCTCTTTCAAGAATTCCTCAAATGCCTCAGACGTAAACGCACTTCCCCTATCGGACACCATTACCTTCGGCCTACTATACGCATTGAAATAGGATTTCAAACAAGCGATCACTTCATTAGTACCCGTAGAGCGCATCGCATACAACCTAGTGAATTTTGTAAACGCATCTATTACTAGGAATACGTACTTCTTCTTACAAGTCTTTAGGGCCACCGGTCCGAAGTGGTCAATATGTACGGTATCAAACGGTACATCACCTTTCGGTATGCTATGTAAGAGTCCTTCATGCTTACCCATTTTGGTAGCGAATACTATACATTTCAGACAATTACTTATATGAGCCTTAACTTTTCTGTTCATTTCTGAAAACCAATATGATTTTAAAATATTATCTATGACCTTCTCGGCTCCAACATGTCCCATATCATCATGATATTTCTGTATGATATTTCGTTCCATACTTTTTGGTACCACAAACAGTATATCTTTTCCCATTTTCCTATACACCAATCCACTCCTTAGCTCATACATACTATCTTCCCTCATTTGTAACCTCTCTTTAATCTTTTGTATAAACTCATCTTTATTCTGACTAATTGATAGTGTTTGTTCAAACGTATTATCCTCTAGTACTAATATACTAGGGATACGACTCAATGCATCTACATGCTGCATTTTACCTCCACTCCTATGTTCCAAAACGTAATCATAATCCTGCAACTCAAGAGCCCATCTAGCAATTCTAGGATTTATGTCTTTCTTATTTAATGTTAGCGTCAAAGAATTGCAGTCTGTGACGATTTTAAACTTTAGCCCATGTAAATAAATTCTAAACCGCTTTAGAGCATTTACTATCGCCAAAGTTTCTAACTCGAAACTATGGTACTTCGACTCACACTCTGTTGTTCGTTTCGAAAAGTAAAAGATCGGATGAAAGATCATATCTTTTTTCTTTTGTAAAAGAATCGCCCCAAATCCCAGTGCACTTGCGTCACAATGGAGTTCGGTTTCGTCACGCGGATCGTAAATGGCTAAAATCGGCGACTCTAGTAATTTCTGTTGAAGTACACGAAAAGTTTCTACCTCTTTTTCTTCAAATCTAAATACAGCATCTTTCTTTATCAACCTGTATAATGGCTCAGCTAACAATGAGAATCCTTTTATAAATCTTCTAAAATATGAACATAATCCTAGGAAACTGTGGACTTCTTTAGTGTTTTTT
This sequence comes from Philhelius festivus, assembly GCA_963931855.1. Classification (NCBI taxonomy): domain Eukaryota; kingdom Metazoa; phylum Arthropoda; class Insecta; order Diptera; family Syrphidae; genus Philhelius; species Philhelius festivus. The sequence continues at coordinate 69,723,628 of OZ007556.1, read as the reverse complement.
GGAATAGGAAAATTCTTTACAGATTCCAGGCCCTTCTCGTCTGGCCTAATACCCTCTCCCGATATAACATACCCTAAATACTGAATTTCTGACTCCATAAACTTGCATTTGTCTTCCCTCAGTTCTAATTTATTTGCAATCAATTTTCTAAAAACTTCCCTCAAAATATCTAAATGTTCCTCTACTGTTTCCGTTGCCACCATAATATCATCCAGGTATATAGCTATTTTGCCTGCTCGGATCAAGTCTTCAAACACCTCATTTATAAATCGCTGGAATGTTGAAGGTGCGTTTCTCAATCCGAACGGCATTTTCATAAACTCATATTGACCCAACGGAGTCACGAACGAAGTGAATTTGATTGACTCCTCTTCCATCTTTATGTGATAAAAGGCACTCTTTAGATCTAACAGCGAGAATAATTTTTTGTTCGCCAACCTATCCAACAAATCATCGATGAGTGGGAGTGGGTAATTATCTTTTAGTGTCTTTTTATTTAAAATCCGATAATCGACACATAGTCTGATATCACCTGTTTTTTTTCTTACAAGGACTATGGGAGATGCATACTCCGATTTGCTCGGCCTAATTACTCCTGCCTCTAGTAACTCATCTAATATTTCCTGTACCTGCGCTTTTTCTAAATATGATAATCTCCTAGGCGCACAACTAAATAATTTGTCATCAGATACTCTAAGCCTCATTTGAAAATCAGTCTCAGGACGATCAGGACGTCTGCATGTCAAGAAATCCCGGTACATTTCATAGAAAATACTTTTTGTCTTATACGATTGCTTACATATGTTTTCTAAATCAATTTTATTTTCATTATTTTCTAATTTTATATTCATTAATTTAAAACATTCTTTTCCATAATTACTTTTATTTTCATTTGTATTCATATTTTTTAACCTAAGTGTATTTTTATCTATACTTTCGTTTTCGTTTTCAATTTTTTCTTCAATTTCATCTATTTTCAATATGCTTGCATTTTTAATATCATTTTTATTTATATTTTCTTCTTTCATTTTACTTTCTTTTAATAATTTTAATTTTGCTGATCTTAAAAAATCTCTTCCGAGTAGAACTGAATATTGCATCGTACTGTCTTCTACCACATAAAGTTTTAAATTAATCTCTTCAAATTCGAAATAAATACAAGAGTCGACATAACCAACTATTTTTAACTGACTTTTATTTATACCATAAATAGGTTTAATATATTCTTTATTTATAAAAAGAAAATTAGACGGAACATGTTGCCGTTTAATAATAGAAATAGGGCTGCCGGTATCTAGTAGCGTTCCTAAAGCTAATTTATACGATAAAAGATTTATTTTGAAAATATAATATAATTGCCTTACATAATCTTCTTCATCATCGTCTTCCAATGTGTGAAGCACCAACGCTTTTCTCTGGGGACACTCTGATGCCAGATGACCTAACCGGGCACAAACATGGCAAGCTCCGTACTGTCTTCTCTCCTTGCGGCACTCGTACGCATAATGCCCAAGCGAGTTGCAATTGTAGCACCTTATTTGCTTGGCTTCTATCTTTCCTGAAGTCACTGCCCGTTGCGATGTTGATTGGCCGGGAATCATAACAGCCCGTGATGTAGATGGAGTACGAATGGGAGCCGTAGATTGTCTCGGTATCGATGACACGGAAGTAGACATTTTAATTGCAATTTTGGGCAACTCAATTTGCCTAAATGCCTCCAACAACTGCTGCTTCGTTACGAAACACTGCATACGTGCTTGTGTTCGCAACCTTATATCTGGTATTCCATCGATGAGACTCTCAAGCACCTCATCATTGTCCAAGTCCAATCTGTTTGCCATGATAGTTTTTTCATGGACATAACTCTGGAATGTTTCCGTCGACTGCCAGACTCTTCCCTCGAACGCTCGTTTTAAAGATAGGCGACTATCATTAGATGCGAACATTTCGCCCATTTCTCTCATCAGTTGGTTTGTAGTAATTTGCGCCAAATCGCTTTTCGAGTGAAACCATTTTAATGCGTTTCCACCCAATCGGCATGAAATTAAAATGCGAGCGTTGTTGTCGTCCAAATTGTAGGCCTCTATCAAATTACGAAACTGTTTTTCCCAATGTGAAAAACACTCACCCCGGAATTCTGGAAGTAACTCCTTTAGTACTGCCACTGCAACGCCGCCGGCACTGTTGGTATTTTGTCTGTAGTTTTTCAACAGCTCGATTTCCTTCATCAGCACATTTTTTTCTCGAGCCTGCAAATCGATTTCCCTCTTCAGTTGTTGTATTTCTTTTTCCATTTTTTGCATTCGCTCTTTTGTGGTACTTTCCAGTTGTCGCTCGTTCTGTGTGCTCCCCTCATTTGTACTCTCCTTGTTTCCATCATTTGTGCTGACTTTCTTGCTTGTATGCGCGTTCATTTGTTGCCTCTCTGCATTCTCGTTCATTTGTTGCCCCTCTGCATCTGCATGCTCGTTCATTTGTTGTCTCTCTGTTTGCTCGTTCATTCGTGTACTGTCTATAACTCTCGCCGCCATATCTTCCACCACCACACTTATGCTGTCTGCATATGCCTCTGAGTCATCCGAGTGTGCGTCGTCACTGTTGGTTTCTACTTGAAGGAATTCTCCTCGCTGTGTGGCTGGTAAAGACAACAGCCGCAAGATGAGTTCCGCCTTTGTGCCTGTGGTTTTTTGCTTTTTCTTCTCCAACCACGACCGCAGCTGTACGGCTGTATATTTTTTATACGACTCGATGTTTGACTCGTTCTCCATCTCGTAGTTTATAGAACACGAAGTATTCGTAGATGTGTGTGACTGAAATTTGAATTTCAACGGCGGTTGGGTACGGCGTCGTGTTTTATTGATTCTGATTTTTTTTTTCGCGAGGGGTACTTTTCTTTCTTTTTCTTTTATATCGCGCGGTGGATATTTTATCCCACTTCTGAATTTTAAACTTACTTTATTGTTCAACTGTATATATGTTCTTCAAATATAAACTTAAATAAAAGACTTCTCGTTTGGTTCTTCAACTTATTTTTTCTTTATTAATAATGTAACCCTAAACAAACACGACCGATCGGTTGCGACTCAAGAATACGACTGACTGTTCGCATGTATCTTTCTGCTTATACCTACCGGCAACCCTTTACATATGTATATATTTTGTTCTTTTCTTTCTTTTGTTCTCTCCTATTTTAAGGGGAACTCTTTTTCGCTTACATAAAGAACTTACTATAAACTAAGTATTCAATTGGTTTATTTGCATCCAATACATATGTAACTTTTCCGTTTAAAAATGATTATTAATCGACTTACTGTGAACTTTATATAAAATTGGTTACTTTTTAACCAGTATATAACTTTTTCAGCAAAAAATAAAGCTATATAATTGCTTACTGTAAACTTTAGATAAAATTGGTTAATTTTCAACCTATTTGAAACTTTTTATGCGACAAAAAAAAGTTATTTCATGTCTCACTGAAAACCTGGTATTAAATGGGTTAAATTTAAACCAATATATAACTCTAACGGAGTCATTTAAGGACTTACTGACAACTTAGCATAAAATTGGGTTATTTTTAGCCAATATATAACTTTTATCGTAAGAAAAAAAAGTTATATTATTACGTAATTTTTCTTAAAGGCTAGGAATAAGTGATAAATGTACTCAAATTTAACCTAGATTTAAAAATAGTTATTTTCGAACCAGAAAAATGACAAACTGGTTTTGAAAGGGTTAAAAAATATCCAAATATTATCACCAGTTTAAAAATGGAATATTTTAAACCAATATATTACCAAGAAGTTGTGCAAGAGAGAAAATTTTACCAAAATCAACCATAGGATAATTTTTGGTTTGTTTCTACCGTAAAGAATACTAGAGTAATAAAGTATCTCATTTCTAGCCCCACTATGACCAGAGTTATCTAAGGTTTTTTTGTTACCTGGGTTATTCTGGAGCCACGGCTAAAAATTGTTGCTTGGGAAAGAGTCGAATATAGGGGAGGCAAAGAAAAAATGAAAATAATCTACAATAATAAAAAAAAAAAATTTTTTTAAGATTGCCGTAGCTCTTGTGCTACTTGTGAAGACCCATCTAGGGCCCCTATAGGAACATCTAGCAAGGCCCATTATATACAGAGCATTAACAAATTAGCGAGGGACAAGCTAGATACTGCTCGGTAGGGCCATGATTGAAACTAAGAAAAACTAGCTGGGGCCTTGGCATTATCGAGTCGAAAATTCTACCCGGCTGTCTATGGTCGTTAACTCTAAGCTCCTGGATCAGTTGATGTTTGTTCGAGTGGATTCCCAAGTTAAGACACAAAATTCGCGAAGCTGTGGTCTGCGAGAGGCCGAGTTCTTGGGCTAGGCGCGGAGTTGATAGTCTCATATTCTCCTGCACACTCTCACGGACAGAAGCGATACACTACGTTGCGAAAAGTCTTCTCGGAAGGACGATTATGGTGACCGTAAAATAAATGAAGCGAGCAAAATGTTGCTCGAACAGATGACTCACTTTCCGGAAAAATTTAATCATTTGCACATGTTTTTGAACGCTATGATTTTTGAAGTTGAATTGGCATAATAGACTTAATAAATGACTGCTGATTTGACAGATATAGCCTCAAGAATATGTTCTTAATCAGCTGTCAAAATTTGGAAATCCCTATTGAATATCCTTTTTCATAAGACTTAATTTTCTATACCGGGTACGGGTACCGTCACTTTTTACTTGCGATATAGGTACTATAGGGCAAGTTCTGCATTTGGAAAAAAATCGAACTCGAGATTTTGATCAAAGTTGACATTACGATGATAACGAAGACGAATAAAGTGGGTCCGACAATTCCGTCTGTCTGTCTGTATGCCTGTATGTCTATATGTCTATACCTCGATTTAGAGCCCAAGCCATTGGACGTTTTTTCTTCAAACTCGGTACTTAAGGGTTTTTGGTGATTCCCTAGAGGGGAAATTGAAATTTTTTTTGTAGCTCTAAAGCTAACGGTACCCCCCATACACCCGTAATGCATAGTCTTATTCATCTCGAAAACGGCTCTAATGATTTTGATAAAAAAAATTATGTGTAATATTATGGACATGGACTACATTTTTGTAAAAAAAAAATTTTGGGGCAAAATCTCATTACCTAATGGAACCTGTCGCAGAACCGTTTTTTTTGATTTTCGACTTTCTCATTAACGGCTCTAACTATTTTAACCAAAAATGTTCTGTAATAGCCCTCTTAAGTTTAAAATAATATTTTATATAAAAATATTCAAAAAAATATTATTTGGGTTTCTTTTGAAAAAGAAATTCCAAAGTTTTCTTTTGAAAAATCAATATCTTGAAAACGTGTGAACGATTATTTTTTGAAATTATTTCCTAAAATCAATACTACTAAATACTTAAAATTTGCATCTCAAATTTTGTTCTCGAAAAATTGTAAGAAAATTTCTTATATAAAAAATTACTTTAATAATAAAACGTTTTTTAAACTTTGTTTGCATAAATTTATGCTTTTCCGGAAATCAGACGGCAATTCCATGGGTTTGAACATTTTTATCTCATTACATGCATGTTTTATATTTATAAAATGTATTTTAAATTCCAAAGTACTTTTACATAAGAGCAAGTTCGTGCGATCCAGTCGTGCATTTTATTTATTTTTGGGATTATGACTACCCTTAAAATGTTAGACGCTGGTGCGAGCGTTTAGGAAAGTTGGAGAGGATTTAAAAAGAAATACTGATGTACATTGGTTTTGAATATTTGAATATCGTAATGGGAAGGAAATATTTAGTCGGGTTAAGCATTCCACATTCGTGCAGTGCGGCTAAAGAAAGAATTTCTGAATTTAATAGTACGTGCGAAGTTGGGCTAAGGGGTAAGCTGATGAGCATTACCTGAAGCGAGAAAATTAGGGTTAAATTGTTTTTGGGGAGGAATGCAACGTTGCGTGTCGGTGCTCGAGAGATTCAAATGCTCCTGTTCTGTTTTTTTTTTTTTTTTTTATAATCTACTCACGCTCAAGGGATTATGATTACCCTTTTAACGTTTCAACACAGCGTGGGCGTGAAGTTACGGAAGAGAAAGAAGGATAGGAAAGATGTGTGGCACGATGTTCTGAAACTGAAGGTGGTTGTCTCAGATTTTTTATCTCCAGGGATGGCGGCTGAACTAAAGCGGAGAATTGCCGTGTCTTATTTCTTTGTCCCTTATAATTCGCATTATTTTATTCGTTTTTCATCCTTGCCTGGTTTCTAAGTTATGTTCTCTTACATGAAAATGAAATCCATTAAGCAACTGCCGGAAATGCTACTCGAAAACATCTACAGAGAACAGTAGTTTTTGGATTAGTTCAACTTTGCTATTTCAAAGAGACTGCGTTCGTTACAAAACCAGCAAAGCAGTTGCCTGTCTATTCTGTAAAATGTTGTAAAATGTATTGTTTCAATGGCGGGACTCTTCAAACTCTTTGAACTTGAAGACTCCGTAAGGATGTCCTTTTCTGTCTACACATCAGAATCTCCTTCTCCTTCTTTCTTCCGACTCTATTATTTGTCTTCGTTGAATTTGCTGTGCGACGCAGTATTTTCATGTGTGCACATTTCAAAGGGATATATTAAGGTTCTACAAAAAAGCTTTTTTCATAAGTAAAATAAATTGAAACATCAAATTTGATTGCAATTTTAATTTCTACTTTCTACGCAAATATCACTTAATTATTCGCAAATATAAAATACCAATTTGCAACTTAATTTTGTATTCTAAAGTCAAAATATTGTTTGTGTTTGCACAACAGCAACGGTCTACTTTGTACCTCGAATAATCCTCTTTCGCACATAACAAATAAAAGGCAATTGTACATTTTCCAGTTCATCCAGCATGCAGATACTTCAATTACATCAAAACTAATTAATTGTTATATTCAAATTATGGTAAAATAACTTTCTCACTTATCGAGAGATGCTATTTATATGCTTTATGCCCAAGAGCCCATGTCATTCATATTGTTTGCCACGCGAACTTATATCCAGTCAGCCTCAGTATTAGCATACCTCCGCCTACCACAATTCTTGCGGTTCCTCATCGCACAACAATAACAGTCATATTATCCATGGCATTGGGCCAAGCTGACTCGTTGCGGCAATGTTAAGCTGCCAAGTGCCAAAGCGGAATTGAAATCGAACACATTCCCACTGCCATGATGGCTGATGGTTAAATAAAAAGCAAAAGTGGTAAAAGTCTTTCCATGTAGGTACCGCAGCGAAGAATGGAAACCTAACTGGTCTACCTTTCGTCTGGAAGGTTTTGTTAAACAGGTCTTCGCGATCGAAGCGGTCTTGAACATGGTCATGATCGCTATGGAGTGCTCGCTTACATCGCGGTGCAAAGTTGAGAGACTCTTTTTTGGCGCAATTTGAATATGAGCAGATGATGATGGTGTGTTCGTCTTTGGACGTAGCGTCATATCGACGATGGTCGGCCTTACGCACCTGAAGTGCCAAAATCCCAAGTGGGGATACTCAGAGATAATACACCATGGTGGTGGAGAAAACTTCGAAGTAGGGATCGGGCAAGTTGCTGGTGTTGTGTATGCGATGCGAAGCGGCAATGATGCATTATGTGAAATTCGTCATATGATCGGAACGACAAAACGGAGAATATAATACCACCCGGTGGCATCAACGAGCAGCATTTTTATTTTGAAAGTGACAAGCGACGGTTCGAAAAAGCTTGTTTCACATCCAGAAACCCAGCGCCATTCCCATCCGTTTGCTGTCTCATTTGTTTGTTTTCGATTTCGGTAAAAAAAACAATAGAAATCCGTGTGAAGTGACAACTTAACGAATATCCTTTGAAAAAGCTATTTAAATATTTAAATAGACAATCAGTGCCAAGCGGATAACACGCAGCGGAAATAAATCATGGTAGGACGAAAATCTATTTTTGTTTTTTTGTTGCTTTTTGCTCTTTTCCAAAACATTGTGTGTATAATTCTGTCATAGAGTGGTTTTAACTCCAGCAAAACTGTGAAATTCTGTGTGAATCCCAAACCTACCAAGTTTACCACAAAACTGGATTCCAGTGCAAAACAAAGGGTAGCCCCTTTTAAATACTGTGCTACGTGCACAAGCCAAGTTATCACAATAATTTCAAAATTTCGAGTAAAAACCATTTGAATGTGTATTAAGTATTTGCGGTTGTTTGTGTATGAGTGGGTGCAACTGTGTGAGAGCAAAACCGCTCGGCTCTTCTGCTAAAAACTTCTACCTCTATACGTATATATGTAAATGGGAATTAGTTTTGATTTTGGTTTCATGGAAATGGATTACGAGCTTGTGTGTGGAGTCGGTACTCGAAATGCCATATTGTTTAGCTGCGTCTAGGATTCAATATTATGAATCCTCAGCGAAAGACACAAATGTGAAATAGTTTATGAACTCTTTAAACTGAAAGTAACTTTATTTGTATATCTGCCTTGAATTGTTCATGCTTTTGGTTGTGGGAGTTTTAAATAAGTTTTTAGGGAATATTGTTGTTAGTTCTGGTGGGGCAGTGGTCTTCTATTGCTGTGTTTTTGCGGAATGCAAGTAATAAGTGCGCGTTTTTTGTGGAGAGGGTTTTTTTTACCTCAGATCCCAGGTGAATCTTTACTTACCATTCGGACTAATTCACAGGTTTTTATATGGATTTACATAAGTTTTTCATCAATGTGAGTTTCAATCTAACGAATGGTCTTAGTTTGAAATGAAACTCAATGAAACTTTTTAATAAATTTGTCTTTGGTCCTCGTCTAAAAGACTTAATTTGTTCTCTTGAAGCTTGATAAAAAGGATGTTGGGCGTGGTGTGATTTTATCTTTTTATCATTGATTTTATCATTTGAGCTTCGTACAAGAGTCTATTTTTCATATTAAAAAAAATAAACCAAGATGGCTCATAGAGAGCCTTATGACTTACAACTCTCAACAATTTCTGTGAGCCTTTTTGCAGAAAAGGAGGGGACCTACAATTTTCTATTTATTCCTAGTCTTGAAGAATTTGTCAATTTCTCGAAAGAGATAATACATCGCTGGAAAACATCTTAGAATCGAACCCAAGACTCTCTGTGTGACAGTTCAACCCACTTATTATTTCCATTTTCTATATCAGCTTAGAAAAATCAATTCAAAGTTTTAAAATTTAAAGACAACAAGCACAAGAAATGACTTTCAAAAAAGCCTTTTTTGACCCATCATAAAAGAATTTTAAGAAAATTCAGGAGTATCAGCAAAACAGAGGTCAATATTTAGACGCTTAATAAATTCTTATAAATTAAATATCCAATAACAAAATTAAGCCCTTTTGGTAAAAATTAACTTATTTGAAAAAAAAGTTAAATTACTATTTAAGCTCTTTTATATGAGGCAAATTTTTACTTAACGATTTAAGGACATTTCGATATTGCTCTACCAACTTGAATTCAAGTCACATATCATGACAAATGTAAGGCATTCGTAAAAAAAATCGAAGTCGAGATTTTGATCAAAGTTGACATTACGATGATAGCGAAGACTAAAAAAGTAGGTCTCGCAATTCTGTCTGTCTGCATGTCTGTTCGACTACAGCCGAAACGGCTCAGCCGATTTTTCTTAGACTTGGTAGATATCAGTTTTAATTTTTCCCCCAACACGTTTTTTTCTTTTTTTAAGACAAAAAATAACAGTATCTACCTGTGATACGATTTGTTTCAAAATCTTGTAAATATATTTTTTTCTCAAGAACTGTCACACAGATTTAAAAAATAAAAACACAAAAAAATTTCATTAAGTTGAAGCTATAGGTAACGGTTGAAAAAAATTTTCCGAAAAAACGGTTATTGAGGGTACCCCCCAAAGAACCATTTTTTTTGTTTTTGATTTTCTCACAAACTGTACCACCGATTTTGATCATTTTTTTTTTTGCGAAAGCTACTTAAAAATTTGAATAGAATTGTGTATTCAAATCTTAAAAAAAAAATGTTTGGATTAAAAATGTTTTTTTTCAAAATTCAATATTTCGAACACCCCATGCTAGATTTTTTTTAAACTTGATAAATCAAAGTTTCTCAATATAATCTACAAGATGTAAGAAATAACATTTTATTTTACCCGCAAATAAAAGTAGCCTCCATACAAATGTTAAAAAATGTTTTCAAAAATCGTATTTTTATCGAAAACGGCGCCTAGAATTTTGATAAAAATGTTTTTCTTTCAATTAGTTTTTACGATCTTTAATTTGATAAAAAAAAACTTTCAAATTGAGTTATTACAGCTTGTACCTACTATAGAACCATTTTGTCTAATTTTGAATTTCTCAATAATGACATAACGGATCTTAATGAAATTTTTTATGGAGATGCTTCCAAAAAGCTTAAAAGACATTGCATTTCAAAACTTTAAGAAAAATATTTTTTTTTGGATTTAAAAAAAAATCTATTTTTTTTGAAAATTCAATATCACAAAAACGGCTATATTTTTTTTGTTGTAAATTTAATTTTATTTGAACAATAATAAAAACTTTAAATTGGCGTACCAACATTTTTTCTTAAAAATGTTTTAAAATTTTTCTTATATAAAATCTTATTTTTTTAAGAAACCACTACAACGGCTTATAATTTTTGTTCTTGCATAAATTCATACTTGCATAGCATTTTCTCTTTTTCTTACTACTAAAAGAGTTTAAGAAATAAAATTTATCCTTATGAACAGGTTTCTCTAGTAACATTCATTTTTAAATTCCTAGTCTATTACATAGGAGCAAGTTCGTGCGACCCAGTCCTGCATTTTATTTTATTAAGTGATCTATTTTCAATATTTCAATATTCGAACAAAAAAAATATCCTATTTCCAATACTTTTCTGTTAACCTTTTGTCACTAGTTGATAAGAATAGACTAATTATTTCTTTTTGACACAAATCTTAGAATGTTAGAGCACATACATAATTCGAATTCGAAATTAATTTTGCAAAACACTAATTTGTACTAAAAATGCAGGATCATTAAATTTTATTAACAAACACTTAATTATTATATATTACAAAATCTTTGTTCAGCTGACATTGTGTACATAGTTTTTCAAACTTGAGGGAAATAAAACTGACAGTTATACAAGATGTGCGCAAAATGAATCATCGAAGTTTGTTTTTGAAATGCTTTCTTACTTAATAAACATTTTTACTTAATAAACAAAAATGATTTTGAGTGATGGAAATCTTTATTTGGAAATTTACAAATTATTTTCGGTCAAGTGGAGAATATGATATCCGTCAATTGGCTGTCGCCAGTGTTGATACGCATTTGTGTCCGTTTTATCGCATTTGCGGCGATAACTGTTTGCATTCCTATCAAATATTCTCCTTAAGGGCTGCGATTGTCTGAGCTTTGTTCCCATAACTGATTTCAAGTAGCTCAAAAGTGAGAAGTCTGGGATGGTTAAATCCAGGCGATCTTGCTGGCCATGCCAAATCACCAAAACGGGAGATTACGTGAAAATCAAGATCTTCCTTCACAATATCCATTGTGGCTTGTGCTGTGTGTGTGGTTGCACCGTCTTGTTGAAACCACATTCTAAGCATGCCCCATTCATAGACAGACAATTCACAATAGGGTCCGTCTGGTGATGTCCAATTGCGTGGCACTTCGTCTGGTTGATGCTCTGATCTGTGACATCGGTAGAAATTCACCATGCGTTAAAACCACCGACTGAAAGAATTATGACATCTTCCGATAGGGTGATTAATTTTTTCGCCACCTTGTACATGCAGTTATACTCGTACTTAAAACGTAATTATTTTGCTTCTACCTTCCTCATTCATAAGTTTTTGTGTCCATAGTCAATCGTCGCCGCCGTCGCCATTGACGCAATTCAACCGAATTCTAAATTATTTCATGCTCAAAAAACTTTTCCTCAGCGGTTTTTTGAAATAATGACGCAGCTTTTTTGTTTGATAAAATGTGATCGAAATTGTTTTGCATCCCTTTTACCCTAAGCACAAAAGCTTCTTCTCGTCTTTGTTGCACACATTATTGTAAATATATTAAAATGATATAGCTCGATTTAGAAGCTTAGAACTTCAGATTTAGACGTCTGATCTTTATGATTTAAATCTTGAAATAAAGTGTAAAAAAGTTTAATTAATCCATAAATTACACTTTGCTTTACTTCGAGGAATTTAAAAAAAGGAATTTTTTAAACGTCACGGTTTCTAACACCTTAACATCTTATTAACAAGTGCCAGAAAACATTTGATAGAAGCCTTTGCTACTTTAATACTTTAAGAGTAAGACTTAAGAAATGTTAGCGGATTATTAATCTGACACATAAACTAGAATTTCAAAAACAAATTTTATTAAAAATCGTAGTGTAACTGGTGATGAAGACTAGAGATATTATTAAACAAAAATGAGTTTATTAAAAAAAAAATTACCAACGTACATGTGTAATTTAATGTGTTCAACAAGTTTTTATTAATAAGGCTGTAATCATATGGGAATTAACAGCACCCTAACACTGTACTAATCGCACGAACTTGCTCTTATGTAAAAGTACTTTGAAATTTAAGATACATTTTATAAATATAAAACATGAATTTAATGAGATAATAATGTTCAAATGCATTAAATTGCCGTCTGGTTTCCGGAAAAGTATGAATTTATGCATATAAACTTTAAAAATCGTTTTATTATTAAATAAATTCTTTATATAAGAAATTACTCTGCTGAAAATTTTGGGTTAAAATTCTTAGAGACGTTAATGAGAAAGTCGAAAATAAAATAAAACGGGTCTATGGCCGGTACCTCCAATAACATTTTGCCCCAAAATTTTTCTCGACCAAAATGTAGCCCAAATGTAACACACTGAAACATGTTTTTTGTGTACTAAATTTTCCTAAAATTTTTATACAAAAAATTGATATACAAATTGTTAGTATTTAATAAAATACATTTTAGAACGTATTTTAAAAATGTATCGGTTTTCAAGATATTGAATTTAAAAAAAAAAAAATTGTATTATTTTTTTAAAAATCCAAAAACTATTTTTTCGAAAAAAATTTTAATTTATATTTTTTAAAATGCAAAGCAGCTCCTGCATAAATTTTTTTGTTAAAATCGTTAGAGCCGTTGGTGAGAAATTCGAAAATCAAAAAACGGTTCTATGACAGTTACCCCTAATAACATTTCCCCCCAAATTTTTTTTTGACCAAAATATAGTCCGTGTCCATAATATCACACTTAATTTTTATCAAAATCGTAAGAGCCGTTTTCGAGATAAATAAGATTTTGCATTACGGGTGTATGGGGGGTACCGTTAGTTTTGGAGCTAAAAAAAATATCAATTTTTCCTCTAGGGAATCACCGAAGACCCTTAACTACCGAGTTTGAAGAAAATACCTCCGGTAGTTTAGGCTGTAGTTCGAGGTACAGACATACAGACATACAGACAGACAGACGGAATTGTCGGACCCACTTTTTTCGTCTTCGCTATCATCGTAATGTCAACTTTGATAAAAATCTCGAGTTCGATTTTTTTTCCAAATGCAGAACTTGCCCTATAGTACCTATATCGCAAGTAACAAAACTAAGTAAACCGACCTGTTTTGATGTTAGGAAATGTCAAAGTCATATGAAGTTATTACGATACTAAAAAAATAAAATAGTTATTCGATGATTTTAATTTTAATAAAAGGGTTGAGAAAGTATGATTGAAATTTGAAAAATTGTTGGTTTTATCTAGTTTCATACTAAAATACACACCACGCTGCACGTACTGCAAGGACGGGAGGGAAATCTGATCACCGATCCTGAAAGCATACTGGAGCGATGGGAAGTGTACTTCAATGAATTGCTAAATGGTCAGCTCACTGCAGAAGTGGAGGCTTCACTACTTCAAGAAGAATACCCTATGTTGCCGCCACCAAGCATAGAAGAGGTTGAGAAGGCTATAGGCCGGCTTAATCAGAACAAATCCCCGGGAGCCGATGGCATACCAGCCGAATTATTTCATCACGGCGGGCCAGCCTTACGTCAAGCAATTCATGATATTATAGTGCACGTATGGGAGCAGGAAGCAATGCCAGAAGACTGGCGAAAAGGCATAATATGCCCCATACATAAGAAGGGAGATGTCACAACGTGCAGCAATTATAGAGGTATCACGTTGTTGAGTACCGCCTATAAGATACTCTCCTCTATCCTACAAGACCGGATAACCCCATACGCTAAAACCGTTATCGGACAATATCAGTATGGTTTCATTCCAGGCAAATCAACAACTGATCAGATATTTACCCTTAGGCAGGCGATGGAAAAATGTCTAGAATTTAACATCCCAACATACCATCTGTTTATAGACTTTAAGGCCGCCTATGATAGCATAGCCAGGGTAGAACTTTACAAAGCCATGAGAGAATTCGGCATCCCAAATAAATTGACACGACTATGTAGGTTGACCATGACCAACGTAACAAGCCAAGTAAAAATAGCCGGATTGCTATCCAGACCAATCAACATCTTTAATGGACTCCGACAAGGGGACGGTTTGGCCTGCCTCCTCTTCAACCTGGCGTTGGAGAAAGCAATCCGTGACTCTGGCACGGCAACAAGAGGGACCATTGTCAACAGGTCCAGCCAGTTACTAGCTTACGCAGACGACATTGACATCATCGGAAGAACCGAACAAGCTGTACACGATTCCTTCATCCAGATTGAGCAGGCGGCACTAAATCTGGGGCTGCACATAGTGAAGGTAAAACAAAGTACATGGTGGCGTCGAATGCGAGAGGAACAGTTGGTCAAACAATCAAGTTTGCGGAGCACGAATTTGAAGTGGTGCAATCCTTTAAATACCTTGGGTCAATAGTAGCAGCCGATAACAATATAGAAGAAGAAATACGCGGGCGGCTTCTCAAATCCAACAGAGCCTACTATAGTCTGTCAAAGCTCTTCAAATCCAGAAATCTCACCATAACTTCAAAACTGCTGCTGTATAGGACCATGGTCCTGCCAGTACTCACATATGGATCCGAGACTTGGGTGCTTAGCAAAAGGCACTCCGACCTCTTAGCTGCGTTCGAGAGAAAAGTCTTAAGGAGAATTGTTGGCCCCGTATGTGAGGAAGGACGATTCCGGAGACGGTACAATCATGAACTGTACGCAATCTACCTTGAAGCAGATATCGTGACAAAAATTAAGCTCGGTAGACTCCGGTGGGCAGGGCACCTAGCTCGCATGAGCGAAGAGGAACCTTCTCGGAAAGTTCTTTGTGGTACATTCTATGGTAGACGACAGCGTGGTAGACGATGCTTGCGCTGGAGAGATGGCGTAGACCAGGACGCCCGAAGCCTTGGGGTGCGCAACTGGATGGCGTCGGCTAGAGACCGGGATAGGTGGAGAGACTTGTTGAAGGAGGCCAGGACCGGAAACCCGGTTGTCGAGCCGATGATGATGATACTAAAATAGCTTTAACATCGTACTAATTCGACTAAAATTTTGCGCCATTGTTTTTATATTTCTGAAGGAAAATATAAGTATATCTAAAGTCTTATACCTACCATACACATGCATCTCTTATTAGAAAAAGTTATGGATTCGTAAGGAAATCGAAATTGAGAACAAAGATGAAATTTTACTACTGGGGAAGACGAAAAATGTGGCTTTTTTGTCTGGGCGACTTTATTACAAACGACTTGAACGATTTCCTTTTTTCGATTTCGATTGAAAAAGACATAATTTTACCAAGAAACCCTTACCTACAATATGTTACACCTATATATTAATTTGTACATATATTATATAAGAACAACACGATTTTCGAAAACAATTTTTTAACATTTTTATGGTGGCGATAGCTTTATTTTTGGATAAATACATTTTTTTCTCACGTCTTGCAGATTGCATTAAAAAACATTTAGCTGTCAAGTTTTAAAAAACTCGGTTTTCGAAATATTGAGTTTTGAAAAATAAATTAAAATTGTTTTAAAAATTAAGAAAAATTCTTTTTTTTTTTGAAAAATTATTAAAATCGGTTGTACCGTTTTCAAGAAAGCCAAAACAATGTTTTCAACAGCTTATCCTTACTACTAATTTTTCATAATTTTTTTTAAGCTTTACCTAGTCTTAACTAAATAAATTTTGTGAATTTTGTTCCTAAAAAATCTGTGGAACAGTTTTTGAGAAACAAATAAATATTTTATAAAATTTCGAAAAATATTTGTTTGGCAGTTACCGTTATTTTTGGTCTTAAAAACTAAAAAAGAAAAATTAGTGCAGTGAAAAATTTAAAAATGCTTTCTACAAAATTTAATGAAAATCGACTGAGAAGTTTTTAAAAATATTTCAAAGCGAATTTAATAGCTTAAAACCTTTAGTTAAATAAATTATTTAAAAAAAGAAATATCAATCTGGTTTTGAAATATCGAATTTTCACAAATAACTTGTCCTTCTTTATTCCAAATATATTTAAATAATACGCAATATTATCAAAAATTTTGAAAAGTTCCTGAAAAACTTGATCGCAATCCTTTAGAATATTTTTGGTATTATGAATGTTGACATTAATAACAAATTTTCGGTAATTTTTTTTTTATTTTTAAATTCAGATCTGAGGAATTGTCTTTTAAATATTAAGAATTTGTTTAATGGCTAAAAAAAAATTTGTACCATTACTTTTTTGGGGGAAATGACGCAAGGAATAATTTTTCAATAAAGTTGTAACCTAGCATATACAACTTTATTGAAAAATTATTCAGCCATCAAGACTGTACTCGAACAGATAGACAGACAAGCAGAATTGGGGGAAGTCCTATTTTCGTCTTCTATACCATTGCAATGTCGATCAAAATCAAGAGATAGATCTTTTAACGAATGTATAACTTGCCATATCCATGCCATAAGATAGCTATTCGTTTTTAGTAATTTTGACTTTTCTTTTAAGACTTTTGGTAGTCCTAATAACCAAGTAATGTATTCCGTAAGTTCTTAGTCCCAAGTACAAGTTTTGCAACATTTGCTGATATATTCAGTTTACTTCCTATTTACTCACTTTTTTTAATTATATAATATTTATTTTTATCATCACCATACTACAAATATCCGCCATTAGCAAAGATAAGAGATCTTGATTGTTAATTAAGCATTAGGTATTCCTAATGTTATAATATTTTCCTTTTGTTTCTTATAAGCTTTAGAATTGATTGCGTAGTTTGTCATATTTCTTTTGTTTATTTTGTAACCATTTAACGACTTTAAACTTTTTATTAGATTCTGTAAGCTCACAAATAATTTTGATTAATTACAACCATATTACCATTTTTTTGAATCAAACTAAAAACACCACATTTCCCACACATAATTTAACTTATTTTTCATGTTTCAAGAATTTAATGATAAATCTTTAAATAGAAAAAAAGCTTACAATTTTCTTAAAGATTTAATTAAAATCATTAGCATAAGTCTTTTTTCATGTTGAACACATGTTAATCCTAAGAACTTGCATAACAAAGACATCTATCTTAAATTTGAATTAAAATAGAATTTCAATCAAAACAAAAAGTCTTACGTTTTCCTTTCAAAGGTTTCCGGCTTCTTATTATGTCATTTATTTACCAGCGGAGTGTTTAGTGTGTTTACCTTTTTATTATGTAATGGAGAGATTAAAGTATTTAAATTTGTGTTTAGGTATGCGACTTAAATCATGAGCTTGGCTATTCATAGGTGTATTACGAAGAATTTTGTGTGTAACTATTGGCTGTTAGGAATACATTAATTTTAAATTTCAATCCTATTTAAGAACTCAAATACCACCATAACATTAATTTAATTTAAATACAAATTGATAAATAGGAATTCTACAATTAGGGAAAATATTTGGTCCGTCGTGCATTTTATTTGATACTATCAACGAGATGTAGGGAAAAATTTGTATGTTAAAAAATGGCTTCGAAAATCGTTTTTTTTTTTAACTGCAGCAAGAATAATATAATATTTTTTTCGGTTTCACATACTTTTAACGATTTTTAATTCATTAAAAAAAATTTGCGATTTAATAAAAATTTTGTATTCAAAAGATTTTTAAAAGTATATAGAACCATTTTTCTATGATGATTTGAGTAACATTTGTTTTTATGTTTTTTTGATAGAGATATAGACCAAGCCTTCAATAGCACTTATCATTTTTTTTATCAAAATTCTTAGAGCCGTTTTTGAGATAATTAATATTTTTCTACTGAAATGTATATTTGTATTGTCCTTAAAATTTGCTTTTCCAATTTTAAGTACTTAAATATTTCACTCAAGCATATTATTTCAAAAAACAATCATTCAACAGTTTTCAAGATACTGAAATGTCAAAAAGAAAAATTGAATTTTTGCTTAAAAATACAAAAAAAAAAACTATTTTTTGAGAATTTTAAGAACACTCTTAGGTATTTTAAATTTAAGAAAGCTCCTATATGAAAATTGGTATAGCTGTTAATGAGAAAGTCGAACATCAAGAAATTGATACTGTTAATAACATTTTTTTGACCGAATTGTAGATCAATTCTCTATTAGTACACAATTACTTGCGACTTATAGGTACTATATTAAGGCAAGTTATGCATTCGTAAAAAAAATCTATTTGACTACAGCCTAAATGGCTCGGTCGATTTTCTTTAAACTTGGTAGATATCACTTTTAATTTCCCCCCCTTTTTTTAAGACCAAAAATAACGGTACCCGCCATACGAATTTTTTTCGAAATTTAATAAATATTTTTTTTCTCAAAACCTATTCGACAGATTTTAAAAATCAAAATACAAAAAAAATTTATTTAGTTAAAGCTAGGTAATGCTTAAAAAAAATTTCCGAAAAATGGTTATTGAGGGTACCCCCCATGGAACCATTTTTTTTTGGTTTTTGATTTTTGTTTTTTGACTTTTGTTTTGATTATCCTCAAAAACATACATAGAATTGTGTACTCAAATTTTCCAACAATTTTTTTTTGGATTTTTAAAAAAAAATTCAAAATTTTTTTTTTTCAAAACTCAATATTTTTAAAACCCGATGCTATATTTTTTCTAAACTTTATAAATAAAAGTTTTTAATATAATCTACAAGATGTGAGAAAAAAATTATTTTTTCTAAATCTAAAGGTACCATACAAATGTAAAAAAAAAATAAAAAATGGTTTTCAAAAATCGTATTTTTCTCGAAAACGGCGCCTAGAATTTTGATTTAATTTTTTTCTTTCAATTAATTCTTACGATCTTTAATTTAATAAAAAAATTGAAATTAAGATATTACAGCTTGTACGAGTACCTACCATAGAACCATTTTTTCGAATTTTGAATTTCTCATCATCCACATAACGGATCTTAATGAAATTTTTTATAGAGAAGCTTCTAAAAAGTTTAAAATACATTGCATTTAAAAACGCTAGAACAAATATTTTTTTTGAATTTTTGAAAAAAAAATCTATTTTTTCTGTTTTTGAAAATTCGATTTCTCCGAAACGCCTCAATATTTTTTTTTTGTTTAGTTTTTATTCAAACAATAATAAAAACTTTAAATTGGTGTACCAAAATTTTTTCTTAAAAACCTTTTAAAAAGTTTGTATATAAAAGCTTTTTTTAAAGAAACCAATACAAGGACTTATAATTTTGGTTGTTGCATAAATTCATATTTGCATAGCATTCTGGTTTTGTCTCTTACTAGATACTAAAAGAATTTAAATTTATTTTATCCCTATGAACAGTTTTCTCTAATAACATTCGTTTTTAAAATTCCTAGTCTATTACATAGGAGCAAGTTCGTGCTACCCAGTCGTGAATTTTATTTTTTATCGAAATCATAAGAACCGTTTTTGAGATAAATAAGATTTTCTTAAGGGCAAAATTTACCGTCATACCTAAGAAAATTTGAATTTAAGACCTTAGGAATCACATTCCATGTTCGAAAATAACCGATTCAGTGGTTTGGGCTATAGGTCAAGGTACAGACATACAGATAGAGAGACGGCATCGCGGGACACTTTTTTCGTGTTTTCTATCATCATATTACAATAAATTTTGATTTTTGATCAAAACTTCGAGTTTTTTTACAAATGCAAAACTCGGCTTATAGTCAATTTATCGCAAGTTTAAATTGTATAAAAATTTAAAAAAAAACAAAAAAAAAAAAACTTTGTTTTTGAACATCCAATATCTCAAAACCAGATTAATAATTTGTTTTAAAACATCTTTGATTAAGAAATAATATGAACGTTTTTGCTTTAAAATGATGAATGTCATGATTTCGAACTTTTTTTTTAATAATATCCATTTATAAAATTCTAAGTCTCGTACAGTCCAGTCCAGTCGTTTTAAAAATATATATTTTATTTAGCATTGGAAAACCTTGCATATCCGCTTTCAATAAGATATTTTTGTTTTGTTTTTAAAAATTCAATTTTGTTTTGTTTTTTGAAAATCTGATTTTTTAAAATGATGGTTTTTTACTTAATTTTGCATTTTAAAATTGGAGTACTAAAATTTGGTCTTAAAAGTGTTTGAAAAGTTTAATATCGGGTTTTTCAATAAGAGCGCTACAAAAGTTTTTTTTTAAATAAAACAAAAACGGTTTTGGATATCAATAAAATTCTTTATTCCTGTCAAAGTACGTTTGATGCTATTATGTATGGAACTCGATTTCATTTGCATGGCCACCACGGGCACGCTTGCATAAGTCCAGACGCTGAATCAAATTTTCGGCGGTTTTCAAGCATAAATCGGCCGATACTGCTGCAATTTCAATTTCGATATTCGTACGAAGTTCATCAATTGTCGCTGACTTGTTGGCATAGACCATAGACTTGACGTAGCCTCACAGGAAATAGTCTAACGGCGTCAAATCGCACGACCGAGGACCATTTCGTGAGATAACACGTTTTCCAAACTTGGTTTCCAATAAATTGATTGTGACATTCGCTGTGTGGCTTGTGGCGCCGTCCTGTTGGAACCACGTGTCCTTGAAGTCCATATCATCCAATTGGGGCCAAAAATATTCGGTTATCATTGAACGGTAGTGATCCCCATTCACAGTAACGTGCCGGTCTTGATCATCACGGAAGAAGAACGGCCCAATGACGCCGCCGGCCCATAAACCACACCAAACCGTAATTTTTTCGGGATGCAATGATGACTCATGGAGTACGTGTGGATTGGTGCCTGACCAATACCGCATATTTTATTTATTGACGAAGCCATTCAGCCAGAAATGAGCCTCATCGCTGAAGATGATTTTTCGATGAAAATCCGAATCATTTTTAAGTTGTTGCTCAGCCCAATTCACTTACATACGACGCTTCTGGTGGTCAAGTGGCTTCAGTTCTTGCGTCAATTTAATCTTGTAAGGATGTAGGCCAAGATCTTTTCGCAAAATTCACCACAACGACGTCACAGAGATGCCCAATGCTTGAGAACGACGCACGTGTGAGAGACACATTTGGGCTTTCTGCAACTGAAGCCTCAGCGGCAGCAATATTCTCGACACTACGGGCACTTCTTTGTCTCACTGGCACGGGAACATTTTGTACTGTGCCTGTGGATTCAAATTTTTCCACTAGACGCTCAATTGTTGATCTGCTAGGATGATTATGACGACCATAAATTGGACGTAGCGCTCTTAACGTTAAGGCCACTGACTCCGAATTTCGGTAGTAAATTTTAATAATTTTGACTCGTTGTTGGCTCATATATCTTTCCATCATGAAATGGCAAACCATACTGAAGAGAAATGTCAAAAGAGCGGCACAAAATATGGCGTCGTTTGCTGTCCCTGTCGCTCTACTTTTGTAGCGTCCTTGTTGAAAAACCCTTTATATAGAAATTTATTTCATTAAAAAAAACAATAAAAAACGAATTCAAAATTTGGATTAGGCCATTATTGCTTAATAAACTGCACAATTTAACATTAACATTAACAATTTAAATATTAATCTTATCAACATTTTTCTGTAATACAAGAATATTCCATGATGTCAAGTAGGCAGAACAGTTTTAAAATTTTAAGTCCCCTAAACATAAGTGCGTCTCGGCCATTTAATACAAATGAAGATTTTGATTGCGAAGTTTATATTTCGTATGGTGCTCTACGTGGTACCTGCTGATAACCTTAAAACATCTTTGAAATGTTAAATTTAAAAGTTCTTACCCCTTCCTTTGAAAAGCCCTTGCATTATCAATTTCATCGTTTAACCTATTTGTATGCTAAATTTCATTAGAATCAACCCAGCCGTTCAAGCGTTATATTGAAGGACAAACATCCAACATAGTAAGCTTCAATTCAATTAAATTTTAAGCCCATTCTAAAATAAGATAAGAAAACAAAAATGGTAAATTTTATATTTCTGGAAAAAAAAAATGTTTAATTTTAAAAACGAAAGCACTTTTCCATTAAGCAATTAGTGACATTTAAGAACGTTTTTTCCCCTTTTTTTCATTTCTATAGAACTTAAAAGACATTTTTCATTTTCCTTTAATTTTTGTTTTCCTATTTTAAAATGTTCATTGTTAATTAGTCACTTGTTTCCTTTTTCTCTCGCCTTCCGTTAGCAGACTTTATTTTGGTTACTTTTTTTTAATTTGCTTTTCAATTTTTTTTTTCGATATAGTTTTTCATTGTGGGAACTGGCACTTCGGTAAGTCTTCTTAACTCCAGATGGTAAAAAAAAACTGAAGAAGAAGAAAGTGAAAACTTACAAGAAATTATACACTTAGCGAAAAATGTTGTTTAAAATTTTATATTCTTTTCTGGCAATGTCTAAAGTTGGGAGATTCAAAAATTGTGTTCACCTCCTTTTAAACGAGACTTTTTCAGACTTTCGTATCGAATGTTTCTTTAGATTCAATGTAAAAGAAATGAAATCTCACTTCTTCATGGGCTTTTTTAAGTTAAACTTAATTATTGGGCAGCTCTAAGTCTTAAGAGCTGAGACGATTGAAACTGCAGAATAGCTGTGTTATACCTTGAATTTTGGGGAGACGAAATTGCTTTTTTTTTAATTCCAACAAATACGAATTCGGAAGACTTGCAGGTTGTTCGTCATATTTCAAATCAAAGCTGTCTTGTTTGTCAATGTATGAGCACATTTTTCTGTGACGCCCCATGGCTATTGACTTATCAGTCGACAGAATTGGAAGGACCTTCGATTTTCTAACGAATCCAAACCGCTGAGATATGAGGCACTTTATCATAAAGATATATTACTCTTGGTGTTCAACTAAGAACTCCACTTAAAACTATCCCAAGGGTTACTAGAAAAGCTCCTTGAAAATAACCAATATGATTAATATTTCACAACATCTTGACTGAATGCGGTTATCCTTCTCAGTGTACAGTGTGCCTACATCTCGTAAAGAATGAGTTCAAAACCCGGAAGGAAGCAATTTAATTGAATTTAATTTTCTATTTTCCTTGCCATCAGTCTGACGAACTTTTGATACATGGTATACAAAGTACGAAAAATAAAGTATAATCAACCAAATGAGCGAAAAGGCAACACCAACTTAAAACCCAAAAACCGAAAAGTTTAAGAATAAGCGTAAGCTTGATGGATGAATGTGTTGAAAACGTAAAAAATATGTTGGAGGAAGTTGATTCTGGGTTTTACACGTATTAATCCCCTTTTGATAAGGGCTTACCAAGGATTAATTTAATGAATCCAAAAAATAGGAAGGAACGTTAAAACTTTGACTTTTTGTATCTAGGTAATTGACAATTTTAATTATGATCTCAGACCCTGCCTGATGATGGATCATGCAAGCCTGCCTGTTTTATGATTATTATAAAATGCTCTTGGTATTCTTATAAATTTCGAGTGGGTCGTAAAGTTTAGGTACTGTTATGACTGCTATTCATCTCTGGTTACTGAAAATAAAGATGTGAGGGGTTAAAAGGAGAATTTCTAAAAAAGGACAATTTTTGTTTGCTACGTGTATTGTGGTTTTTTAGAAGTATACAAACGAAATGAGGTTTGGCAAATAAAAACAATAAGTCTTTGTCAGTTTCTCTCATAAATTTCAAGGCTGAATTATTTTCAAAAGAACTATTATACCTAAACGTAGCGTACCTTTAAAGAACATTTTGCTTTAAGAGTTTTTTGGAAAACAAGAACTGATAAACTAGTTTTTAATGTAATTTTTAGAGTGGCTGTTTATTCCAGAATGAGCTTACAGCATATTCAAACTAAAATGTACGTGCAAGGTTTTTGGGACACATATACCAATTTTAAGTTGAATGCTATGACAGCCTTAATTTTTAAAACTCATCTTTTTCCTACTACTAACATTTGACTAAATTAACATTAGGCCAGAAGTCAGTAATAGACTTTTGACGTACCACACCTTGTGGAGTTTTGAGTCCAGAACCTGATGAGCCCGAAATATATTTTGAAGGGGCTTTTAAATCCCTATTCCTATAAAAATAAAATATCTCACTTGTAATTTAAAAAATCTCATAGATGTAGAAACATGGATGTTGCCCATAAGAAAATTTCAAATGCAAAAAGAACTTTTAAAAATCGCTAGAGGAATTTTATTCATATTTTTACTTGGGACTTATAGAAATTCGTAGAAAAATCGAATTCGAGATTTTGGTCAAAGTTGACATTACGGTGATAGCGACGACAAATAAAATGCACGACTGGGTCGCACGAACTTGCTCCTATGTAATAGAATAGGAATTTTAAAAACGAATGTTTTATAAGTCGTTGTAGTAGTTTCTTTGAAAAATAAGCCTTTATATACAAAATTTTTCAAACATTTTTAAGAAAAAAATTTGGTACGCCAACTAAAAGTTTCTACTACTGTACGAATGAAAATTAAATTTCAAAAAAAATATTGAGTTGTTTTTGAGATATCGAATTTTCCAAAAAAAATCCTTTTTTTTCAGAAAATTCTAAAAATATATTTTTTTTAATTTTTGAAATGCAATGTTTTTATACTTTTAAGAAGCATCTCTGTAAAAAGTTTAATTAAAATCCGCTTTGTCGATAATGAGATTTTCAAAATTCGAAAAGATGGTTGTATTATAGGTACAGTCAGTATTATCTTAGTTTAAATTTTTTTATAAAATTTTTGAAAACCATTTTTCAACTATTATATCGTGGGTATTTTTGTTTTTAGGTAAAACAAATTTTTTGTCTCAAATCTTGTAGATTGTATTCAGAAACTTTTATTTAAGAAGTTTGAAAAAAATCGAGCATGGCGTTTTCGAAATACATATTAAGTTTCCAAAAAAATGTTTGAAAATTTGTTTTAAAATCCAAAAAAAAAAAAAAAAATTAATTTGGATACGCAATAGTATTTAATATTTGGAGGAGCTTCAGCATAAAAATTATTAAAATTGGTTGTACCATTTTCGAGAAAACCAAAAACAAATAAATGGTTACAATTGGGGTATACCAAGAAGAACCATATTTTGTAATTTTTTTTATACCATTACATAGCTTTAACTAAATGAATTTTTTATATTTTTTTTTTAATTTTAGGGACAATTTTTGAGAAAAAAAATATTAATAAAATTTCGAAAAAAAAATTGTATGGCAGGTAACGTTATTTTTGGTCTTAAAAAAGAAAAAAAAACGTGCATAACTTGCCTTACAGTACCTATAAGTCGCACGTAGAAATAATATTAAGATATTAATGAATGTACCTACGATACGAGTACCTCGATTTTCTCTTAATTGCCATAACGGATTTTAATGAAATTGCATTGCATTTTAAAATTTAAAAAAAATATTTTTAATTTAAAATAAAAAATATATTTTTTAATCCTTAATACTCTTTCGTACAATAATAAAAATTTAAAGTTGGCATCTATTTTTTAGCTCAAAATAAAGAGTGGTTAAATTTTAAGGGGCGGTGTTGATTTTGAATAAAACACAAATTATTTAGAAAATTATTGTCATTTCTTTTTATTATAATAATATTGGTTAATTTCAATTATGTATGGAACAAAATATGGGTCAAATGGCCGCCGCGACCTAGGCGGCACACCTCCATCCGATGGTCCAAATTTTCGATGGCGCTGAGGCATAATGGAGGTGCTATGCCGTTAATGTGCCGAATTATCTCATCCTTTAGCTCTTGAATTGTTGCTGGCTTATCGACGTACACCATTTCTTTCAAATAACCCTAAAAAAAGAAGTCCAACTGTGTCAAATCACATGATCTTGGCGGCCAATTGAAATCGCCACCACGTGAGGTAACACGGCCATTGAATTTGTCGCGCAAAGAAGTATTGTTTCGTTAGCTGTGTGGCAAGTTGCACCGTCATGTTGAAACCACATATCGTCCACAACCATATCTTTCAATTCGGGCCATAAAAAGTTCGTTATCATCTCACGATGGCGAGCACCATTATATTATATAATACGGCCCGATGATGCCGCCAGCCAAGAGTGATTGTCGAAATGCGGCAATTCTGCTTATTGACGAATCCACTGGGTGAAAATGTGCCTCATCACTGAAGATGATTTTCTTCGAAAATTAATCATCCGCTGTTGCCATTTCTTGCCACCATTCTGACCATTGACGACGCTTGAAATCGTCAAGAGGCTTTAGTTCTTGAGTCAATTGCACCTTGTAAGCGTGTAAATGCAAGTCTTTATGCGTAATGTTCATCAACGACGAGCGTGAGATGGACGGCTCTTTAGCTACACTATCGTGAACAGCAGCAATATTTTCTGCAGTACGAGCTGAACGAGCATACACAGGTGTTTCCGATTGTACTCACATTTGGACGATTAAATTGACCGAAAAAATCACGAAGTGCACGATATGCATTTTGATTTGAACGCCCATTTTCATAATAAGCCTGAATAAGTTTAACGCGTTGCTCTATTGTGTATAAATACGAATTTGAATAGTGGATGAAAAAGTCCTTATGCATTGCATAACTTTTCACCCATTTAGCGAATATTAATAAATAGGCATGTTAGTAATTTATTAGTAATTCGAAAATATTAACTCTTTTTTGTTGTAATAACTAATAAAATACTATAATTAAATTTTATTTAAGAACGGTGCATCTAAGCACTTGCAATGACAGTTCGTGAAAAACAACTAAACTTAATAATTTTAAATGTCAGAAATTCGGAAGTCAAAGTGACAACTTACAATTTATTTTTTTTATTTGACAACATTTTCGAAATGGTTTTTATTATTTTTCTCACTTTGGACTAGACCATTCCATTCAATAATTGTTGTAAAGGGATATATCCTTTGTGTTTCATTAGGAACTTAGCTTACCTTCAGTCTGATGGATATTTCTACCAATGAAGTAATGTAAATAGTACTTGAAATTCTGGTAAAATCGGAAGCCCACGGCTTGTTTTTCGGCCTTGGATGCTTAAGTTTTTAACCAAGAACCGGACTGTTGCCTTGTCCAGACTAAATCTGGGGTTAAATTCTCCATCGTCCAGCTCTTCAAAAACGGAATAGGTCGGGACTTAAAATATCGCACTTAATTGCATAAAGCTGAGTCTTCAAACATTTATTTCAAAATGTTCCGAAAACATTTTTTATTATTTTCTTTACTTTTAAAAACAATTAGCTCATGAATCATTAAAAAAACGCAATTTAAATCTTTCAAACGAAATTTCGCAGAAATTTCTTTCTAGGAATATGACAGAATTCATATGGATTTAGTTAGTTACTAAAAGTAAAAGTAGCCAGTTTGTGAATTTAGCTTTAAGTAAAATGTTAAGAGAAGGTACGTTTAAAATTAAAAAAAAAAAATGTTTCTTAGCAACTTACTAAAATGGCTTTAGCATTTTACTAAATCTTTTAAAATTGTTCGCTAATTTATAATAAAATTAGCACAAATCTAGTAAGAAAATTTTTCAAATAAAAAAATTAAGTAAACTTCTTTAAACTTAACAAATTTGTAAGTAATTTCATACATAGTCATATCTTAACATAAAGCTGCTAAGGCTTTGGAAAAAATCCTAATACCCCTATTGCACATAAGAGATGCTAAGAATGACAAAGTCATGATATGAATTTAAAGAAATGTTCTTAAATTTCATTTTTACCGAGCACGATATACACATATTTCTTTTCAAACAAGCTTGAATTTCTAAAAATATACAAAAGTTTTTCCATATTTGTTTTTTTTTTTACTACGAAGATTTCTGTATATGATCTACCTATATTCTAGTATAATTTTGTAAATAAACCTTCCTCATGTCATACATATTTGCTAAAGTTCCTAATACAAAATTTATTCGTAAAGAATATATTTAATCCGTAAATATTTATATAAATAAATATTTTAAATGCCATGAAACCGAACGTGCTTCACGCTCCCCTTAACCAAATCAACTATTTCCCATAAATCCGACCTTTTCTATAAACCTCTATTAATTACTTTTTGAGTTGTTCTCCTCACGTAGTCTCCAATATTTTCACCCGAACGCTCAATTATGTAACATTCATCGTCCGTCCGGGATTACTAAGCACTTAAATTACTCAACGATAAACCCCAAAAGATTCCATCACGTTTTTCTAAAAGTTGTCAAAAGCAAACGAAAAGAAGACAGACAAAAAAAAATAAATGAATATTTCCCAAAAACCCAAAAATAAAAATATAATCCCATCCGCACAAACCAATCTCTACAAAAAAAGAAACGAAAGGTGTAAATTAAGTGAAAACCAAAAATTAAATTAATTAAGAATCACTCAATGATTTATGATCACAATACGCACCGACCGTACCGCTACTTCTTTCCCCCTCTGACCAGCCATGCCTATACCTATAAACAACGAAAAGTTCCCAATTTTTATGAATCGGAATTAGGTAAAGTCGAATAAACGTCTTTACACGCAGCGCACAGGTTCAGATATTCCAAATTAGATAATAAAACGTTTCCGGTTCCGTCTATTACGAGAGATTACCAACTCGGAATCATCAGTGAATTATGTTTACTGAATATTCACAAGAATTCAACGAAAGATACCGTTAAACGTGGGTCTGGTGTTTGTTTTCTTTTTTTTTTGGGATTTTATCGTGTGCTGGTTGGGGTATCTTCTGAAGTGAGAGAAGCAAAAGCCACCACGAACCTGTGAACGGTGTTACAACACACAAACATTAATTCATCATCAATTATTTTCAACTTTCGATTTTTTTATGTTTGTATCTTCTTATCAACCCGTTTTTGCCTTCGCCTGATGCTGTCGGTAGTCATCAAATATAAATGGCTGCTATTTTTTTGTAACTCTATTTTTGAGTTTATATTAGATTTATAATAGTTAACTTCCCATCATCTGTATGGGGATTTTAAAATCCACATGCTAACCGAACAATGCGGTGTATTTGATTAGGTATAGCAACATTTGAAAATATTATATTTAAGAATTTTTTTGCTGTAGTTATCACTTTTGAAATATTTCGAACATTGGAAATCTCGTATGGACAATGAATTAAGATTCCTGAATGGTGCACTAAGGATGTGGATTCAAACACAATTTCTGAATTTTATTTTCTCTCGTTTGTGTGTTTTTTTTTTAAATAATTCACTCGCGCTCAAGGGTATGTTAAAAGACCCTTATAATGTTAAACACAGCACGGGCGATGGGGAAATTAGGGAGGTAGAGAAAGGAGGTGAAGATGAACATTTTTTGTTTTGAATGTTTGCAAATTGAAATGGCTGTATTAGAAATTACTTTTCGAGTTGTTTTTGACGGTTTTAAGACCGATTATCAAAAATTAAATATTGGTATGCCACAAGGCTCAGATTTGTCATCGACACTCTTTCTTATTTTCATCAATGATCTTTTGTCTGAAAGTGCTAATTCATTTCAATGTTTCGCTGATGACAGCAATCTCAGCTTTTCATATTCGCTTCCAGACTCACAACTCTGCTCTTCCGTTGTGGAACTAAAACGGCAGCGTATGCTTAGATCATCAGATTCTGATCTAGACAGCAATATACTAGGGGGAATTAAAAACCGTGGCAGTTTAATGCTCTTGGAAAACACAAGGCTGTCTTTTGTAGGCTAAGGAAAATATACCATCCTTACCATTATCCATGAAGTGTACTTGCATTAAAAAAACTGAAAAAACGCATCGAAATGCTAAGGTTTTCTTAAAAAATGGAAGACATTTTTATCCCCTTCTGATCTTGCTTTGATACATGAGGCATATATCCACCAACAACTTTAATATTTGGGCTGATGCATGCATCAATCATTTGAACCACTTGCCGGATAGAATCCAAAACAGATTCATGAAACTTATAGGAGACACATTAATTGCAGAAACATTGGTTTTTCTTAAACACCGTCGAAAGGTTTCCTGACTTTCATTATTTTATCGGTTTTTCTATCAACAATGTTCTTGCCCATTGCAGTCCTCCCTTCAAATAATTCCACCGAAATACTCGTCTGGCAGGCAATGCACATCAGTTTAACCTTGAGCGTAACTTCAAACGTACTATCAAATATAGAGGTTCTTTCTTTAGCCGTACTACTAGAATGTGAAACACTTTCCTCTTGTCGATTGTTCCCGATATTTTTACTTGCTAACTATAAGGCAAGTTATGCATTCGGAAAAAAAATAGAACTCGGGATTTTGATCAAAGTTGACATTACGATGATAGCGAAGACCAAAAAAGTGGGTCTCGCAATTCTGTCTGTCTGTCTGTCCGTCGGTTTGACTACAGCCTAAACGGCTAGGCCGATTTTCTTTAAACTTGGTAGATATCATTTTTAATTATTTCCCCCCACACTTTTTATTCTTTTTTTTTAAGACCAAAAATGACGGTACCTGCCATACGAACGAATTTTTTTCGCAATTTTATAAAAAAATTTTTTTCTCAAAAACTGTCCCACAGATTTAAAAAAAAATTCATAAAAGTTCTTTTAGCTTAACCTAGGTAATGGTTGAAAAAAAATTCCAAAAAATTGTTATTTTTGGTACCCCCCTTGGAACCTAGTTTTTTGGTTTTGATTTTCTCAAAAACAGTACGACGGATTTTGATCATTTTTTTATGTTAAAGCTCCCCAGAAGTTTCAATATTACTGCGTACTCAAATTTTCAAAAACTTTTTTTTTTGATTTTTAAAAAAATTTTCAAATTTTTTTTTTTTGAAAACTCAATATTTCGAAAAGCTAATGCTCGATTTTTTTATAACTTGATAAAATACAAGATATGAGAAAAACAAAATTATTTTACCTCAAAATACGAGTAACTATACCCTCCATACAAATGTTAAAAAATGGTTTTCGAAAATCGTATTTTCCCAAAAACGGTTCCGAAAATTTTGCTTAGATTTTTTTCTTTCGATTAATTTTTTAAGATCTATAATTTAATACAAAAAAATTGAAAGCAAGATATTACTGACTGTACCTACCATAGAGCGATTTTTTAAAATTTTAAATTTACCATTATCGGCATAACAGATTTTCATGAAATTTTTTAGAGAGAAGCTTCTAAAAAGTTTAAAAAATATTGCATTTCAAAACTTTAAGAAAAATATTTTTTCGAATTTTGAAAAAAAAAAAAATCATTTTTTTTTTTTTAAAATTCAATATCTCGAAAACGGCTCTATATATTTGTTTTGTAAATTTAATTTTTATTCAAACAATAATAAAATCTTTAAATTGGCGCACCAAAATTTTTTCTCAAAAATGTTTTAAAAATTTTTTATATAAAAGCGTATTTTTTAAGAAAGCACTACCAAGACTTATGATTTTTGTTCTTGCATGAAACTATGTTTGCTTGAATCACATGGCATCCTATTTCTACCTCCAACTACTAAAGAGGTTGGTATAGTCGTTTAAAAAATTAATTTTTATGCTTATAAACAGTTTTTCTCTAATAACATTCATTTTGAAATTCTTATTCTATTGCATAGGAGCAAGTTCGTGCGACCCAGTCGTGCATTTTATTTTTATCAAAGTTACTTCTCTTACTTATCATTATTTTTATATTTCCCACTTTTATCAAAAAACAAAAATACAAAATTAAAATACGACAGCCAAATAATCATCATTCATGATTTTAGAATTTGTTATACATATAGAGAAATCGCATAAAAATTGCTGTACCAAATTTGGAGCCATTTTGATTGATCCGTTTCGCCTCTAAGAGCCGGAAGTACATTTTAGGAGTGGAGATACATAATTATATGTACAATATATCCAAAATCATATATATATACATACATATGTATACACAATATTATACCAAATGTAACCGACTTAATTTAATTTTTCAATTTTTCATTTTTTGATTTTCGTTTTGAAAATGGTATTTTTGTTTTCGTTTTGCGTGATTTCTTATAGGTGGAGAGCTTTTATTTAAATAAAACATAGAAAAATTATTTTAATATCCATGAAATCGTCTTTTTTTGTTTCATTCAAATTATTATTTGCCATAAGTGCTTTAGGATAAGCTGTAAGCAAAAAGACCTATCCTTATTTCCAAACACCATTATTCACACATTTTTTCCTCTGATCAAACTTTACTTTTATGATAAACGTCTTTTTCTCTTGCAAAGGTATACATATACTTAAATATTAATTCCAAATTGTTCTTTTTTTTTAATTTATTAAAAAATAAATAAAAGGAAATAATTCAAAATTTCAAAGTGAACCTAGTCGCGTAGACTGCAGTGTAAAATAAACAATAATGCACACCATACCGGACGGTTCATCGTTTCAGGGTGAACTGCCACATTGACAGAAACACTGTAAAAGAAAGTAAAAGTTATTTTGACGGTTTTGTTTTTTTTTTTGTTTTGTATTATGGCCGAATTTGAATTGAAATTTTTCGTGATGCTGCAAAAGAAAGTGAAGATGGTCAACAAACTGCATTATTGGCAAACAAAAAAGGCAAAATAATGAAGATATAAACCCGTTTCGATGGCTTTCCGGGAATTTTTGAAGGAGAAGATGCGCAATGCTGCAGGTTGTTTCACATCCGTTTTCACAAAAATGCAGTTTGGTCGGTTGTTTGTTGATTTATCTTGAATTTAAGGCGGAAAAAGGTTCCGCTGGTGCAATCCGTATGGAGGGTTCCGAAAACATGGGACCAACTTTCTTTTGCGATTTTATAATATTTTTTTTTTTAATTAAAAGGAAATATAAGCCCTTTCCCTTTTTTTGACGTGAAAAACTTCGAAGTAGATTCTCATGTAGTTGGAATGTACCTTATAAATGGCCTACATTTACTTTTACTCGAAAGCGAAAGTACATCCATCTTTGTGATATGCCATGATATGTAGGGGGGCTTTTGAATAGAAAGAAAGACCCACACGTCGAATCTGGGTCGGGCGACATCAACATCACTTGTCGCTGCTGCCGTATAGGTGCACGTCATTGTTGTCGGGCGAACGAAATATTAAATATCTCAGCCACATCGACCACAAACGTCATTGGAAGTTCAAGACACGAGTGACTTTGCCTTCGGTGGCTGTGGTGGGTAGTTTTACTATTGTGGTCTTAAGCCCGGTATAATGTGTACGTATCTAGAAAAGGTTTAAATTAATTTATCGAATTTTCGTTTTTCTTCTTGTTTTGCTTTCTTGTCGTTCAGAATGATTCGTGAGAAATAAGTTAGATTATGACAATGAAAATGGAAATGAAATGGAATTTATAAATTTTTATCACCTTTATTTTGCTTCTGTGTAAGGTCTCGAAATGGTTAGCAAGCTGAGAGGTGATTCATTTTTATTAATTAAAAACTCGATTGAATGAGAATGTGTTTTTGAGATGAAAGATAAATCGTACCTTTTGGAAAAATAGGTTCGATGAAAGCAATCGGGCAGGGATTGAATTTTCTCAAAATCTTTATTTCAAACGACACAAAAAGGATACCTTTTTACGACAAAGGCTTTTATATAATTAACAAAACATGTGTAGGTAGCAATGTAAGATCTCCTTTCGCAAATGTAGATTTTTTTCTATAGGGTGAATGAAATCGAGTTAGTTAGAGATGACAATATTTAATTGCAGATCTTAAGTTTCTTGACGCCAAAAACAGTCAGTATCAGTAGCATGCAATTTTTAAGGAAATCAACAGATGACTCCGATTTGAAGGAAATTAATCTCTGAGTTTTTTTTAACCATTATTATTTCTAACGAATGATTTTTTAAGTGCTATCGGAAATAAAAAAAAACACATAAAATTCAGAAAAATACATGAAATGTTGACCGCGGCTGCTCCTCAAATGGTCCATCCGCTTAGTCCATTTTTGGCATACTCTTTCTAACATTTCGGCCGGTATCTCGCTATTAAATGATTCAATATTAGCTTCCAGTACGCTAATAGAAGCGTGTTTGTCGCTATAGACATGAACCTTAACATAGCCCCACAAAAAATAGTCTAGAGGCGTTAAATCACACGATCTAGGCGGCCAATTGACCGGCCCCAAACGTGAAATAAACTGTTCACCGAACTCGGCTCTCAATTGGTTCATTGTTACGCGTGCTGTGTGGTATGTGGCACCGTCTTGTTAAAACCACATGTCATGCAAGTCAAGCTCTTCCATTTTGCGCAAAAAAAAAAGCTTGTTCTCATCGCACGGTAGCGCTCACCATTCACAGTAACGTTGCGATTTGCATCATCTTTAAAGAAATTCGGCCCAATGATTCCGCACCAAACATTGACTTTTTCTGGATGCATAATGTTTCTGGCTATTCTTCACTCCAAATACGGCAGTTTTGCTTATTCACGTATCCATTCAACCAGAAATGAGCTTCGTCGCTGAACACAATTTTCGGATAAAAAAGTGAATCTTCGGCTAACTTTTCAAGAGCTCATTCACCAAACATTCGGTGTTGTAGTAAGTCGTTCGGCTTCAATTCTTGTACCAGCTGTATTTTGAAAGGCTTCACACATAAATCCTTCCGCAAAATTGTCCACGTAGTGGAGTAACAGAGGCCCAATTGCTGCGAACGGCACCAAATCGATAATTCACGGTCATCACTAACACGGGCCGA
This sequence comes from Philhelius festivus, assembly GCA_963931855.1. Classification (NCBI taxonomy): domain Eukaryota; kingdom Metazoa; phylum Arthropoda; class Insecta; order Diptera; family Syrphidae; genus Philhelius; species Philhelius festivus. Next base: position 69,688,646 of record OZ007556.1, on the reverse strand, counting down.
TGCAGCTGCGATATTTTCCGCAGTTCACACTCTACGTAAGCGTGTTGGTTGTTGAATGTCCAAAAATGTAAATTTGGTTCGAAAATCAGTCACAATAGCCCGAATAGCCTCCTCAGTCGGTCAATTAAACTGACCATAAAATGGAAGCAACGCGCGAAGAACTTTCTTCAGATCACGCATTTTGATAATAAAATTCAATAAATTGCAAACGTTGTTCGTTTGTAAGACGATTCATGGTTAAATTATAGACCAAACTGAAGATGTTTGACAGTGACACAAAACACGAAACATGGGTGAGCTGTCAAAACCAGTGTTGCCAAAAAAAAAAATAGCAAAAAAATCTATTTTTCAATCAAAATTAAAAATTCAGTTTTAAGATCTTCTTAGAAAGATATTCAGGTTTTAGTATCGTTGTATTAGGTTGGATTAAAATTTCCATTGAGGTTAAGAGGATCACATATTCAATTTATAATATTTAGGTGAAAATTGTATTGAAAAAAAAAATCAGCTATTGGTACTAAGTTTGGTGATTTAAAAAAATATACATTTACTTAACAGAACATTTAAGCCATTCTTTAGTACTTTATATACAAATGCAACTTGGCTTTTAAAAATTAACCCTGTTAATTTTTAGTTCAATTGTATTTATAACTTTTTACTTGCGACTTATGTATATGTATGTAGGTACTATAAAGCAAATTATGCATTCGTAAAAAAAATTTAACTCGAAATTTTGATCAAAGTTGACATTACGATGATAGCGAAGACGAAAAAAGTGGGTCTCGCAATTCTGCCTATTCGACTACACCCTAAACTTCGTAGATATCGTTTTTAATTTTTTTCCCCACACGTTTTTATCTTTGTTTTTTTTAAGACCAGAAATAACGGTACATGCCATATGATTTTTTTTTCGAAATTTTATAAATATTTTTTTTTATTTTAAATATTCAAAAAATTTCATTTAGTAAAAGCTAGATTGAACATTTTATTTTTTTCGAAAAATGGTTATTAACCTTGGAACACTTTTTTTTTTGTTTTTGATTTTCTCAAAAGCGGTTCAACCAATTTTGATTATTTATTTTTATACTTATGCTTATTATATATTCAAATTTTCATTATTTTTTTAATTAAAAAAAAATATTTATTTTTTCAGAGCTCAATGTGTATTTCGAAAACGCCTTGCTCGATTTTTTTGAAATTTGACAAATAATAGTTTCCTAATACAGCCTATAATATGTGAGAAAAAGAAGTCTATTTTACCTAAAAATAATGGTACCCACCATACAAATGTTGAAAAAAAAATTTTCGAAAATCGTATCTTTCTCGAAAGCAGCATCTAGAATTGCGATAAAAATTTGTTTCTTTCAATTAATTCTTACGATCTATAATTTAATAAAAAAAAAGTTGAAACCAGGATATTACCTAACATAGAACCATTTTTTTCAAATTTTGAATTTCTCATTTTCGACATAATGGAACAAAATATTTTTTGCATTTTTGAAAAAGAAATCTATTTTTTGGAAAATTCGTTATCTCAAAAATGGCTTCATATTTTTTATGGAACTTTAAATTTTATTCGTACCAACATTTTTTCCTAAAAATGTTTTTAGAAATTTGTATTTAAAAGCTTATTTTTTTAAGAAACCACTACAATCACTTATAGTTTTTGTTCTTACATACGCTAATATTTGCTTGAATCACATGGCATCCTGTTTAGCTCCAACATCCAACTACTAAAGTGTACTACCTGTCATTTGAAGAAAAGAAATGTTATGCTTATGAACAGTTTTTCCCTAATAACATTCATTTATGAAATTCTTAGTCTTTTACAAAAGAGCAAGTTCGTGCGACACAATCGTTTATTTCTTCTTGGTTCTGGTCGACTTTCGTTGTTAGATTCAATTTTTGATGTACCTTGTTTGTATGCACAATGCCGTCAAAAAATACCCTTCCAGATGATTGTCCTCTGAATTTGGCCAGATCAGAGCATTTGCAGACGAGATCCAGGTAGCTACGATCCTAGATATGTCTTGATTAATGGGTCTGCATATCAAATCAAGTGTTCGGAATTTATTGTATAGGTGGTCCAAGTCTACCTAGATATAATGCAGCTAGTTAAACTGCTTCACCTAAGGTTTGATTCGCTAAGAATAATTGAGGGAATACTGCCCTTCATAGCTCTGAGCCGAATGTTGACTCTTTCCGCATGTGAGTTATGAAGGGCTGATCCTTGCCTGGCCAGTTTGTCCACCCGTTAGTTCCTTTAATTTACACAATTACCTGGAACCCAGAAAATAACATTGTGGTTAATATTGAGGCTATCAATTTCATTCGGGCATTGATGGACCAATTTGATGTACTAGAACTGATGGATTTAATAGCCGCATGACTGTGTCTGTGATAACAGCAACAGGTTCTGGTTTGGATCATATTTGAGTACTTTTCATGCTTCGCTGATAGCCATTAATTTAGCTCGAAAAACACTAGCAACACCACACTCCATCTTTGAGCTATCAGTAAAGATATGTCTTCCCAGTGCTTTCTTGATGAGAAAATAAGCTTAAGGTTTTTACCCATTTTAAGGGTGCAGTAGTCAGTGGGAGTTGAAAAAATCTCGTTTGGAATCAACTCCGTAATATTGGCCATAATGCTTGGTAATCTAAGAGTTCGGTTCCTTTGGTCTTAATGCACTATAAGATATTGGGCGTTTTCTTAAATGCAGTGTTGCAGCCCATCGTGGATTTTGAGAATTCGTATTTAATAAAGTTATTTTATTGAAGCAAGTGAACAAAACAAAAGCATCAAAATTCACGATGCGCTGCAAAACTGCATTTAGGAAAACACCCATTGTTATTTGCTTTGGTTAGCGCGGGCCACCATACAATCGAACCATACCTGTGGATCGGTCACACCACAGCTTAGATTCCCCACTTTTTTTTCCGAAGGTTTAACTACAAGCTCAGAAAGCTATACAGGCCTTCTTAACCCGTTGTTCAATATTGAGTTTCTAGTTCAACTTAGGGTCTTGAATAACACCTAGATATCTTGCACTGGAAAAGAGCAATAGTGTTTGGCCGTTGAGTAGGGGTAGAGTGAAAGGGTGTATCTTAGTTTTGGTAGTAAACAGAATCAGTTCAGTTTTGCTTTGGTTAATGCCTATTAAACGAAAAAACCCAAACACTAATAGGATATTTATTAAAGATAAATATTTTTTTTTGCTTTTAACTGAAGAACTACACTTATCTGCAAGAACAGGACCTAAAATAATTTGGGTAAGAAAATAAAAAACCATCATCGTTCAATGGAAATTCTTTAAATCACTTGTTTCTATATTGAGATACCTTTCTAAGCCTTATTAATTCAAATATCAACATGTAAAAAGTCTGTAAAAGACTTCAAAGTCTTATACTGCTCTATTTCTACAAAAAAAAAAACACCTCTGCCAACTCAAAGAATTTTAAAATTCTTGTCAATCCATAACAAAAATATCATTCCATTGAAGGACTATGTATTGTATGAACGTAATAGCAAAGTGTCAAATTAGGTTGTGTGATGAAGTGTAATTCAATCACAATGTGTATAGTTTGTCAAAATTCAATTATAGCAACGATTATTATACAAACAGCTCTGAATCTTCAATTAACTCTTCTTTGAATTGAAATCGAATTGAATTTCACATCCCCAAGGAAAGGTAGTTCCTATAGTATTGGCTTTAAAATGCATATTACTCCTACGATATTTGCACTTTGCATACCATATGAACAACACCCCACATCACTTCATTTGGTTCGAATTATTTATTAAAAGAAAAAATAGTCTCATTACGATGTCTACTTGTTTAATTTATTGACTCTTTAAAATACTGCCAGGTTCAGGTGTATACAAAACTTAAATCGTAGATATTGTAAATAGAAAGGAATTTCTGCTAATATGTAAACGGATGAAAAGACTGACATTAATACACATTTAAGAAAAATAAGAGGCCATAACGGCTCGTATTCACCTTGAACCTATAATGATATACAACTCTGAACCATTCTTGTATGCATGTTACCAGGAATGGAGTGGACCTATATTTTTTGTCGATTCCGAACGGCTAATAGGCAGCACTCTTCAGGACAAGAGGTATTCCTAGATAATCTGTCAATTCCTCGCAAGAGGTAGTACACATTTAAAAAACTTCTTTACAGTGGCTGATAATTGATCTTGAGACCTTTTACATGACAGTCCAACGGCACTAACCATTATACCAAGTATAATAATTAATTACATAAACATTCTTATAATTTACATTCACATTGACCTGCATCATTCTAAATGATCAAGAAGGTTATCAATTGGGTTGCCAAATACCGATATTTAAAATTTATCAATTATTAATTTATAATTGACTGTCGTAAGTAGGGTTCCCAACCGTACTATAATATATAGTATTGTGCTATATTTTGGCTTTGCGTACTATATACTGTTTAAGAAATATATAGTATGCAAAAATACTATATTATTTCAATGGATTGAATGAAAAGCAAATACATCTCTCATTATATCTCATTTAATTATGCAAGAATCTGAACACGCCTAAGTCTTAATGTCAATGTCAAAAGTGACAGCGATGATAATTTACAGTTACAACTTGCTACTGTCGGTGTTTTCGTGTATATTTAAACTTTGTTTAAAGTCTTTTTGTTTTGTTTTCTCGGGTTTTTTGTTCACAAAATTGTTAATGGGCGCATTCTTTAATATAGTCACTACGTAGTCAACTCGTTCTGATTGGCTAAAGACAACTAAAAATTTAGTTGGAATTTGCCCTCCAACGTACTCGTAGCGTAAAAATGTCTGCTTCAAAGCTAGTGGATAATGATTTTGACATTTCACAATCAGCTGTTCGATGAAAATACAAATTTAGTTTTTGGTGGAAGATATTTTCAAAAGGAAATTATTAAAAAAGTTTATATTTTACCTTATATTTATTATTATTTAATTTAAACTGTAAATAAAAGTTCATTTAAAGTTCTTAAAACAGGATTGACTAGCCTTGTAGTGCAATTTTGCATTCACAAAGCTAGTTGAATTTTGACTATGTAGTCACTTCATTAGTGAATGCCAGTAAATGCCATTTTTCTTCCTCCGCAAGGAGAAGAGAAGAGCTGAAAAAAATTGTTGCGGCTGTTGAAGGTAAATGGACTGAGCTAAAACGTCATGTTGGCACTAGGTGGCTCTCATTCCTGCTTTGCTTGGACAATATACTTTTGAATTGGAAGCCTTTTATTGACTATTTTACTAGTTTAGATGAAGAATGTCCTAGACATATACATATACAAAATATTTTGTGTATGCAATAAACTTATAGAAACATTAAAGTTCAAATATTTTTGAACTTTGCTAGCCATTTATTGGAAAACTTTAATAAAGCTGTCAAACAACTTGAAGGTAACAACATCACAGTTTTAGATTTGTTTAACATTATGTTGACTTTAAAGATTGCGCTAGAACAACGCAAAAAAGATTGTTTCTTTGGTTATGAAACACAAAAATTGTTACAATCCTTAGAAGCTAGATCTCCAAAAAAAAGTGATAAAATCAAAAACGATTTTATAGTATTCTTCAATAAATGTCTGGAAACTGGAATACCTTGATAAATGGTTTAACTTTAAAGAAGGCAACTGTTTATACAAAATTCAAAGCTTAAGCCTAGTACGCAGATCGGGAAAAATTTTGTCTCCCATACATTTTTTTTCCTGGGACAAATTTTGTCTCGGATATTTTTCCGAGCAGTACGCAGTTCGCGCGCAAAATTCATACTATTGTGAATTGCTCTACAAAATGTCTCCACTAAATTTTGCCAGGAAAAAGAATGATACAAGCATTATTTTGCGGGACAAATTTTGACAGGCAAAAGTGATTTTTGTCAAAACTGGTTTTATGTAAAAAGTGCTGATGCTTCTCTTGAAAGCATCGAGAGGAGATTCCAAAAAGGTATGAACGATTTTTGTAAGACAACCCGTTCCAGAGATATACAACAAAACACATTAAATCATTTTTTAATTATCCAACTTCAAACTTTTGCGCGAGATTTGGAAAAGTTTTGTAGAGATTAATATTGTAGAGATAAAATTTGTCTTGTCTCGATCTGCGTACTAGGCTTTAAATTTGAAACAAGAGCTTTCCTTTGATGACTGAGATGGCATTACATGTTCTTAACTTACAAGAAAGAATGCAAATCAAGATGGACGTATTTTATTGTGAAATAAAAATACTAAATGAAATCTTTTCAAGAGTAAGGAATTCAAGAGATCTTACGGGCAGAACTTCAGATCAAAAATGTCTGCATATTTTTCAAAATACCGAAAATAATTTACCAAATATTTTTAAGCTAATTTCGTTCCTACTCTATATTCCTGCCACTTCGGCGTTCACGGAAAGGATTTTTTCATTCATGAACTCAAAATGGTGAGAAGAAAGAAACAGAGTGAAAATTGAATGTGATGAGGCTTAAGAAACTCTTATACCAAAACATTTTTAAGTCATACAAGGAGCTCAAAAAAATATAAATTTTATAGAACATAATATGCAGCAAAAATAACTTTGGCTTTTTCTTTCACTTTTCATAAAATACTATATATTTTTGGATTGTACTATATTTTTCTCTATCTTATTTGAAAAATACTATAATCAGTCGCAAAAATATTGGGAACCCTAGTCGTAAGAGCAATACTAACTTGAAAACTGTATAAACTAAAATCATTTTAAACAGCCTATTATTAAGGTATTAGTATGATACTAGTTAACAATTTGCTAACTTTAAAGTAGTTTACTAACTCATTCTTAATGTTAACCATTTTCGAACAAGTATATCGTACTAAAGGAAAATAAATTGCTTCTGAACACATCAAAGCCAATGACAGTTCGTGCAAAAAAATAAGTAAACAGACCTTTTTTGACGTTTGTAATTGCCAAATTCATCTAAAATTTTGCGCCATCATCCTTAACAGATAACAGAACAAACTAATTTCTCTGTTACTTAAAGTTTTAATAAGCTTAGATATATTCTTGATTCTATCCAAGATGTAGAATTGGAATTTAAAAATAATAAAGGGTGTCCAGCGGAATATTTTCAACTTTAAAATTCAATATAAAAAAACCACATCGTTTTTATTTATTTTTATTTGAATTAAATGCAGAGTAACAATGCGGATTTTATTTTTTAAAAATGATATCATCCAAATGACGGCCGTTTTTCCAATACACTCTTGCAGTCGGACTCTTACATTTGCGATTACGCGACGGCAAAGCGCTGGACTAATGCTTTAAATTGAATGTTGACTATTTTCCTGTAGGGCCTGAATTGTCCGAGGATTGTTATTGTAAACCTTTGATTTGAGGTGTCCCCATAAAAATAAAATCGCAAGGTGTGAGGTCTGGCGACCGAGGCGGCCATGGAATGTCTCCGTACTAGCTGATCAGTTTATTCGGAAAAACTGTCCTTAGCCTTTCCATCGACACCCTAGCTGTGTGCGGAGTGGCATCCTCCTGTTGTTGTTCCCTGAATACAGCTGCAATGGTGACAAAAGAAACTCATCAATCATACGGCAATACGCCGGAGCAGTGATTGTCTCACCTTGGTTAAGAAAATAAGGGCCAATTAGCCCGCTCGCTGAAATGGCACACCAAACTGTCGTTTTTAAACAATGTAAACGTTTTCTCTAGGGTTGTTGGGGCACCAGTATCGCATATTTTGTTTGTTAACATATCCATCAATATGGAAATGTGCTTCGTCACTGAATAAAATGTTTCCAAGCGTAAGTGCTGTCCGAAAACGTTCCAGCATTGTTCTTGCGAAGGATTCTCGCAAAGGATAGTCACTTTCGTTGAGATAAGGAAAAATTTGCATTTTGTACGGGTGGAGCTTTAATTTCTTTTTCAAAATAACATGCACTGTTGATATTCCTGTGGAGGCCGCAATCTTCCTTATCGATTTACGTGGATTTCGAATAATTTAATTTCGAACTTGAGACACATGTTCTGGCGTTGTTGCTGACGTTGATGGTCCAGGAATAGGTCCATTGACCATTGTGGCTTCTTGTCTGAATCTTTGTACCCACGACCAGATAAGTTGCGTGCTCGGATCATCACTTCGTCGTCGAATATTGAAATGAGTGCAAAAAGCGCGACGCGCACGTACCAATGATTCAGCGCAATTCAAGTATTGCACCATCGCAAACGCGCTTCGCTCTCCCGACCAGTGACTCATAGTGACTAACAATTCCGCAAATCCTGGGTTTTGAATGATACCCCTCCTGCTTATCTCAACCCGCTAGTATTTCAATAATCGCAATTTAAAGTTGAAAAATTCCCGGTGGACACCCTTAAATTTGGGGTTTATTTAGAAATCCTGTACTTGGCAATAATTGTTTAATTTCTTAAGGGACTTCAGCAAAGTGATAAGGTGTGTACGTAGTAGTCATTCATATAAACTCTCCGACCCAACCTCAGACCTGACATAACATCTTTAATTTCAATTCTGTATTCCTTCTTGTTCGAACATAAACAACCAAACCAATTCTAACGTATACCTATTTGTGTTTGATATTTTTGAATCAATTCTCGTGGGAACAATAACTGTATTTAAGAATTCTTGAATTGAATTTCAAATTAAATTTGTGGCCATTTAGAAGCATAATGCGGTCGTACTGCTAGCACTACCTTCACCTTCATTGATCATATTATACTTCGTTCTTTGGGGCTGCCTGTTATCGTAACCCACATTATCCCTCATTTTGTACTATTATAAACTTTGGGTAAAATTTAAACTTAACCGGTTACAGCGTTATTGGAAACTAATGGTTTTTGGTATCGTAAAGGTTTATACGCGGCTTGACGATAAGTCAATTGGATGCGGAATGGAATAATAATATATGTTGTAAGTAGTTGGGGGCGGATTTGTTTGCATAAATTTGAATTAAATTTAAAACAAACCTTCAATGCGGCGCGCGGTAGCAGTGAATTTTTATTTTTTGTTGTTTCAAAGTATTCCTCAGGTGAAAGTGAAACTCTATTTATCACTTCTTGCCAAAGCTACCTATTGCCTATACATTAGCCGTCCATGCCACATGCAGGTAGCACCGTATATCTTTGCATCTGGAAGAGTTTTTTTTTGTACACTTTACTAGGGGTACTGCGATTAACAATTCATTTTATATTGCTTTTGGGACGTATTATATAGGTAACCTACCTATATCATCTTTCTACTGCCACAGACTTTGGGTCGTTATGCTTCAATGTCAAACGACATTTGGACTTGTAAATTTTAAAACATTTTGTGTCTGGCTGGTGATAGCTACATACATTTAATATTGCTTACTTACGCTTAAGGTTAAGTATTGGTTTTGTGTATTATTTCGTAATGGTTTATTTTATTAACTTTGGAAATTTTAAATGCTGGTGAGAAAGGCAATAAATATAAACCTTTTCAGAACTCAATTAATATTATTATTAACTAGTGGCCCGGTACGTGCTTCGCTACGTATAAAGTGAAATAATAAAAAAAATTAATTGCAACATCAAATTCATTTATTCAAGCAAAAAAATATTTTATTAATTGCTAGCTATTTTAAAACTTAATCCAAAACACTTGGATAAACAATATTTTTTGTTTTTCCATTTTGAGCATGAATAAACAAACGACTGGGGGTACCGACTCTGGAACAGGCAACATAAAGTTGGCCATGTGAAAAACATGATTCCTCCAAATTCACACCACAAAAGTGTTTGCCCTTGATCCTTGTTGATGGACATCGAAAATGATAAACGCACAGGATATTGTAATCGTTTGAATTCAAATGGCATATCATTTGGAATCATAGGGATACGTGGTATCAAACAAACTTCTCCTTTTGATTTAGCAGTTAAGATCGTAGCTTTAATCAAATTTGGCAATAACTTTTTCACTGCCAATCTGGTGCCATTACACAGTTTTGGTGGATTAATATTTCGCAATAATATAATCAAAGAACCAACTTTCAGATTCAAGCAATGCGGTTGCACACCAGCTAGTTCCAATGAATTTTAAAATTCAATTGGATAATTCATTGTCTCATCTTGATTCATATCATTTTTTATTCATTATAATTTTTTATTCGCCGTTGTACACTCATCCCATAAAATAATTGACATTAATCGCTGAACTTTTGCCATAGCAGAATTTCTCGAAATATTGCAATGTGGAGTTTCAATCACCTGTACATTCAATGGCAATTTTAGTGCAGAGTGTGCAGTCCGACCACCTTCTAATAATGTAGCAGCAATTCCCGAAGATGCAAGTGCCAATACAATTTTCTGTTCCGATCGAATAGTTAGAATAGCTAAAATCAATGACATAGGTAACATACGTTTTGCCTGTACCACGAGGCGCATCCAAGAAATATAATCCACCTGCATTATTGGAAACTGTTTGCATGATTGTGTCATATGTGTCATACGATGAAGTTCCGAAACATGTTGCAATTGCTCATTTCTGCGATGAAGTACAATATCACGGGATTGAAGTTGATCACCAAGAATTACAATTGTAACCTCATCAATAATTGTCGATGTTCTATCAGCCCTTATTACGATTTTGTGTTTATCAGATGGCATACGATCGAAAGCAATTTTGAACAATTGAACTAATGCGTTATGCTGATGGAAAAACCTTTGTAGCTCACGAATAATTTCTCGTCTTGTATTCGAGACAATTACACAACGTTGATCCAATTTACGATTTTCATCACCAATAAAATAAATTTGCTAAAATTGATGATCAGCGTCGGGGTACGGCAATAACGAACCAGCTTGATGATAAATCTGGCCCTGAATCTGTAACATGTATGCACAGGTAGATGCTGGATCAGAATTTTTAAAACTATCGAATACTTTATGATTCAGATTGATATAAACATGGGACGATCATGTTGAAGTATTTACCTTAAACGTCGGCATAATTATCTCTAATAATTTTAGTAGCACTAAAAGAAGTCATTTGAAATGCCGAATTGTGTTGTTGAATATGGATCAAAAAGTGATTCGACGTTTGAGATATCCCAAAAATAAATGTCCGATTGGAGTTTCTATTGCTGGAAATCTCACTTTGTCATTAGCACAACACATGCCGGGCATTTCACCTGGAAAGTTAGCGGTATCACAATGTGGACATATGTATTGCGTCCATCATTCCAATATATCCGTACATACTATAAACAATTTGACTGTTGTAATTTAAAACAGCACTCATCATTTTAGCCAAAAGAGCAGCACGACGTGTTCGTGATCGGCGTGCAAGGTTCAGTACAGGTACAGGGTCAACAGATCTATTTCGTGCATTACGTTCACTGCAATGCATTAGCTTGTGCGCGTTCATCTGCAGTCTGTGATCGACTTAGTAATGCCACATCATTTGCATTACGCGTTCGCCGACCTATATTTGCTCGCCCAGCTTGTGACATTATTTCTTCATAGAAAAAAGAATAAATCAAATTAAAAATATAAGTTTCAATTTGACAGCAAAATCCCCACTAACAAAATGATCCGACATTTATTGAATTCATTTGTTACAAAAAATGTGATAAATGAAGAACCGCTTGACCAATTTTGTGCAAACTTCACATAAACCATCTACTAAATAGTCCAAACAAAGCCTTAACATTTGGTTTGGATAAGTGAGCCCGTTCTTGAGTTATAGAATAACAACGAAAAATGGCATTGATTTTTATATATATAGATTTATTTAAATTTAATTTCGGTTTCGCAACTAACAGTTTTTTTAAAATAATTATGACATGGCATGGTTGCCGTCTGCCAAATTGAACGTTTAGCAAATAAAATTTAAAAGTGATAGAAAAGTGATTCAAAAATATTTTACAACAAGTATTATATATCTTTTCACTTTTTAATAAAATAAATTGAAAGTAATTGTACAATAGTTTTGTTTTCTGATTTCTTAAATACAAGATTTTCTATTAATCAGAGCATTTTTACAGAAGTTTTCAAGCATTTTTCCAACCGTACCACCCATTGATCGTTAATATTGAGTTTGTTCTTTGAAAATTATATTCGCTGAAATTCACTAAGAAGCGGACATTTGCCTAGAAAGTTAGCGATGTCTTCTTTTTCATTGTGATTGCAGAGATTGCAGAAAAAAGGCATACAATTTAAGTTTAACATTTCCGTTCTCGCTCAAAATTTATAACAAACTTATTTCATCGATTGCCAATTTAAATTTAACGTAGTTCCGGGTTCTCAATATGTGCGATACATAGACTTTTGTAGGTTTCACGTGTTTCGGGCAAGACATCTCTGTATTGATATCAGTAGTACATAGTTTCGTCGATAGTTGCTATTTTGTTGTATGGGCTAACATTCCATTCTGCTGAGCTACTCTCTTCTAAATGCAGTGACACATGGTGCTCCTCAGCCAAACAATACAGCCCTGCGATGTCGCCAGATTTTGTGCCTGGTAGCTTCAACATATTTCTTTTTTGTAAAATATAGGTCTTTGCAGGACAAAAAAATGTGGAGCATGCAAAGAATGCAGGAATGCAAAGAATGCAAGAGAATGCATGCGCTCTCGAAAGATTGCATTCAATTGATTGATGGAAAACGAATCAAATCTTGTGAATCTCAAATGAATGGTGATTACCTAATTTAAAATCGAAGTTTCAACGTAATGCCAATGAATGCTAGCTTCTCTTTGAATTCAATAAATTATTTTTAAAGATTTCGTACACATAATATTGCTTTCTTTTAAAACCCAAACACTGGTTATAATTCTGTTTGTCGGGTACAGTAGATAACAACCCAAATTGTTCGGCACATTTTCTTTAAAATATTCGTTGGAAAGGTTTTTTTGTCAAAACGATTTTTTTAAACTTATGTTTTTAGAACCAAAGCTGTCATACAATACTACTTGTGGACAATAAAAAAATCTTTTTTGTTTTCAAAAATGGTTCTTAAGAACATTATAATAAAAATTTCTTTTCTCGAAAGTGGTTTTTGATTATATTAGAATATTTTCTAAGTCTTCAAATTTAGTCGAATGGGTCAATGCACCTTAAAGTTGTTATCTAGTTTCTTTTGACTACTCTCCCAGTATATATATTTTTTTTGGACTTTAAACAATGGTACATCCCAAAAACATTTTTACTTGCGACTTATAGGTATACTATAAGGCAAGTTATGCATTCGTAAAAAAATCGAACTCGTGATTTTGATAAAACTTGACATTACAATGATAGCAAAGACTAAAAAAGTGGGTCTCGCAATTCTGTCGTTCTGTCTGTCGGTGTGACAGACTAAACGGCTCGGCCGATTTTCTTCAAACTTGGTAGATATCATTTTTAATTTTTCCCCCACATGTTTTTTTCTTTTTTTTAAGACCAAAAATAACGGTACCTGCCATGCGAATTTTTTCGAAATTTCGTAAATATTTTTTTTTCTCAAAAACCGTTCGACAGATTTAAACAAAAAAGATAAGAAAAAAATTAATTTAGTGAAAGCTAGGTACTAGTTGAAAAAAAATTTCCGAAAAATGGTTATTGAGGGTACCGCCCAAAGAACAATTTTTTTTGTATTTGATTTTCTCAAAAACTTAAATAGAATGGTGTATTTAAATTTTCAAACATTTTGTTTTTGGATTTTTAAAAAAAACTTCAAAATTTTGTTTTCAAAACTTAATATTTCAAATACCTTACGCTAGATTTTGTTTAAACTAAAAAAAATAAAAGTTTCTCAACAAAATATACAAGATATATGAAAAAAGTTTTATTCTACCTAAAAATAAAGGTATCAACCATACAAATGTTAAAAAATGTTTTTCAAAAATCGTATTTTTCTCGAAAACGGCGCCTAAAATTTTGATAAAAAGTTTTTGTTTCAATTAATTTTTACGATCCTTAATATTTTAAAAAAAATTTTGAAATTAAGATATTACAACTTGTACCTACCATAGAACCATTTTTTAAAATTTTGAATTACTCATTATCGACATAACGGATTTTAATGAAATTGTTTGTAGAGATGCTTCTAAAAAGTCTTAAGACCATTGCATTTCAAAATTTTAAAAACATATATTTTTTGAATTTAAAAAAAAAAAATCATTTTTTTTGGAAAATGCGGTATTTCAAAAACGGCTCAATATTTGTTTTGGAAATTTAATTTTCATTCGTACAGTAATAAAAACTTAAAGTTGGCATACCAAATTTTTTTCTTAAAAATCTTTTAAAAAGTTTGTTTGTAAAAGCTTTTTTTTAAGAAACCACTACAAGGACTTATCATTTGTGGTCCGACATAAATTCATATTTGCAAAGCATTCTGTTCTTGTCTCTTACTACTAAAAGAATTTAAAAAAATAATTTTATCCTTATGAACAGTTTTCTCTAATAACATTCGTTTTTGAAATTCCTAGTCTATTACATAGGAGCAAGTTCGTGCTACCCAGTCGTGCATTTTATTTTTTAAATATTCCTGAGATTCTTATAAGAAATCAATAAATTAAAAACAAAACTCTGGTGTTACAGAATTTTCAAAAAATCGCACAAACTTGCTCTTATGTAAAAGACTAAGCAAATTTTAATGAATGTTTCTAAAAAAGAATCATAAAATTATTTTTTTAAATGAGCTTAACAACTCCTTAAATATGTAGTTGGATCCAAAAACAGGATGGCATGTGATTTCTAAAGCAATTAGTTTTCGCAAGAGCAAAGATTATAAGTCGTGATAGCGACTTAAAAAAACATACATACATAATTCTTAAAACATTTTTAAGAAAAAATCTTGGAATGGACACTTCAAACTTTAACTTTACGAACACAAATTAAATTTCAAAAAAAAAAAATACTGATCCGGTGTAAAGATACTGAAATTAAACCAGTAAAAAAATTATGTGTTTTTTTTTATGTTGGAAAAATAATTTTTTTTTTAATTTTGAACAGCAATTTTTTTAACTTCTCTAATTTTCATTAAAATCCGTTATGTCGATAATGAGAAATTCAAAATGCGAAAAAATTTTTTACCTGCGACTTAAAGGTACTATAAGGCACGTTATGCATTCTTAAAAAAAAATCGAACTCTTGATCAAAGTTGACATTACGATGATAGCGAAGATGAAAAAATGGGTCTCACAATTCTGTCTGTCTGTCTGTTCGACTACCGCCTAAACGGCTCGGCCCCACACATTTTTTCTTGCGATATATGTAGGCACTAAACGGAAAGTTCTGCAATTGGAAAAAAAATCGAACTCGAGATTTTGATCAAAGTTGACATTACGATGATAGCGAAGACGAAAAAAGTGGGTCCGACAATTCCGTCTGTCTGTCTGTGTGTCTGTACCTCTCCCTACAGCCTAAACCACTAGACCTATGTTCTTCAATTCCGGTAGTTAAGGGTCTTCGGCGATTCCATAGAGGGAAAATTGAAATTTTTTTTGTAGCTCCAAAACTAAGGGTAGCCCCCATACACCCGTAATGCATAATCTTATTTATCTCGAAAACGGCTCTAACGATTTTGATAAAAAAAATTAGGTTTGATATTATGGACATGGACTACATTTTGGTCAAAAAAATTTTGGGGCAAAATGTTATTCGGTACCTGTCATGGAACCGTTTTTTGATTAAAATAAATAATTATTTGAGTTTCTCATTAACGGCTAAACCGATTTTAACCAACAATTTTCACCAGGACCTCCCTTTAGTTTAAAATAATATTGTATATAAAAATATTCCAAAAAAAATTTTTTTTGGATTTTTGAAAAAAAAAAAAATTCCAAGTGTTTTTTGAAAAACCAATATCTTTAAAACGTGTCAACGATTGTTTTGTGAGATTATTTCCTAAAATCTATACTACTAAATACTTAAAATCCTAAATGTTGTTCTTGAAAAATTTTAAAGAAATTTGTTATATAAAAAATTACTTTAATAAAAAACGATTTTTAAACTTTGTTTGCATAAATTCATACTTTTCCGTAAATCAGACGGCAATTCCATGCATTTAAATATTTTTATCTCATTAAATCCACATTTTATATTTATAAAATGTATTTTAAATTCCAAAGTACTTTTACAGAAGAGCAAGTTCGTGCGATCCAGTCGTGCGTTTTATTTATTTTTTTTGGTAGCAGCAGCTGGGAAATTATCCCTGACCTTGACATTACTGTTCAGAGTATCATCTATGTGTATCCAATTTAAAAATTATATACAAAAGTGTAACAATAAGGCAAACAAAATAACCCTGTTGATCAGTGAACTATTTTTTTAATTCCTTTTTTAGATACACAAAAAAAGCATTTTGATTTGATATTGTTTCTTTTCATTTGCTCAATATACATATTACTGAAAATTAATACAAACTCTATTTTCGCCTAAAGGTTTGTATTTCCGAACTTTTTATTTGCGAAATTTCAACAATTGTTAAATTATTTTTTACGAATATAATAAAAATAAGCAACATTTTGGGTGCAATATTTTTCATGATAAATATTTTCTTGTTTGTTCATCTCGACTTTTACGTCCGGGAACTGTTAATGTGTACATTTGTAAAAGCAGGGGAAGCTTATATTTCCGCAAATTTGTTTATTGCTCTCTGCCGCAAGCTTAACCGAAATATTTTCAATATACGAATCAAATTGACTGTGTTGGATTAAACTTGTAGTTATTAACAAAATTAATTAATACAAGCGAACATGTAGTATGGTTTTAAGAGTAATTTTCTTCGACCATCTAGAAGTAAAATTATTTTTGTTCCACATACGCCCCAGTGTACATTTTCTTTTCATTACCTAGATGTAGGTGAATAAATTCAGTACACATTAGAATTGCCCGATTATATGCACTTACGTGGTTCATTGGTTTAAAAAGCTTAAGACTTGTTCGTTTATGGCGAAAATTTAAAAAGGATTTTAATTCAAGAAATAAACACATAAAGGTAAATTTGGTAAAAAATAACAGTTGCAGGAAACTGGTCCCTGAAAAACTCACAGCCACGATAGTAAATACAAAATTTGAATTTTTATTTATTTTTATTTTTTGTAAGAACTGATAGAAATGTGATTAAATTAAATGTGATTGATTAAAATTATTTTTTTAAAGAAAACACCTTAATCAAATATCTTTTTTGAAGCCAAAAATGTGTATGATTAGATTTAATAGAAATGAAAAAATAACTCCAACTAGTGCCGATGTGATATTTTATTTAATTAATCATTTACTTGGTCACCGCTATGCATTTATCTCAATCAAAGTAAACGATGTTTAAGTAGCATTAAAAATGCTTTGTTATGCATGCTCTGGACGGGGGATATTTCCAGGGGAAGTTGTAGAGCGTAGGTTGCTTTTAACTATCCAAACAAAACTTTCACTTAGTCAGCAGCCAGATGGTGCCACAACCTAACGACTTTTTGTACTTTCTGCACTTTGTCTATTTGTTAATTTGTTTTTTTTTTTTTTTTTAAACTGCATCATTTCTGTGAAGTTAATGAAAATAAGTTTAAATTTCCTGACTTTTTATTCAAACAGATGATAGTTTTTGCGTTGTTATAATAATGCAGATGATGAACAATTATATGCAAATAAATTCGCACTTAAGAAAAATAGAAACAAATTCACAAAGGGTATTGCCAGGGCAAAATTAATTTAATGAGTAAGTTGGAAACAAAGTTTGAAGCTAATGCAATTTTAAAACATTTACATATACATATAGCAAAACTGTGGTGCAAAACTTAAAACAGTGTCTTATAGTTCTTATCGTTTTTTTTTTTTATTTTATATATAAAGTGAATTGAGTTGTCAGATGCATTTTAAGTCTTCCAGAAAGAATTTCGGTCATAATACTCCTTTTACTTCTCTGAAGGTAGTCCAAATAATCAAGTTTCTTAAGCGATTCACTTTGAGTAAGAGTTGTAGGGTGAGCGTCTCATCTTGCTCTAGAAGGGGCTACAATAAAACTTTAGGTCGCAGTGCAATACAACCCCCCATTCAATACTTGCTTAACTATAAATGGTCTTTATATAAATAGTTTGCCTTATGAATTCTTAAAAAGAGAGATCCTTTTTTAACCATACGTCACGAATGTGGAATAATTTGATTTTCTCTAATTCCAGCTTTAATTAATATGTATACATTCACTCAAAAATTATGTGTATCGTATCTTCCTTTCTCATTTTCTAACCGTTTGTTATATCTTCTTATCCAACAAAATTATAAGGGTAGTCATATTCTCTTGAAGGTATTCTTACTGTAGAAAATTAAAATTCCCAAATCTCTGTTTGTGGGAATTCTTATTTGAAGAAATCTATTTAAGGTTGAATCTATCTATCTCAAAAAGGAGTAAAAGCTTAATTAGGGTCAAATACCACAATCAATATGAAAAAACAAAAAATATTGTACAAAATCTCCTGCAAAACCAGGGTCTAGTCACTTACAACTTTTAACCATTCCAATGCGTGTACGAGTATATTCGTAAGGAATGGAGAGAACAAATAATTTCTGCCGATTCCGAGCGGCTAAGATGAGAAGCAATTTTTCATTTTCGTAAAAGAAAATAGCCATGTGTGAGGGAAAAATATCGGTACTGTTTTACCAATCCACAAACAACATCTATTTGATGTCGCTTAAGAACGATGGTAATTGTTTAGAGTTCCTTCGACGATGCAAGACATTTTCACCCCTTCTTATGTGGCTGTAATCTAATGAGCTGAAAGCTTGAGAATAATTCCAATATTTAGGCAGGTGCTCCAATAACTCACTTAAGTCTTTTGGATAGAATTCAAAAAAGCGCTTTAAAATGATATGTGATAGAACTTTAATGGAAATTTGAATATCTCGACCTCCGCCGCAATATTTCATGTCTTTCAGTATATTATTGTTATTTTTAGAAAAAGTGTTTTAGCCAGTTGCATTCCTTTCCTTAATCAATTTAACAGTAAATACTCTTACTTCTAGGAATATACATCAGCTAACCTTTGAGCCCGACTTTGGAGGTGCGGTTGAATTCAGAAATTGTTTCTTTGACCGCACAACACGAATGTGGAATGCCTTATCCCACTCAATAATTTCGCTAGATTATGAAATTTAAGCATTCAACCAATGTGCATTGATATCTGCTGTTAAATCATCTTCAACCTTTCTTAAATGCTCGCACTGTGCTAAAACATTTTAAGGGTAGTCAGAACCCCTTAAGTCTGCACAAAATATTGAAAAGAAAAAAAAACAAAACCGCAGATACAATGCCGCTCAATCTATTCACTTACAACCTTCGTCATTACGGTGTGCATATTGTCCACAGATACGGAGGTTACCTTAAATTTTCTGCCGAATTCAAATAGATTATATGAGAAGCACTTCTCACGACAAGCAAAGCCCTCAGACGTATCATGGGGACCACTCGCTAACACCACTTATTGACATTATTCAGCCGGGAAAATTTCGCACTATAGCACTAGCTGTGTGCGGTACGGTCTTTTTGTAACCATATGTTCTGTAGGCCCAATATCTACATTTCTGAAATACTCAGGGAGCTCGATGATTCACTGGCGTTCGCCGACGATGCAACTCTGTATGCAAGTGGCTCTAAAATTGAAGATATCCAAACTCGACTCCAAAGCAAATTTGACAAGTTTCAAGCTTTCTGCTCAAACTGGAAGCTTCAAATAAACTATGAAAAATGCGAAACCATACTGTTCCGCACCCCAATAAGACGCGGTAATTCAGATTTGAGACGCAACTGGAAAAATCTACGAATAACGAGTTCAAATGGTGCTCACATCGAATCGAAGACTATGGTGAGATATTTGGGTGTTCAGCTAGACAAATTCTTGTACTATAATGAGCACATAAATACCCAGTTAGAGAAGGCAAGAAAGACATTCATGGCCCTCAAAAGTCTATTTTATTCCAAGTATCTGAGATCCGATGTGAAGATTATTTGTTACCAAGCATTCGTTCGTCCAATTCTGACTTATGCGAGTCCAGTATGGTGGAACATTAACCCATCGTATATGGAAAAGCTTCGAGTTTTCGAGCGCAAATGTCTAAGAGCTTGTATGCAGATGAATAGAAGTGCACATTCTGACTTTCGACATTACGTTTCTAATAAAAACCTATTGGATGCTTCCGGAGTGTCTAGAATTGACAATGTCATACTAGACCTCGGGAGGAATCACTTCGCACGATCGGCGAGCGTGGTGGAAAACGAACTTATTTCCGGTTTATTTTACCCGAACCCTGGGTATTTCAGAAATGCCTTGGAGACTGGATACATTCCTCCAGAGTCTTTCTTGTTTCTGGATGCACATGGCTATCTATCTGACTCAATAAACGTACCAATAATATATCATGCTGCAAGGAGAGCAACAGATAAAAGAATCCTTTATGAGCCTTTTGAGTCGGGGGATGGGAATACTAATCTAAGATACTGCACTAGCATACCTGAAAGAGATAAAAATAACAATAATCGGTTAAATCGAGAAAAATACTGGTGGCTAGATTGGGTTGAAGCTAACACTTAGGTTAAGTAAAACTAGGCCCTGCCATGTGATCTATGATCTGACGATGGCGGAAGGAGTAGACTTATGTCTACGTCTCTCTGCTTGTCGGAGGACCAGCGATCACATGACAGGGCCTGGTCCTAGATTAAGTTAGTTTGTAAGTTTTAGGTTTTAGTTTTAGTTTTTTAGGCAAAATACAAGAAAATCGTTACGGCTGTGCTATAGGTTTTATTTCACATTTTCCTATAAACAAAATATACGCATACAAAAAGAAAATCTTTAAATACAAATTGAATAAAAAAACTTAGTACAAATCATACTACTTAAAAATAAAAAAAAAACATGTAATGAGAACCGTAAAGGTCATTTGCTCCAATTATTGTTATAATTAACAAATATGTTTTAGTTTTTAAGTTTATTTAAGCTTTCAATAAAAATTGTAATAGATCTTGGTGAATAAATGAACATTAAAAAAAAAATAAAAAAAAAAAATATGTTCTGTAGGCCTTAGTGATCCAAGATCCAATTTGGGCACAAGAATGTTTTATAACATGTCTCGATAAAGGCAGCAATGCCTATAGCAGCCTCAAATGAATATGTTCCAATGACGCAGCTCCGGTACATATGACCCACCATACAGTTTCTCTATGAACTTTTAGTGGTCGTTAGTGTATTAATCGAGGTATTTGACTGCCGCAATAATGGCTTTTCTGTTCATTAAAAAGGCCAGCAAAGTAGAATTGTGCTTCGTCACTCATAATAGTCTACAGTTAGCTGTGAAACTCGAGCACTCCAACCTCGTCAACGTTTATGGGTATTTTCATGTTCTTAAATAAATTATTATCGACCACCATCTGTATCTGTCAAGTTTCAACTGACAACTTTCATTTACACAAAAATGGTAATCAGATAAAATCGACCTGAAACATAAAACGCACCTTGTATAAAAACAACCTGTCACTGTGTTCGCATACTTTCTATAGTCAGAAGATTGCCGCATCGCATTATACTCTTATGAGTTCTTTTTCAAAAATTTACTTTTACTAAATTCTAGAACATACCTAAAATATCACACGAAATTTTTAAAAATCGTAAGAGATATTCTCGCTATAAATAAGATTACCCTTTTCATATGAAAAAAATGAGTTTCTAGCAACATTCAAGATTTAACAGAAAATCTTCCAAATCAGCGATTCCAATGAATTTTTTTTTGACATTCCGCTTAAAGCTTCGCGATGTGTTCGTCTAACTGGGATAGATTAAATAGAATTTTTAAGAAATTTACATCAATTTGGTTTTCCATCTGAAAGATGCAGTGAAAAGATTGAAGGTTGTTTCTTAAGCGGTACTACTTGAATGTGGAATAATTTGTCTTTCTCGACTCTCCTTGTAGTGGTTTCTTACAAAAATAAGCTTTTTTATACAAAATTCTTCGAACATTTTTAAGAAAAAATTTTGCTACGCCAACTTAAAGTTTTTATTATAATACGAACTAAAAATAAATTTCCAAACAAAATATTGAGCCGTTTTTGAGATATTGAATTAATTTTTTATTTTTTCAAAAATTCAAAAAAAAATTTTTAAGTCTTAAAATGCAATGTTTTTTTTTTTTAAACTACATATTTAGAAGCTTCTCTATAAGAAATGTCACTAAAATCCGTTATGCCGATAATGAGAAATTCAAAATTCGAAAAAATGGTTCGATGCTTGGTGCAGTCAGTAATGTATTAATTTAATTTTTTACTTGCGATATACATATATGTAGGATTGTAGGTACTATAGAGCATTTGGAAAAAAAATCGAACTCGAGATTTTGATCAAAGTTGACATTACGATGATAGCGAAGACGATTAAAGTGGGTCCGCCAAGTCCGTCTTTCTGTCTGTATGTCCGATTGTCTGTATGTCTGTACCTCAATCTACAGAACGGTTTTTTTTTATTTTCGAATTTCTCACCAACGGCTCCAACGATTTAACCAAAATTTTTATGCAGGAGCTGCTTTGCATTTTAAAAAATATAAACAAAATTTTTTTTCAAAAAAATAGTTTTTTGATTTTTAAAAAAAATAAAACAAATTTTTTTTTGAAAATTGAATATCTTGAAAACCGATACACGATCAAATTTTTAAAGTACGTTGTAAAATGTATTTTATTTAATATTAACAATTTGTATATCAATTTTTTTTATAAAAATTTTAAGGAACATTTAGTACACAAAAAAAATGTTTCAGTGTGTCTGTATGTCTGTACCTCTCACTACAGTTTAAACCACTGGACCTATTTCTTTCAATTTTGCTAGTTAAGGGTCTTTGGTGATTCCCTAGGGGAGAAATTGAATTTTTTTTTTTTTAGCTCGAAAACTAATTGTACCCCCCGCCCCCATTTGGATAAGAAAAATTAGGTGTGATACTATGGACATGGAGTACATTTTGGTCAAAAAAAAATTTAAGGCAAAATGTTATTTTTTTGATTTTCGACTTTCTCATTAACGGCTCTGAGGTTAAAATCAAAAATTTTCACCAGAAATCCCTTTAAGTTTAAAATAATATTGTATATAAAAATATTCGAACAAATATTGGTTGGTTTTTTTTGAAAAAATTTTTTTTTTGAAAAATCAATATCTTCAAAACCTATGAACGATTATTTTTTGAAATTATTTCCTAAAATCAATATTATTTAATACTTAAAATTCGCATCCCACATTTTTTTCTTGAAAAATTTTAGAGAAATTTCTTATAAAAAAAATTTATTTAATAATAAAACGATTTTTTAAAGTTTATTTGCATAAATTCATACTTCTTTCGGAAACCAGACGGCAATTTTATGCATTTGAACATTATTATCTCATTAAATCCATGTTTTATATTTATAAAATGTATCTTAAATTCCAAAGTACTTTTACATAAGAGCAAGTTCGTGCGATCCAGTCCTGCATTTTATTTTTATTAAATTATAGATCGTAAAAATCAAACGAAATACAAAAAAATTGTATCAAAATTCTTAAAACCGTTTTCGAGAAAAATACGATTTTCGAAAACCATT
Source organism: Philhelius festivus (assembly GCA_963931855.1). NCBI lineage: Eukaryota > Metazoa > Arthropoda > Insecta > Diptera > Syrphidae > Philhelius > Philhelius festivus. The sequence goes on along the minus strand of OZ007556.1, from coordinate 69,665,096 downwards.
TTTTTACATTTGTATGGTGGGTACCGTTATTTTTAGGCAAATTAATTTTTTTATATTGAGAAATACATATTGAGTTTTGAAAAAAAAAATTTTGAACTTTTTTTGAGAAAATAAAAACAAAAAAAATAGCTTTAACTAAATAACATGTTTTGATTTTTTTTTAATCTGTGAAAGAGTTTTTGAAAAAAAAAAATATTTATAAAATTTCAAAAATAATTCGTTAGGTACCGTTAATTTTGGTGTTGAGAAAAATTTAAAAACCATATCTAGCAAGTTTAACGAAAATCGGCTGAACCGTTTAGACTGTAGTCAAACAGACTAATGTCAACGTAATGGTTTTGACTCTGATCAAAATCTCGACTTCGATTTTTGTTTTTAGGAATGTATAACTTGCCTTATAGTACCTATAAGTCGCAAGTAAAAAGGTACTAGAAATGTTAGAAGAAATTCAAAGAAACCGTCAAAAAGTTTCCTGAAATTTGTGTCTCCGTGCGAATAGACTGATATCATTATTTTTGAAGCAAACACATTTTAAGAAATTTCTTAAAAGATTGAAGGGCTCTGTTCAACTTCTAAGGCTGTAGTTTAAAAAAAATAAATGTACTAACCGTTTTTATCGCGTTCTCTGTTCATCGTAATTTTAGCACTTAATAAAATATCAATTTAATTTTCTTTAACGAACTTAAAACTGACCCTATTGTATTTTATTAGGTTAACTAAGCGTTAACTCAGAAGTTAAATTAACCAAAAATAACACGTTTCAGGATACTTTTCACATCTTTCCGATGGCTTCACGCTGATTAATTGTTTTATGATTATAAATTGAGTTACAAATTTCAAGTGACCTTAGTATAAAATATCTTTTTAAACTCAGAATTGAAGTTACACCAACAATAAAATTCTTAAGATTCACCAAATTATCTTCAATTCTGTGTTATTTTTATTTCACATAATATCCGCTTTTAAACATTCAACGTCCTCAAATTAAACGCATCGATCAATCTCAGTCCAAGTGTACCATAAAGTGTTTTTACGGTTGAATGTTCAGCAAACTTCTTCAACCCTATTATTCAAAACCTCAACAAAAAAACCCATCTTCATTCCCACATCATAGGTATTTACCAAAAAAAAAACTACTCATAGCCCAAAGGAAGCTCGAAAAATATGTTTAACTTGCTCTTTTACTATTTTTTTTTTTTTTTTGTTTGAAGAACCGAAAATGCATGTGGACTTGGGTGCAGGGTAGATTCCACGTCCTAAACGATTCTTTTCAAGGTGCAATTTATTTTTTTTTATTTCCACATAAAAATCCGCGAAATAATAATTTCAACTAACACTTATAGGGTACAGAACTCTTTTTTGCCCCAGCAGTTTCCCAGAATGCTGTGTGAAAATACAAAAAAAAAATTATGAGAGAAGAAAATGTGACGAACTCGTAAACACCTAATGTGTGCTTTTGAGTTTTACACTGAGCTGCAGTGTAGTAGCACATTGTGAATACTAATATCGTCCAGATCAGCACCTGGGAAACATAAATTCTGCCCCCTAGAACTGAAAGGGTAATACGTGTATGATGGTGCCTAGCAGGCATCATCAACCATCCCTTATAAACCTCATTCGCGGGTGAATTGCGGTACGAATTTTCGTCTGATTTTCAAAAGTTCATATTACACCGAGGAATGTTTCCATTATGGGAAGCACACGTTCGTGACATTATGCAATTCCATGGGCAATATTAGTAATTTTCACCTTTTTTAAAAGATTCTTTTTCTCACGTATTTGGAGCGTATTTTATTAGCGTATTATTTGTTCTATCTCATTGCAGACAATTCTACGGATAGCATGCATTTTGGCAATTGCATCAGCTGTACCAACTCAAGGTATATTGAGTAATGGAGGAATCGGAGATAGTTATGGACCACCTCCACGGGGATTACCAGCGCCATCCTATGGACCGCCACCACAAATTCGTGTTCCTACTCGAGAGTATGGAGTTCCTCAACAGATTCCCTTCCGTGAATACGGTCCACCGGCATTGAAATATGGACCTCCAAAGCTGAATTTCAATTTCGGACAAAACTTTAATGGTGGCGGTGGATTTAACGACCAAATAAAGTCTTACTTTGGGGTTCCGAAGCCTTTCTATGGTCCTCCACATCTGCAACATGCCCCACCATCAACATTTGGACCACCACCTCAAGGCAAGCCATTTAACTCTTATGGCCCACCTCCGAGGCCTCAAGCAACCTTTGGACCACCAAGACCAGCGGCCAGCTACGGACCACCATTGCCTCAGCCCTTGCCATTGGTGCAGTCTGGATCTAGTTTTAAGCCCAACGTCAACGCTTTCATACCTCGGCCACACACCTCATATGGACCACCACCGTCAGGTCAGTTCATTGGAAAGCCCAATCTCAACTACGGCCCACCCAAGCAAACTTACGGACCACCCCCAATACCTAACTTCAATCGCCACCCATCAGAGACAACAATTATTGTAACCAACGGAAATGGCGGCAATGGAGGCTTCCAGGGTGGTCATCACTCCCATGGCGGTGGTGGGCCCCTTAAGCAGGTCCAAATACAGGTAGAAAATCAAGGCAACGGTCATGTTGGCAATTCTGGTGGGCATTTCCATACTGCTTCCTGTGATGGCTGGAAACCAATTCCGGCGCCATTTGGTCACTATGTTGAACATAACAATATACAAACGCAATCAGGCTATAGCACCGTGTCCAGTGGTTCAGGTCAAGAGTCAGTCACTCAATACAGGAGTGTAGGGGGAGGAAACTTTGGTGGACTAACAGACGAGCAACTTGTTGCTATAGCCCTGCAGTCGGGTGGATTTGAAACGGCGCCTACACAATCACTTCCAGCATCGGGACCGGTTGATTTCCATTCCGGCAGAGGTGGGGGAGGCTCTGCCACCGAAGGGGACCACCATTTGAATTCAATCGAATCTGAAAATTTACAGGTAAGTGTTCATCTATAAAAAAATGATTTTACCTTCAATAATTTCTATAGCCGGAAGTATTTGCAAGCTAAATCTTTTTTATTTATGTTTAAATGGCTGAAAGGATGTCATTCCCACTGACGAAAATTTATATTTTTTTTAGATTTCACTTGGAGCGATTGAAGATACTTATTCGAAACCGCCACAAGACTCATTTGCACCCCACTCGGCTCATGCTCAGAAATACAACTCCATAAGCAGTGGAGAATATGGAGCCCCACCAATTGGCAACGGCGGTGGTAATTTCCAAAGCAACATTAACCAGCATTCCGAAAGTAGTGGAAGCTTCTCATCACATGGTTCAAATCTTGGCATCCTCTATGGCACCCAGAGTGGCAACCAACGTCCCTGGTTGAATAACGCCTTAACACCTCCCAGTAATCCTGTAACCTATCGTCCCCCAGTACCACAGGGACTCCTAGAATCGATTGGCGCAACAGTTCAACATTTGGATCAATTTGGGGTTAAGCCACTGAATCAACCGCCAACCTATATTCCTCCACCACCAAAGGAAATAGCTGAACCAGCCAGCCAATATGGACCACCCCCGCAGCAGCTCTTGCCACCACAACATCCCGTTAATATTGAATTCCATCAACAGGGAGGAGGAAGTCAAAATCAATACCAACATAATTATAGAGAAGAGGAACGTGGTAATGCATTTAACCAGTATTTGCCACCACCTCAACCGGTCCCAGCGCCTCAGCAGCAGCAACAGTATCTGGCACCACCTCTTCCCACCCACCAACAGCAAGGAAGTTCCTTCGGCGGCGGATCATCGTCCTTCGGCAGTGGCCAGCAATTTATTCACACCCAGGGACTGCCATTTACCCAAGAAGCTCGATTTAATCAACCTCAAGATTGTGGGCATGGACCAAATCTAGTCGGTGCCAATTATCAGTTGCAACAACAACAACACTTCCAGGAACAAGGTGCTGGCAGGCCAGCAAGCTCTTATGGACCACCACCATCGGCACCGGGCAGTGGCCCAGACGCCATCGGCTACGAATCGAAACGGTCCAGTGTGACTGCTCTGCCTGATGATGTCAATTCGGAGAACCTTCCTGGTTTGGATGGACTTAATGTCATTTCAGCACAAAAGTCTCAATCAGTTTCACTTCCGGTACAGAACTCCCATGTATCTCCCTACCAGATCCAAATCCAATCGTCCAATCCACCGGAGTCCTTAGCCAGCAACGATGGCAATACCAATCACGAGGAAGTTCTCTCCCAAGGGCTCTTGCAATCCATTCTCACAGCAATAGAACAGCCCCAAGCCAATAACCAAGCGACAACACAAAGTCTGCAAAACCGTTCCGATCTTGAGGTGCACTTGGATGAAGATGCCGACGAGCAGGAATCAAGCTTAAGTGCAACGAAAGCTATCGTCCCAGAGTCAACTGAGACTTCCGATGATGCTGCGGAAGAATCCAAATGAGCCTCGCAAGTTCCCTCTGCCTAGTTAATTTGTTTGGTTTGAAAACCATTCATTGCCCATTTAATTTATTTCTTTATCTTTAGTTTCATCGTTACATTTGAGCGAACGAAGTAACGATTAGTTTTAAGCTTTTTTCTCTAATTAGTTATTTATTTAAAAATAATTATCACTGACGAAGCATGATTTGAAAGTCGTCAGTTGCCATACCGACTTACAGTCAGAACTGGCTGTCAAACAGCTGAACAAAAAAAATAGTTATACAGTGTTTTTAAGGTCATCTGATTTGTAGTGTACTGTTGGTTTCTTGTTCAGGAGAAACTTATTTAAGTCATCAATAAATTATTTAAAAGAAATTACCAATATAATTGTTTTTACTTTCAAGACATCTTAGGGCTTGGTTTTAGGCAAATAGAAAATGGTAAGCGAATTTTTAAAAATCTTTCGAGCGCAATTTCTTTTTAATGAATTTTAATGCAATCGAATTCTTGTGAACTGGTTTTGATGAAACTTTGACAAATACTTATGATAGGTCCAATAGTGATAGTGATTTGTGGCAGACCTAGTGTGTATTTTTACTTGCGATATACATATATAGGAACTATAGGGCAAGGTTTGCATTTCGAAAAAAAGTCAAACTAAAGATTTTGATCAAAGTTGACATGACGATGATAGAGAACACAAAAGTGGGTCCGGAAATTCTGTATGTCTATATGTACGTTTGTATGTATGTAATGTACCTCGACCTACAGCCTTTTCACTACTTGAGGGTCTTATGTGATTTCCTAGAGGAGAAATTGAAATTTTGTATTAAGCTGCAAAACTAACGGTTCCTGCCATAGAGTCGTTATGCAAAATCTTATTTATGCTAAAAACGGCTTTAACGATTTTGATAAAACAAACTTAGTATGATATTATAGGCATGGACTACCTTTTGGCAAGCAAACATTTAATAAAGAAAACAAGGAGTTAACCTTTTTTTTTGATATTCGATTTTCTCACTAACGGCTCTAACAATTTTGACCAAAGTTTTTATACAGGTTATACAGAAGCGACTTTGTATTTGAAATATTGTATAGAAATTTTTTCAATGCTTAATTTTTTGGATTTTTGAAATAAGAAAATCAATTTATTTTTTGTTTTGAAAAATCAATATCTTGAAAACGAGTGAACGATTAGTTTTTGAAATTATTTCCCAAAATGTAAATTTTTATTAAATGCTTAAAATTGTTAACCTAAATTTTATTTAGAAACATTTTAAGGACATTTCTTAGATACAAAAATAATTTAATAATTAAACGATTTTTTAACCTTGGATAGGTTCCGATTTTTCTAGAAATCAGACGCCAATTTGGCATGGACGAAAGCGTATGCTCTGATTGCACGCAGTAAAATCTAGGTTGGAGAGAAATCACGGTTCCTTGTGAGCTACCAAAAATCAATCGGTTGTGCAGGTAATCAGGTTGAAGAGACTGCATAACATTATGTATCTGGATTAGAGCACAAAAATTTAAGAGATCGTCAAAATTCAGACCCATAATTTGTCTTAGATATCTTTAAATATGCTCAAAATATCTTATACTGAAAACGTATCTTGCAAGGTTGGTTTTTTATAATTCACACGCGCTCATGGGTATGTTAAGAGACCCTTATAATGTTAAACATAGCACTGGTGAGGGTGAAATTAGGCGAGGGGGGAAAGGACGTGTCGATAAACATTGGTTTTGAATGTTTGCCGGGTAAGTTATTCCATAATCGTGTTGTGCAACTAGAAACCGAATTTCTATATTTGACGGTACGACCAAAATAAGGCTCGAGGGTGAACTGATGAGCAGTCGTAGCGAAGCGAGTATCTCGGATGAACTGATAAAGGGGAGGAATGCAACTGGCTACTTCAATATAGCATTGTTTGTGAAAGAAGCGATGAAATAATGTAATTTAAGAAATGCAAGATCCCGACAGTGTTCAAGAGATGGGAATAATTCCATGATAGTTCCGTTTCCAATAAATAGAGAGAAGTTTGTGCGGCACCTGCACAACGATGTAAGTTATACTCGAGTTTTGGACGAGCATTTAGCAACATTTTTGGCGGTCTCGAGAATGTGGGCTTTCCAACGAAGATAGTGGTTGACATACATACTGGGTACAGAGAGCTTTTCGGTTTCTTCAATGCAAGTGTCATTCAAGAACAATGGCTTAAGGGGGACATTTTGCTTCAGCGACAATAGACAGAAATGCTGTAAAAATCGGATCCAAATGGTCCTAGTGGGATGCTTCTCTTTAACTGGATGAATGGAACACGAGAAATATGCTGATATTAAACAACGGTCCGGAGTGGCGAATGGAGAGTTTACCGTTATGATATACTTATCAGGGTAAGAAGTAAGAAACAAATCGAGAGGGATTATTTTGCCCAGCAACATCTGGTATTCGCGTGGGCTCATCTACGAGCTGAGTAAGGTGGTGCATCTGAGCAAAGATCTCAACATATCTTCCTTCGGGTGTTGTCTGTCGCTCTCCTGAATAGCGGAGCCAATCAGCAATAACACCATGAGTGTGATTGTAGAAGGAAACAATTCGGGAAATGGAATCAGACAGCGGATCAAACTCATTAAGAGTTGAATTGCTGTTAAAATAAGGACTCTTATAAATGAAACAATAATGGATGATGTGCTGGCGGATAGTAAGTTTGATCCACATGAAGTTAAAGTTCGTATTAGAACAGGTTCTGTATTGAGGAAGGCTCTGGCAAGCAATATCATATCTTACAGAACAAAAGGCCGTGATGGCAAAAGAGTAGTGGCATTAGGTAGCCAGGCAGAAAGATCAGTATTCGCACCTACCTGTTTTTTTACCTAGTACTAAAACAGCTGGTCTGCACTTAACAGAATGGGCGTAGACGTCAAAGAAATTCCTTCTTAGACCACGAATATTTATTAACACAACAAAAAAATCACTTACCAATGGATTAATAAACAGAATACATTACATTAAGTTTTCGCCTTGTTAAGGAGCCAAAACTGGAGAAGACCTCACATCCATACAACAAAATGTGTAAAATAAGTACTTTGATAACCAACTTCTTAGTTTAAACAGGAATATTTCTTTGAGATGACTATAGTAGACGCAAGGCACTATAATGCTTTCCTATCTTACCTTAAAAATTCATAGAAAGTTATACCCAGGTTCCTGGCAGATTATACTTAGTCAATTAATGATCCACCAATTCTAACCGGTTCACAGTGTGACAATTCGCACATTTAGCGGGATTAAATTAATAACGCTTTGCATTTAATGTTTTTTTTTAATTTTTTTTACTTATCTTTAGGAGAATTGTTCATAGAATAACATTTAATACATTTCATGAACATATCTATATCAGTTTTGGAAAAAGAAATATACAAAAGTCATTAATTTTGATTTTTTTTATTCATTTGGTATATTTAACAATTTTAGAACTTTGTGTTCAATTAAACTTTTTTTTTTTTTGGAATGCATCTAAGACTTACCAAGAATGGATCTGAGAATACTAGCAACCTATTTAGAAGGTCAGTATTTGTATCCACTCTCGAGGTTTTCCTAGTAAAAAGCTCTCTAAATCTTCGATTTTCCTTGTTTCTAGCTTCTTGAGCTTCCTCCAAAAGTTGTCCAATTGGGAGTATACAAGTGGAAATTATTTGTTTCCCATGAAATATCACTTTATGAACACTTACTGGCATATAAAACCAGCTATAGTTTCTGATATATAGCTCCCTCGTTTCTCTTGCAAATGTTTCAAAGGCATCTACGTCAATTGCAAACCCAGACCCAAGCGCTTCTAAAATAATGTGAAACTTTTTTATAATTTCAATATCGATCCCTGTAATTTCAGCAGTTTTTTCTTCATCTCTGAAAAATCTTCTGGCCGTGTTGCCATCATTTGTGTTGCCGGACTGTTGAGTAGGCATATCAATCAATAAACCAGTTTCAGCTCTAAATCTATCTTGAATCATTTTTTTTCTTGCTTTGACCTTTTCTTTACTCAGTTGATCTCTAACCTGCCAAACTTTAACATCTAGTCTATAAGCGATGTGTAGGATACATTCCATAAACCGGATCCAAGAGTGTAGCGGACTTAACCCAAAGGACACTGCTTGTTGGTCCACTTCCTTTTCCAAAAGTTTGGCTGAATTGTTCATTTCAGATGGTTTTGCTGCGCAAATGTAGCAGGTTTGTGACGAAGATGTTATAGATGATAAAGCAGTACATATTTTGCCGTCGATCATGGTAAGCAAGAAAATTGGTTTAATTCGGATATGAAAGCTGTCATTATTTATCTCAAATGGCTGTAAAGTATTTATTTGTTGTTGAATTGAATCTACTTCCAACTTGACCAACTCGGTCGTTTCTTTTGCAAAATTTAATTTTATAGGCCGACAGTATCTGGTGGATGACGGGGCTGGGTTTTGCCAAAGTACCTTTTTATTTTCTGCTTGTAAAAAATATAACTGAATTGGCACCATAGATATGCTAAAGAGGTTTTCATCGAAATGTTGACCTGATAAAAACTTTTGTTTGTATGGCTTTTGTTGAGCACCATCACAACCCCATTTTATTACCAGATTTAATTCTTTAACCTGAGTCTTAAAATCCTCAACAGAATCTAGAACATCTTTTTGAGCTAAGCATAAACGTTCAATGCTATGATTAACCAAGCTTTGTAAGTCGCATTCAGCAGAAGACTCATTCACAGTTCTGTTATCGGGATAGCATTTTGCCTTTGCCTCTTTAATTTTGTGGTACGAAGGTAGTAAATTTGGAACATTTATATTTATTTTTTGGCGTATTATATCGTACTGATGAGTTGATAGCTGTGCGTCTGTTATCATTGCTAATGCATCATCTGCAGATATTGACAAACAGCCAGATGTATGTGTTTCCAGTGTTTTCCTTACAATCGATCCTTATTAATAATAAAATTATGAAAAGAAAAAAAAAACAAAGAAATAATTTGACGTAAGCACAAAACGAACCTCTTTTCGGGGAGCATATTGATAATTGCTTAACTGCAATAGCAGTATTTCTCTTTCCAGCTTTCCTAAGGTTGACTTCATTCGCAGTTATGATTTCTTCAGCGCTAAATGAATCTAGAAGTGTTTGTGCTTTTCTCTTCTTAGGCCTCGGCCACGCAGTAAGCGGCTAAGCGGCTGAGCGGCTAGCGCTGAGTGGCAGCTCTAAGCGACGTATGGCGAGGCACTGAGCGACTGCTTTTGAGCGATTGCCATAAATCCGGTCGAGATTGCACACACGAAATTAACAACTCAATGTTTACTTTGGCCATCTTTACTTCTTGCCGCTCAGAACATTACTAAAAATTAAAACAGGTTTGGTTGCTGAGCGGCGCCGCTTAGCCGCTCAGATTTTGTTTCGCCGCTCGCTCATAGCGTGGCCGCTTCTATGTGATTTCATATGTTTTATATTTTTTTTCCGCTCAGCCGCTCAGCCGCTCAGCCGCTTACTGCGTGGCCGCGGCCTTAGTCTTCTCACAGCACTCATCAAAACTTTTTCTTGGTCTTCCTATTGCTTTGTTTGCACTAGATGAAGAGGGAATTTCATCTAAAACAATTTGTGGGAGTTTAATGATTTCATTTAACCAATCACAATTATTGCTTTCAAAGCGTTCTCTATGGCGACCACATTTGTTCATTTTTTCGTCAAACCTCAAACATAAAGTTTTTAAGGTTTCCTTTATTGACTTAATTGCCTCTTCAGAAAATGAAAAATTATTAAAATTATCCATAACGAAGGAAAACACAGCCTCAAAGCGCTTAATTTTGATTTTGGAAATCCAAATATCAAAAATTTGTTTTTTCGTAATTTCGGTTGGCATCCTAAAATACGAAAAATTTTGTATGAGTGTCGCACCTGTGCGCAAAAAGACAAAACACTTTTTGGTTCCACATATATACAGCTTTAAAACAAAAAGGATCTCAACTTTGTAAAACACTGTAAAATTATACTTTTTGTCTAATGAACACATAAAACACATAGTTTTTCACTAATTTTTTACTTCCAAGCACCCCCATTTTTTATGACAACACTTTTTAAAAAAAAAAAACTTACCTTTATAATCAAAAATATTATATTAAATATAAAAAAAATAAACTTTTCCTTTAAGCCTCACGAACCACTTGCAACAGAAGCTAATCCACTTGACACTAAATCAGACCTTTCTCCTAAAAATTATACAAAAGTTAATTTCTAAGCTGATTTTTTGTTGTTGTGCTTAGTTCTAGCTCATAAAAATGTGCACAGTCATTGAGGGGGAGATTTATGCTTTAAGAGAAACTGGTTTTTGTTTACATTCATGCATGTTATTTTTTTAATTAAATCCCGCTAAATATGCGAATTGTCACACTGTGCGGTTGGGAGAAACGTGTATCTAAGGGTTATTTCCAAATGCATTGTGTTTTTGACTTCCCCGTATTAAGGGAAAGATTATGTTTAATATCCCACTGCAGACGAATTTGATGGTCTTCATTATTGTGGTTAATAGCATCACTTACACAATCTAACGGACTGCACAAATAATTATAATTCTACGTCATCCGCGAAGATATGGGTCATTTTTTAAAAATTGACATTTTTTTTGATCGTTTGAAAAAATTTTTTTTTTCAGTTTTTCTTGGGTTTTAGTTTCTAAATCTATAGTAAACAAATAGAAAAGGTGTTCTCCGAGTTGCGCAAAAATAATTTCAAATATTTTCCATTTTACGAGTATTTTTTGATAAAAATTTAAATTTTAAATTTCGAATGTACTAAAAATGTTCTTTTCTTGCATAAAATAACAATAATCCACAAAATAAATAGTAACAATAAATAGTTGAAATTTTGTGGAAAACAAATAAATTTAATAGGATAATTAATAAAAAAAAGTTGTTTGTTTACGGAATGATTTTGTTTAAAAGCATGAAAGAGTCAAAAAAATATTTTTAAATATCGGCACATAACTTTCTTGGAACTTTTACGGTACCAATACTGTAAGGAATGATGAGATTCAGTATATTTATCTAGAATATAAAAAAATTAATAATAATATGAGCCATTATAAACTAAAAGAACATTTATTAAAAAACAAATACGAAAATGGCCACGGAGATTACAGGCCACAAAATCGACTATTTCTTAATTTTAATATAGTAAATGTAATTCAATGTCATCCAAATTATATTAGGTTCCAGTATGAATAAATACCTTTCTTTTGGCGGTGCACAGAGTATTCGACCCCAAAATCCGGTCATAAGTAAAAAAAAAAAAAAATCGCATTCGACCCGTTAATTTTTGCTTTTCGCATTCCTCAATACCCATGCTAACTAAAACCGGTTTCAAATAATAACTGTTGACCCCCTAATCCCCAAGATCTTAGTCTAAATCTAGTCGATTTTATAAGCTCACGCCACATAAGCTTATTTTGTTTTCTAATCATTAACACTGATGTCTGTTTTTTTATTGTAATTTGTGATAATTATGAAAAATTTCTAATGGATGTTCAAGGTCAAGGTATGTACTTTATTTTAATACAGAAATTTCTATATATTTTATTGATTAAGTATTAAAAATTGAGATGACAAGAATGCATAGAAAAACATGAACATTTATGTAATTTTCGGTGGAAAAAAAGGTGTTTTTGTTATAGTTCCGGGTACGGTCGGGCAAAAATTTTTCTTTTATATTTAACTGTACATTTTTGTCATCTCATGTACACAAAAAAAAGTCACCCATCTTGTCACTTTTTTTTAAAGGGGTTTTTTAGTCTTGAGGTATTTTTAGTCAATTTGCCCTTTGTTGTTTAAAAAATTATGTTTAATTTAGATATAACGGGTGATTTTTTAAGAGCTTGAGAACTTTTTTAAAAAAAAAAAAACGCATAAAATTTGCAAAATCTCATCGATTCTTTATTTGAAACGTTAGATTGGTCCATGACATTTACTTTTTGAAGATAATTTCATTTAAATGTTGACCGCGGCTGCGTCTTAGGTGGTCCATTCGGAAAGTCCAATTTTGGGTAACTTTTTCGAGCATTTCGGCCGGAATAGCCCGAATTTCTTCGGAAATGTTGTCTTCCAAAGCTGGAATAGTTGCTGGCTTATTTGTGTAGACTTTAGACTTGACGTAGCCCCACAAAAAATAGTCTAAAGGCGTCAAATCGCATGATCTTGGTGGCCAACTTACCGGTCCATTCCTTGAGATGAATTGTTCTCCGAAGTTTTCCCTCAAAATGGCCATAGAATCGCGAGCTGTGTGGCATGTAGCGCCATCTTGTTGAAACCACATGTCAACCAAGTTCAGTTCTTCCATTTTTGGCAACAAAAAGTTTGTTAGCATTGAACGATGGCGATCGCCATTCACCGTAACGTTGCGTCCAACAGCATCTTTGAAAAAATACGGTCCAATGAGACCACCAGCGTACAAACCACACCAAACAGTGCATTTTTCGGGATGCATGGGCAGTTCTTGAACGGCTTCTGGTTGCTCTTCACTCCAAATGCGGCAATTTTGCTTATTTACGTAGCCATTCAACCAGAAATGAGCCTCATCGCTGAACAAAATTTGTCGATAAAAAAGCGGATTTTCTGCCAACTTTTCTAGGGCCCATTCACTGAAAATTCGACGTTGTGGCAGATCGTTCGGCTTCAGTTCTTGCACGAGCTGTATTTTATACGGTTTTACACCAAGATCTTTGCGTAAAATCTTCCATGTGGTCGAATAACACAAACCCAATTGCTGCGAACGGCGACGAATCGACATTTCACGGTCTTCAGCAACACTCTCAGAAACAGACGCAATATTCTCTTCTGTACGCACTGTACGCATTCGTGTGGTTGGTTTAATGTCCAATAAAGTAAACTGAGTGCGAAACTTGGTCACAATCGCATTAATTGTTTGCTCACTTGGTCGATTATGTAGACCATAAATCGGACGTAAAGCGCGAAACACATTTCGAACCGAACACTGATTTTGGTAATAAAATTCAATGATTTGCAAGCGTTGCTCGTTAGTAAGTCTATTCATGATGAAATGTCAAAGCATACTGAGCATCTTTCTCTTTGACACCATGTCTGAAATCCCGCGTGATCTGTCAAATACTAATGCATGAAAATCCTAACCTCAAAAAAATCACCCGTTATTTAAGCCTCAAAGACAAAAATAAATATGAAATAAAGCTTGTAGCTTTTAAAAATTGAAAATTTTAACTTTAAATTTAATTTAAATTTTATAATGCAAATTCTATTCCACGATCTTTTACGTCTGTCTTTGGAGACTGCTAAGTTGGAAAAGAAAGATTTAATCGAAGGAAATGATTAATTTTTAGTCATGGGGGTATGGTGAATAAAATCATTTAAGGGTGCGTGTTTTTTTTATGTATCTCTATTTGTTTCGTACTGTACTCGAAATCATGACAAGAGTTTACCGTTATGATATACTTATCAGGGTAAGAAGTAAGAAACAAATCGAGAGGGATTATTTTGCCCAGCAACATCTGGTATTCGCGTGGGCTCATCTACGAGCTGAGTAAGGTGGTGCATCTGAGCAAAGATCTCAACATATCTTCCTTCGGGTATTGTCTGTCACTCTCCTGAATAGCGGAGCCAATCAGCAATAACACCATGAGTGTGATTGTAGAAGGAAACAATTCGGGAAATGAAATCAGACAGCGGATCAAACTCATTAAGAGTTGAATTGCTGTTAAAATAAGGACTCTTATAAATGAAACAATAATGGATGATGTGCTGGCGGATAGTAAATTTTCCGTATTGAGGAAGGCTCTGGCAAGCAATATCATATCTTACAGAACAAAAGGCCGTGATGGCAAAAGAGTAGTGGCATTAGGTAGCCAGGCAGAAAGATCAGTATTCGCACCTACCTGTTTTTTTACCTAGTACTAAAACAGCTGGTCTGCACTTAACAGAATGGGCGTAGACGTCAAAGAAATTCCTTCTTAGACCACGAATATTTATTAACACAACAAAAAAATCACTTACCAATGGATTAATAAACAGAATACATTACATTAAGTTTTCGCCTTGTTAAGGAGCCAAAACTGGAGAAGACCTCACATCCATACAACAAAATGTGTAAAATAAGTACTTTGATAACCAACTTCTTAGTTTAAACAGGAATATTTCTTTGAGATGACTATAGTAGACGCAAGGCACTATAATGCTTTCCTATCTTACCTTAAAGTTTCATAGAAAGTTATACCCAGGTTCCTGGCAGATTATACTTAGTCAATTAATGATCCACCAATTCTAACCGGTTGGGAGAAACGTGTATCTAAGGGTTATTTCCAAATGCATTGTGTTTTTGACTTCCCCGTATTAAGGGAAAGATTATGTTTAATATCCCACTGCAGACGAATTTGATGGTCTTCATTATTGTGGTTAATAGCATCACTTACACAATCTAACGGACTGCACAAATAATTATAATTCTACGTCATCCGCGAAGATATGAACGTCACAACCTTACTGGACTAGGAATTTCATTCACCACAGCGAAAACAATAGTGACCCAAGGATAGAACCCTGCGGCACACCTGCAGGGACTGCAAGATACGAAGATTAGTGCAAAAAATTCTGATTGATTTGAGCTTAAGATATGTTTAGTAGATTTGTTTTAAAATATAGACTTTTCAAAGACTTTTGACGGAAAATACAAGATGGCAATAGGTCTGTATTCAGTGTTAGCAGAATTTTGTGTCTTAGTTATTGGGAGTGTGCTTTGCCTCTCGGATATTCACAAGTGGTTAAAATTGAGTTCAATAATTAATGCGGACATGAGGAAGACGCACACGCCTTGATAGACAAAATGGCCTGGACTATATCTTCGTTAGTAAAAACTAATAAAATTATAAAATTGATCGGACTTGTTGATATTTATGATGGAATTGATAGGTTCTGAGTCATGAGATCTAAGTTCATTAAGTGTTGAAGGAACAGATGCAGACACACACTGACGAGTAAGAGTGTACGAGTAGTAAGGTATCTTAGCATCTGGTTGGATCAGTAATTTTATTTCGACAGACATATAAACGCTGCTCTTGCCAGTAGCCGTCTTGATAGTAAAATGAAGGTTATTTTCTACATATTGTCAGTTTGGTTTAACGACGTTGCTCTATATTAAATGGGATATATTTGGGTGTTTGAGAGGCAGTGTTGCCTTGAGATATTTTTTTTTTATTTTTTTTTTTATAATTAACTCACGCTCAAGGGAATATGATTACCCTTTAAATGTTTTAACACAGCGCGGGCGTGAAGTTACGGAAGAGAAAAAAGGATAGGGAAGATGTGTGGCACGATGTTCTGAGACTGAAGGTGGTTGTCTCAGACTTTTTATCTCCAGGGATGACGGCTGAACTAAAGCGGAGAATTGCCGTGTCTTTTTTCTATGTGCCTTATAATTCGCATTATTTTATTCGTTTTTCATCCTTGTTGGGTATACTAGTTTAACTCAATCACATGTTGTTAGTGTTATGCCTAAGCAACATGTAATGAGTAAGCCAGCAACCCATTGATGACAATTTTTAGAAGGTTTTAATGGAATTAAAGACGACATAGACGACGGCAGGGATCGAATCTGTGATACTGAGGTTGACAGGCGAGCACACAACCATCGCGCTACGGCCACAGAATACCAGAGTCGGAGTACTAACATTTTTTGGTAGGAATACCAAGTTCTTTACAACGGAGCCAACATAAGCAGAATTGATAATTTTTCGTTAAGGCTGATTCAATTTCACATTGCAAGAGCGATGTTCTTGACCAACAGCCTAATTTTTGGGGCGACAGTACTGACGATTATTATGAGAGTATTTACCTAAGTGGCTTTATACTGCCCGATTACTCAGTAGCTACGATTTAAAGTATTTTTTTTTTTGCTTTTAATCCACGAAAATTGGCGCTTCGACCCAGCGATCTCAAATGGACTCATCAGCTCTTCTTACTTATTTTAATGTTAACAATATCCAACCAAGATTTAAATTCTTGATTATTAAATTAAATTTTGCCCGTGACCTGGGGCCTATTTCACAAATCATACATTACATACAATGTATGATTTTGTCAGGTTTGATGTATTATTTCTGTTTCATAGAATTGTTGAATGACCACTGTCATACAACATTGTAATCGACTGGAATATTTCCAATGAGATTCTTTAATTTGATGTAATGTATGATAATCAATTTATTGTAATGATGTATGTAATGTATGTGATGTATGATCTGTGAAACAGGCCTCTGGCATTGTTTCTATATAAAGGTTTTTATAATACAAACTCTAAATGTTGGGCCAAATACAAGTTCCAAGACCTTGTTGATGGTTTCGGGCCGTAGATGACGAATTTCTTGGATGATACCAGCCTTGAGTGCTTGAATAGTTTCCGGATTGTTGGCATAACATTGGTCCTTTGGTAACTGGTTCTTCACTAAAAAAAAAAGTCCAAAGGGGTCAAATCGCAGCGCCGATGAGGCCAGTTGACGTCGCCAAGAAGGCTGATAACACGATTTGGGAATTTGCTGCATGGGCTGTGTGGTATGGCGCGCATGAACCAGAGGTTGTCCAAATCTATGTCTTCAATTTCGGTAAACATAAAGTCGGTTAACATTGCTCTATAACGCCCACCGTTGACCAAAACGTTGCTTCCAGCCACATTTTCTACAATCCGCACCAAACTGTCTGTGGATGCATTGGCTTCTGGACAATAACGCGCTGGTATTCCAAGCCCCAGATGCCCCAATTTTGTTTGTTAACGTGGCCACCGAGATGAAAATGCGCCTCGTCAGAAAAGATGACGACACGTGTGTGTTGTCCACTAGCATACCAGTCTCATGAAATATCTGTACAAGCTTGCGTACAGCAGGCGCGGTTATTGCTTCATTTCGGCCAAAACTTCTTTTCAAGAAAACGGACTGTTTGGGCTACACAGCATTTCACTTTAGGAATAAGTTTTCAATATTTCCAAACATTGTTCAAGCGTAAGGCTTCGGCCACGCACTGAGCGACGAGCGACTGAGCGATTGAGCGACATCGCTCTGTCGCTCTGTCGCTTAAAACATTCACAAATCGCTCAGGATTTATGTGGCCATCTCCATACAATTTAATGTGTTTTAATTTTTTTGAGTCGCTCAGCGCCTCGTCGCTCAATCGCTCAGTGCGTGGCCGAAGCCTTAAGCGACTTATTTCATTCCGCGTTAGGTACGATGCATAAGCGCCGCGTGTATAACGAAGAGGTCCTCGCCAAAAGCGGAGCAGAGCATCCTCGGTTCAGTAGGACTAAGCCCAATCGGGACTAGAAGGACAGGGTGAAACATGAGAACCTGTTCTGGTAGCTATCTAATAGACAAAGTTGACTTAGAATTCATGTCTTGGCCGACTTACATAGATTTAAGTTCAAAATTTATAAGGCACAAACAGATAGGGTGGCACTAGAAGAATAAAAAAAGTGAGTTCGAGTACATTATAGGGTTTTTATTCTACCGAATGTACCCCTGTTTTCCGTACCCGTACTTCGAATGATATATACGATTGGGTTGGGTATGGGTTATAAACAGCTCATACCTTACCTTACGCCATGGAAGACCACTTCGCGCTTAATGCAAATAGCTTTTTATTTCTTTTTCAGCTTCTCTCTTTGCGACTCCTGACAAATGAGCTGAAAATGACGTATGTTTGTATTTAACTTTCAAGCTGAAGTCCAATTACGACTCCCAAACTTAACAGTAAATGGTGGAACACATGTGTGGGGTTGTGGAGTATAGCTGCACAAACTCTCAAATCATCAGCGATAAAAAAAAGTTCAGGTAATTGAAGGGTATTGATTTTCAACTTTTATATAAGTTAAGTTCTCTGAAATGGCTGTCACCATTGAATGTTAAATATCCAAGGTTTGTTTGGCCTCTTGAAAAAACGAATCAGTTTGCAAGACAACAAAAGTAGGTACCTAAAATATGTATTTTCGAGACTCAAAAACCATCCCCTAACGTGATTTAAATATGCGGAACAAATTTGTATATATGTTGTGAGCTCTTGAAACTTCAATGGCACATTGCACAAGTGTCATTTGGAAAGATTTAATGTTTTGTGTTTATCTTATTGCCATTAAAAATTTTTAGATTTTATGTGAAAAGTTCTATGAGATATCTTCTTACGAGATTGTGTTTGCTTTGGAGTACTTATCCTTTTGTGTGTGAGTGTGTAACTTTTTGAAAAGTTCACATAACGCTAAAGCCTTTGATTTTGTTATGGCTGTCCTCTAGGTGTAGTTTTGTATTTTATTCACTTTACCAACTTAAGCAATTTAAGATCTTTTATGAAAGCAAGTGTGGTGGGTAAAAGGCTTTCAAAGCAGATATAATAGTTGAAATTTTGTAGGAGAAATACGTTTGAACCCAGCCGTTTGCTCCTAGCTATAAATAAATATTTTCTACAAGAGCCACTTGAGAATGCTTTAAACTATCTTAGTTTGTGAAGGAACACACAATTTCATCATATGTTGCTTCACTTTATCAAGACAATTAATTTTTTGATAAGAATTTAATCGTAACACCGGGACTGGTGACTATGGCAGGTTCTCCCTGGAATAGTTAAACTTGGCATCAAAAGCAGACATTCATAAATCATAGGTGTTCATGTTAACCAACTAAATTCCGTCTTCAAAATAAATCAAACTTTAAAAAAAAGAACTTTAAAAGGTCTGATGAAAAATGTTCAAGACGAGAGAGCAATTAAATTTAAGTTTTGAGAAGTAAGGTAGCGTGAATGCCCTGTCATAACCACCGACACTTTGTTGGAGGTGCCTGTGGGTGGTATCTGCGGGTTATGTGGTGAAGCGTTCTGTCTTGTCCATGTAGTTACAGGTTGACCAATTTGCTTTAAATTTTGGTTTAGAGTATTTGTATGTAATGCCTTGAGGATAGATTTTATTTTTTTTATTTCAGCTCAACTAAAACGGGTAGCACATGGAGTGATGATACGGGAAGCACTATCACCTCACTCGGATTTCAATGGATCCATTGTGTTCCCCAGGGTGTGGGTGATGTAGGAATGATAAGGGTAAGAGAAATTATTTAGTGGAAGTCTTAGGTATGAGGTGCCTCCCTAAACCATCCTGATTTCTGAATGAAGTTAGGGATGGTCTTTAGTGCCAAAAATGAGAAGTCGCTCAGTACGTCGAAAAAGTATTCTCCGAGGGGATCTTTTCTAGTTCTGGGGCATTCACAAAGGAAGTGAGATGAGCCCTCTTCGTCCTGCCACCGTCTGTTTAATACAGATGCACATTCTGCTCATGTGGCTTCCCATTGAGTTGTTACCAGTAATGATTCCAACCAAGGGAACAATTTAAGCTCTGCTAAGGATTCAGTAGACACTCTGTTTTGATATGTGTAAACACCTTTGCCCGCCGGCGGCGGTATAGCCCAGTCAAAACGTCATTTGACCGTGCGCGCAGAGGCATGATTCCTTTTTTTCATAGATCGATATGGACTTATGAGTAAGGCTTAAAACCAAATTTGCACCACCTGACAACTTTTTTTTACCAAAGTTACTGGTAAAAATGTGTTTTGTGTCATTTTTTATCTTTCGCGAATATCTCGGCTCCAGTATCTTATACAGAAAAAAATAAAACATACATTTATTCATAATAATAATAACATTAGTTATTATTTTATTGATCAAAAAATTTGTTTAAACAGATAAAAAAGAAGTTATAGTAAGTTAAAATAATTTGTTGTTGTTTGAAATCACTTTTTCATAATTATTAAGAAAAAGCTCTATGGATGCAATTTTTATTGTTTATTTTTAAAGTCCTTATAATTCCCTAGAGTTTAAAATAAAAATAATCCTTCTACGACTAATGGAAGCCGAGCAATAAATTAAGGAACCATGCATGTTCTTACGTTTTAATTAATATCTCACCCCCAGTGTGTCGCAAAGTAAAAAAGAGGCTGGGTGCGACCCACACTGATAACTTCCCATTTGTGGTCTTGAAAACTTTATATTTAGTTTTTTTTTTCAAATAACCAAATTTTCAGCGAAACAAACTTTAGCTCTATCTGTACTGTATCTGTTGTGGTAATTGGTATCATATTTTGTATACATAGGTACTTCGATCATAGAGAAGTAGATGGAAGATCGAAGTAGATGGTTTCATAGTGTAATTATTGTTGTTGCGGTTTTCCGGATTGAAAGGCTGTGATCTGCACTGGATATACAATGACTCCTGTTTTAAAAATCGATGATGCTTGTGGCATACTATGATATTAGGAAATTTGCTTTGTTTTGTAGATGATGAGGATACTTAGTCGCTTAAGTTATGTTTTTTTTACAGAAAATGTGTTTAACTAATTTTAAACTTTTCTATTTAAAATGTTAAATTTCTTGTAATAATTACGAAGGTTGGTAGGTACATATTATACATATACTGAATTATAGATTTCCGTGTTTTTTAATATATCTGTGTTCCTACACATAAGAAAACCTTGAGTATCTTTTTCATGGACAAAAATATAAAAACATATTGTGACGTTTTCTTCAATTTTACGATAGCTATTAATGGAATTTGAATATGTGGGACTTGGGTACAACTGAACAACCTTATTCATATACGTATGTACAGTACATACATTCTTCTAAAAACTAAGTTGATAATAAAATTATAAAATTATGTATTATATTATAGAAATTACTTTATTATTTCGGTTCCAAACATTTTAATTGAAAAAAATTTAAAAACGAAATATTCAAATATAAAAGATATGGTTTGGTTATTAATGGAAGGGTACTTACAAAATATATCCGCTCTAAAACTAGATATATGTCAAATATAAACCATTTGTTAGAAATTGTATTATGTATAAAATTAAATAATGACAAAGTCAATATCATTGCTCGCTCTCAAGATATTCTAATCGAAAAACAAATATTACCACTTTTTAGTAGATTTTTTTATATTTTTGTTAAAACTGTCAATTCGATACTTGTCAAAATTTAACCATATGTTAATAATTGTATTATGTCGATACCTTCCCGTAAGAATGTACCAAGCGACAATTTTTTCGAAAATGACTTTTTGATGAGGAAATATACTATATGTTAAGAGCCACGTTTTGGCCTGGGTTTCGCCAACCTATTATGCATGAAAACGAAACTAGAGTACAAATAAAAAAATTTATCAACTGCTATGTTTTCTCATTAAATAATGTTGCCCCCTGAAATTTGTATTATCCGCCAAAAAAATTATGCTAGGCGACATTAATAAAGATCTCATTGTCGTGAGCAACAAAAAATTTTGTTAGATGTCACTTAGTTTGACCAAAATTGTATCTAAGCACACTATGATTTAACTAGAACTTTCCTCGTTTTTTTCGTTTCCTGAACAATTTTAGAAATGTCGTTTAGTATACATTCTTACGGGAAGGTATCGATGTATAAAACAACATACTTTAGAAGGCACTATCGGTGTTCATTCCCAAGAAATTCGATTTTAACTACAATTTTTACTAGTTTTCACTAGAATTTTTAATAGTTTTTTTATTTAAAAAAAAACTATTAATTTAATATTTGTCAAAATTTTACCAATTGTACAAAATTATACTATGTATAAAATAAACTTAATTAAAAGTCAATATCACTACTAGTTCTCAAGAAATTTGAGTCGAAAAACAATTTTTACCAATTTTCAATAGAGTTTTATATAGTTTTTTATTTTTTGTAAAAAAACTGTAAAATTATTTTTTTTGAAATTTTCACCAGTTGTCAAGCACATTATTTTTCGTAAAATAAAATTATTTTGAGTTTCAAATTGTTTTCCGTTCTTATAATATCTGGGTTATGAAATTTTTTTTTCAGCTTTTTTTATTTAAAAAAATAACGGTATGTTCATTTTTTTTCAAATTCATACCAAATCTGTATGACCTTATAATGAGTACATTGAATTTTATTTGAAATCAATAGCGTTATCTTTTCGTGAGATATTTGAAACTAACCAAAATTTTTACTTTTTTTTTAAACCGTTATAGTGAAAAAACTACTTACTGAATTTTAATAAACGCCCTTTCAGCCTCTTTCGAAGTTATTATCTATTAAACAAAATTTATTTGAAGTCGATATCTTTACTCGTTCTTGAGTTATCGACGACGAAAAATGGTACAAGAACGTACGGACGTACGAACGTACGAACGTACGAACGTACGAACGTACGAACGTACGAACGTACGAACGTACGTACACTTACACACACAGACATCTCTCTAGAAATGATTGATATAGCCTCTAGGGACCTTGAAACGTCGAGAAATGTCAAAAATTCCAATTTGACAAATCGGACCGATTACAATAACTCCCTATGGGAAGTTAAAAATTAAAAACTTTGTTTATAACAATATTTTCTATCAACTTGCGTTTAATTCAATTTGTTTAAACAAAAAGATAAAAAGTTACCGTCGGCTTTAACGTTTTTTTTTTTCTTGCTTTTAATACCTTTTTTCATAATTATTGGGGAAAAACTGTATTGAACGGTACATTTTTCGTAGTTTTAGACTTTTTTCATATTTCTGCTAATTTTCTATAAACTACAAATTAAAGAAGGGGTTTCTGGCTTTCTAAAAAGGTATAACATGGCACTGCAAGTTGTACCGTTGTTTTTAAATAATTTTTTTCTGTTTTAAGTTAATTTTTAAGAAAATTTCCCCTCCCGCCTAAACGGAAGGAAATAGACCCCCCTCCCATACGATTTTTTTCTTGTCTCAACCCAACCTACTCGTTATAGCTTTTTGGTGCACCTTATACCAATCACCCTGTATATACTGCCTCACGCCCAGAGGCGTATTTAAGGATTTGGCGCCCCGGGCTGATAAATTTTGCCGCCCTTTAGAACAATGAATAAAGTAATAAAAATAATAAAAAAAAACACAAAATGCATAATACACGTATTTCATGTTTTCAAATTTTTTTTTCTGTTTGTATATTGACTACAAAATTCATTAACAACAGATTCGTTATCTAAATTTTTTGTCAGTTCAGCTTCTATATTTAATAAAGCCAAACTATTAAGGTGTTCTTCTAATGCGAGACCTTAAATAGGGTTTCATACGTTTCAATACGGAAAACGATCTTTCTGCACTACAATTTGTCACTGCAGTGCACAAGTATATTCTTAAAGCAACCTCAACATTTATGGAAATGCTTCCTTCAATACTTTTTTCTTATATTTAGGCTAAGCTGCCTTAAACTCATATTTTCTAGAAAATGTTTAAATAAGACATACTCTTCTTGAAAATCTTCCCCAAGATCAACCGGGTATAATATCTGAAGAGTGTTTGCATTTTTTTCGAATTGCTTCTTCACTCATGTGATAAAAATAGAACCATTTGTTATTGACTCATAGGATGAATTTCTTCTCTTCAGCGCACTCAATAATTTGTCGCAAATAGGAATGAATATTTATTTTGAAATTTTCACGACCACAAAAAAGAACCTCCCCTTCGCGACAATCATCATCTCGTTTCTTCCTCTTGAATATTCTTTTTTGGTCCATTTTGTAATTTTCAGAGGTTTTGCTTTTTCCCATCTCTTCAAAAACATCAAAGTATTCTCGTTTTTCTCTCACAAACGATATGAGTGCCTCGTAGAGCCTGGACACAGTTTCAACGTCTGTATCAACACCTTGAATTTTTTTGATACAATATTTAATTGCTTGAGTATAGAACCCCAAAATTGAGACAATATTGCTGTCTCAAGGGACTTCAATTGGGACAGTAAACCGCTAGCTTCAGTTTTCACTAAAGCTTTCTGGTGGGCATCATTGTTAATGGCATTAAGAGAGAGCCGATATTATTTGGTCTCAATCTCTGTTCAAGCTCGTACAGGCATCGTCTTGGGCTGACCAATGGGTAAGTGACAAATATTTTAATATGACATTTTCGGAACCATTAAAAATGAATTAAGAATCTTTGCGCGCTCTGTTGATGCCGTAAAAAAAACATATGTACATAATGTTTTGTAATAAGCCGAAAAATTTTACAGCTTCTGAGCGTATGGTACATATATTGCATACTTACATTTTTCTTTAATTTTTGATTGTAAGCCGTTATATTGCCCTGACATGTTACTTGCATTATCATAACATTGACCTCTTGACCTCTGCAATTTTCTATGTAAATTTTTAATGACTTACAAGTATACACAATTGCTTGCAACATGTCTTCTGCTTTATGGCCTGTATTTGGCAGAAAGC
Organism: Philhelius festivus; assembly: GCA_963931855.1. Classification (NCBI taxonomy): domain Eukaryota; kingdom Metazoa; phylum Arthropoda; class Insecta; order Diptera; family Syrphidae; genus Philhelius; species Philhelius festivus. Next base: position 69,640,377 of record OZ007556.1, on the reverse strand, counting down.
ACAGAAATCGTTCTAAGGGTTCTGCGTTAAAATTAATGAAAGCTGGTCTACATTGCTTATGTCAGGAGTCAAATCAACGCTCTACGAGAAGTATTTAGACCTTTGAAGCTGTTCCATAATCGTTCTTGTGACTCTCTGACATAATTTTTATAATCTTTTCATAGGTGGCAAAAGACAAATATGACGTGTTTCCTTTTCCTGGATTGCCAAAACTTTGTGTATGTTTTGAAAGAAATGGATCAAATTCCGATATTACTTTTAAGATCATCATGAAATTCCCGTTATGTATAGTTCCAAATTTATCTATCTCGCCACGAAAAGAAAGACCACGGGTTGCCAAGGATTTGACAGCTACGACGACTCTGAGCATCACATTACGCCAGTATTTTCTTTGATCTTCTAACTAGTCAAATAACTTGGAATCAATTCTGTTTCGGCTTTGGAGTTTTTATTTTTAGAACACAATTTTTGTGTCCCAAGCTTGATTCATGTGTATGTAATGTTTCATTTGCACGTTTCCAATCGCAAAAGCCTTGACTCGAAGCAAGCTGACCTTTTCCATTATCAAAAAGGCGACATGATTTACAAAATACAGACCCAAGTGACTTTCAATAAATTAAGTAAACTCGAAAAACATGTTCACCATTCTTCAATATTTTGCTTGAAACCATTTCTTGAGAAAAAATCTATCAAAAAAATCTAACCACAGAGCTGGATCGTTTTCCACCTCAAAAGAACTCGTCATAAGAGGAGAAAGTAAAGAAGCTGTATTTGAATTTCTTGAGGGTATTGAGGAAGTCGCAACATCAGATATTGCATCTTGAATAAAATTTTAATCTTGAATTGAATTTGTATCATTAATTGATTTTGTAGTTTGATTTTGTAGTGAGCTTATATCTAGAATCCGGCTTGATGGATTTTTATATTTTTTTTAAAAAAAAGGAACTCTTTGTACATGGTTTAGAAAAAAAAGATAAGATCCGTCCAGCCAAAGTTTTTCTAGCCCATTTTTTAGAGCTACATACCAACAACTGTTTTTTTATTAATGTTTTCGTTTCATTGGAATTTGTTCCAAAGAATAGGTACATTTCTGCAAATATACTGGTATTTATCATGAATTTTCATTATAAAAAATCGTTTATAAAAAATAAGAATAGTAAATGGTGAAAAAAGTGAGTGACATATTGCAGTGAACTATCTCACAGCCGGACACTCACGGCACTGAAAAAATTGTCATGCTTGAAAAACTCAAAAAATCGAATTTTTTAAATCTTTGTATTTTTTCTTTATCCTTCAAAAATATTGTAAATTAGACAATTGTTAGGGGCGGCTTGCCCTCTTTTGCTGGTATGTTTTGAAAGTTCAATCGCTTCAAAAAATATTATAAATTGGTCAATTGCTAGGGGCGGCTTGCGCACTTTTGCTTGCGCCGCCCCTAGCAGCCTTGCCGCCCCGGGCTGTAGCCCTTTTAGCCCTAGGGTAAATACGTCCCTGCTCACGCCTGCTCCTACAGCTATAGCTACATGCTTGTCTGGCAAGGGGTTGGAACTATCAAAAGTGTCTGGCTAACGAGGAAACATCATCTTATTATTACCCGAGTATTATATATAAGAATCAGCTTTTATACTATAGCGTAAGTAGAATTATTTTTTCATGAACATTAAGGGTGCCTGGCAAGGGGTTGCCACAATGCCACTACGTAAAGTGTCTGGCAATGAATGACGTGATTTTTAATAACATTCTGAATATAACACCAAAAAATCACCCTTTATGATTTGACGCAACTAGATCGGTATTTTACACACCTTTAGTACCGTTTAACTGCCAAAGCCACTATGACCCAAACTTCATAATGGTACATCGTTCTTACCTTTGTTGGGAGCATGCACTGACAAACTTTCAGCTTTTATAAAATAACGAAGGTCTGGCGTTCACGGGCTTTTAGACTATAATGGTTGGACTGTCATGCAGAAGGTCTTGGGTTCGATTCTCATTCGCTGCCAAACAGTTTTTCGGGGTTGTTATACCTCTTGCGAGGAACTGACAAATTTACCAAGAATTTCGTGGCCATAATGTTCTGCTGACATCTGTCATATCTATTGTTTATTATTTAGTTATTGATCCCAAATCACCATCGATCAAACAGCACGTCTAAATGATAAGATTTTATTATCAAAATGAGTGTTCGTTAGTGCAAACGTTGCGCACATTTTATGGTATGCGTGATAATCCTTTTCAGATGACTCTTCAACGTTTGGTGCCCAAATGTGAGACGATCGGTTCAGTTATCAATCAGCCAATATTCCTACATCAAGATCGGCTGGTAATATCGCTGAGGTCCGTAAAAGTGTACACAAGAATCTGAGGGAGTCGATTCATCACAGTGCACAAGAACTCAGCCTTACGCAGACTTCAACTTGGCGAATTTTCATGATCATAGGCGGTGTTTTTAATACCTCAAACACAGTTTATTTTATATTATTTCAGCATCTATCCTCCCTTATTGAAAGCCCTTTAAGATTTTGAACACATTTTTTTATAAAAAATTTTAGTACACCAATTTTAAGTTTTTATTATTGTGTGAAGGGTGATTCCGCTGTAGACGATTTTTGACACCAATTTTTGAATTACAATATTTTCTACTTTTTTTGATAAATATTCAAAGTAGAAATACTATATTTAATAATAAAAACAAAAACTGAGACCTAAGTTATAGAGAACATTTTTGTTTGCGCTTGGCAACATTATCATACGAAGAGTCGGTACGAACTGCAATTATTACAACTGGTAACATACGCTCAAAATAGCTATTTCCGACAGTTTTAAGTTATGCTTTACTCAATAGACGTATGAAGCAACATGCCATTTAATCGTTTGCATAAAAACATGTACGAATTTGTTGTTATATTTTTAGCATTATTGATTGCAAATAGCCATTGTAAGTTTGTTGCACCCGCGATATAAAAGATATAAAAGTTTACTTTTTTGGCAAAAATAAAGTGCTAGCGTTTTGAAACTTTCTAAAAGTAAGAAGAAAACAAAACTAAAATTAAATCAGTCGTTATTAGGAATATATTGTACGTTGAACGACAAAAAACGTTGATTTAAATTGGTTGCACCCGCGATCCCAATATTAAGATCGCGGGTGCAACTTATTCAGCCCTATCAGGAGTTTCGCCCGAATGTCATTCCACCCGAAAAATTTCCCTTTTTTCCTTTCCCTTATTTTGAGTTTCGGGCGAAAAAAATGTCATGTTCGAAAAATTCCCCTTATTAGGAGCATTCAGTTCGGGTGAAATGCAACACGATTTACATTTAAAATGTTCACTTCGTTTTTGGAGGCGAATAAAAAAATAACAAGAGGAATCATGTAAAACATATCTTTATTTTAATACAAAAGAAAGTAAAGAAGTATAAATTAAATATTTCTTTATCATCATATAGAAATAGGTATAGCGCTGTTGAAATCTGAAAATTATTTAGTTAGATATTAAAGAATGTATAGTTTCATTCTTACAATTGTTCAGGTAACTGCAACGGATTTGAGTGGTCTCTTAACTGCCTCCGAATATTTCAACACAGTATTATATCTTCCTCAAGCAACAGGAAATGCATTAGGTATGCTTTGCGTTTTAATTTCTTAAGAATGATTTTTTTAGTCTATCATTTACATTTTTAGATTACACTTTTTTCTTTTAAATAAAAATATCAACCAAACCAGTTTCTTTTTTTTATTCGTCGCTTGATTTAATTCATACTGGTTGTCAACAACTGTCAAAACAAAAAGTCAGATTTTTAGGTTTGTTCATGTATCGAAGACGAATAGTCTTCATGATTAAAAACGGAGAGGGAAATTTAATGTATCCGCAAATACAGAATTTTTTTTTTCTTCAATAAATCGATTGGAGAAGGATTAAAAATCGTATCATTGCACTCAATGGACACTATTTTAACAGGAAAATGCAAAACCGAATTTATTTTGAGCTTTTTTTTAAGAAAGAAAAAAGTAAGCTCTGATTTCATTCTCTGTTTCCATTACAGAGATGGGGAATTTATTGATACCTCAGTTTTCTGAACATACCTATTTTTCGAACCGTCAGTTCTAAATTCGAAGTGAGATCTTGTTCGGGCGAAATTCCTGATTGCTTTTTAAAATCCGGGGGAACAAAAATATTTCGGGTGAAAGGTTATTCGGGCGAAACTCCTGATAGGGCTGATTGACTACTAACATTATAACGTGATTTATTGTATTTTATTGATAAAATATGCTTTGAATAATAATTTCTTGTGTTCACGTTTTTTTTTAACTATGTTATATAATATGTTGTTCTTTTTTATATAAAAATATATGGTTAAATGGAAGTGAAACAAGAAAAAGAGACTGTTTTACAGAAAATTGACAAAAAATTAACAAATATGCTCAGCTTCATGCAGAAAAAGGACGTAGAAATTTAATGTGGAGAGATGTATTAAAAGGGAAAATGAAGGCAGATACCTACAAATTTTAAAATTCTGACCAGAATCAGACAAAACGAAAAAATGCAGTCAACACAAAAAAAGGCACACTCATTACATCAGTCCCTGTAGACTGAAAAAGTCGCACAAGTGAAACGTAATCGCCCAAGGAGTCCCACTAACGTAGTTGAAGTGTTAAAAAATGTATTTAAAAAAAAAAAACTGGTTCCACCAAAGCAATGTCTAAAAAACTGAAGGATGACAGGTGATTTCTATAAAAGGGATAATATTAACAGACAAGTGCCGGGTATAAAAGATGTGAAATCGATTAAGGCGGAAGTTAAGAATCGAGAAGAGTACAATGACCATGAGCATTCCTGAAGTTAAGTTTTCGATGTTTTTATTGAGTCAGAAGACGAAGCATTAAATTCTAAACCTCCAACAGGGTCTTTTGAGCCCCCTATATTACCAGTAGATCCATGCTCTAAAATACCGTTCTGTTTTTACAGCAGCAGTATTTCCAAAAGTTATTTCCGCAGGTTTGTACCTTCTTGCACCAGGTAGGCTGCAATATCACAATATCGTTATGTGGGGTTATCCTTAACCGATATCGATGAAGATGGAGTACTTCTGACATACATATATGTATTTTCGAAAAATATTGAAGTATTTGAAAAAACAAAATTATAATTAATAGAGAAGGGTACTGAATTGTTACTCGTATGTGCCTTATTTTATATTTTTTCCAGTTTTTTAAGTCAGTTTAATAATTTAAGTTAGACGCGTTGCACCCGCGATAATTTGATGTTGCACCCGCGATTGATTTAAAAGTTAATATTTCGTTGCTTACTTTTGTTTCTTATCTTTATTTTTATTTATTTAGTTAATTGAATCAACGTCGTTCAATATATGTAAGAATAGCATGATAAATGTTTCACAATTAACAGAATTTGTGTTTTTTGTACTATGATCTAGAAAAGTCGGGCCGATTCTGTTGCACCCGCGATCGCACTTTGAAACCATTCTTCTACCAAATTATTTATTATATTTTAGAATTCTAAATGGATTAAATATAAATAGGTGAAAATGTATCCCTTCAAGTAATAATGTCATTAAATATTTTGCTTATTTTATTATTAAATGTACTTCAAATGAGTCTAAATGTTGCACCCGCTATAATGGAATCGCCCTGAATAGAAATTCAATTTTAAAAGAAATAAATTACTAATCCTTGAGATATCGAATTAAAAAAAAATGCACGACTGGGTTACACAAACTTAATCTTATGTAATATTTAAGAAAAATAATGTTATAAGAGAAAACTGTTCATAAAATTCATTTTTGAAACTCTGTTAGCAGTAAGAGATAATAGCTTTTATACATACCAACTCTGTATTATTACTGTATGAACTAAAATTAAATTTCAAAAAAAGATATTTACCCGTTTTTGAGATATATCGAATTTGCAAAAAACCGATTTTTATTTTTCAAAAATTCGAAAAATATATTTTGTTAAGTCTCGAAACGCAATATTTTTAAAACTTTTTAGAAGCTTCTTCATAAAAAATGCATTAAAAAATCTGTTATGCCAATAAGTGAGAAATTCAAAATTCGAAAAAATGGTTCTATGGTAGTTACTTACATTCAGTAATATCTTAATTTTTATTTTTTTGTTTTGAATTATTATAGATCATAAAATTTAATTGAAAAAACAATTTTATCAAAATTCTAGGAGCCAGTTACGAGAAAAATACGATTTTTAGATAATATACATTGTACATTGTATTAAAAAAACTTTTAATTGTCAAGTTTTAAAATAATTGAGCATGGCATTTTCGAAATATTTAGTTTTCCAAAAAAAAATGTATTTTATTTTCAAAAAGTTAAAAACATGAAAAATATGTTTTTTACGTCCGAATCATCGGGGTATGCATTCGTATTAATAATCGAACTCGAGATTTGGATCAAATTTAACATTTTGATGATAGCGAAGACTAAAAAAGTGGGTCTCACAATTCTGTCTGTAACAAGAAATATTTAAACAAGAAATGTTTATCTTAAAATAACAATACCCACCATACAAATGTTAAGAAATAGTTTACGAAAATCGTATTTTTCTCGACAAGGGCTCCTAGTATTTTGATTATTTTTTTTTTCAATGAATTCTTACGATCTATAATTCAATACAAAAAAAAAAATGTATTAACTGACGGCAGCTGCCACAGAACCATTTTTTTGAATTACTCATTATTGACATAACGGATTTCAATAAAATTTTGTAAGAGAAGGTTTCAAAAAACTTGAAAAACATTTTATTTAAGAACTCAAAAAAATATTTTTTGGCTTTTTGAAGAAATAGATCAATTTTTTTTGTAAATCCGATACCTAAAAAATGGCTCAAAATTTTTTTGTTCGTACAATAAAAAAAAACGTTAAATTGGCGTACCAAAATTGTTTCTTAAAAATGTTTTTAAAATTTTGTATATAAAAGCTTATTTTTTAAGAAACCGCTACAACGACTTATAATTTTTGTCCTTGCATAAATTCATATCTTAAGAAATTACATGACATTTTGTATTTATCTCTTTCTCCTAAAAGAGACTAAAAAATTTATTTTATTCTTATGAACAGTTTTCTCCAATGAAACTCGTTTTTAAAATTCCTAGTCTGTTTCATAAAAGCAAGTTCGTGCGACCTGGTCATGCATTTTATTTTATTTCTAGCGACTCATAAGGTAATGGGGGATTTAAAGCTATCATTAAATTAAAGTAATATTCCGCATTTAATAATTTTTGAAAAAAATATGTTTTATGTTTTAAGAAAAAAAAAACAATTTTTTTTGGATGATTAGATTAAACAAGTGTTTATTTTTCTAAATCTAAAGAAAATTTTTAATGCATACAATTAATTGTTAAAAATAATTTTTTACACTTTTTGCCACTCGACCTATGATTCATTCTTGTCGCAAAAGTATATCGAACATTTTACCTTAACTAAATATTGACAACCGTATCTATAAGATTTTCTTAACTGCATCTTAGAGGTTATTTAGCTGAGCATACTTCAATATTTAATTTGCCCTTAAAGGATGAAACTTCAATTCGTATCTATAATCGAGTTTTTATTCCCACTTAACTAAACGATGCGATGGTCATATCACGTAACGTAAAAGAATGTGAAAATCTAGTACAGAAAAATGCTGCTTCATTTTATACAACACAGCTGTTTTGTGACACCTTGAATTAGTAAACATTTGCAAGACACATGTTTATATCTGTGAAATTAAGAAAAATGCCATGGAACACACACCCACTTCTGTTGCCACAGATAAAAGAAGAAGATCTGAAAATTGGGATGCTTCCGATAAGGAAACGTCCATATTTTAAAATATGCCATAATGAATTAAAAAAAAAAAATTATTTCCATGCACAGATTCTCCTCTAACAACGAGGACAAAAGTGTCGATCCAAACACTTCAAAGGCGCAGCGCGAAGCGAGGACGAAAATTCTTTGCGCATACACATATTTTAATCAATACAAATCTTCTGGATCTTAATTCTTTGTATTTTATAATTCTAAAATATCACAACAGACAATACAAACTCACAATTTGAAACTTCAATATTTCAAATATGACAATAATTGATATGTCAAAATACATTTTAAAATGTCTTTAAGTGACCCTTAAACGCGATGTATGGCGTTTAAGTTAAGAGACATTTAAGTAACGTTACTTAAATGTGCAAATTAATTATAGATACCGATTTCATACTTATGAGTTATGAGCTGTTTGGAGGTATTTTAAGGCAACTTTTAAAATTTCTTTATAGATTCGGCTGTGAGTGTTTAAAATTTCAATTTTTTTCCATTTTGTATAAAAATTATTGTGTTGCATAATTAATTTGATAATTTTGTTAAGTAATCATAAGAATAACCAATTGCAGACAGATAGCAAGCACATTCTTATTGATTTTTGTAAAAACTATCTTTTTTTTTTTTTTTTTTTTTTTTTTATAATCTACCCGCGCTCAAGGGATTATGATTACCCTTTAAATAAATCTAATATACATCTAATCATAAAATATTTACAAGAATTCAATCCTAGTTGATAGAGTTGCTCTGTGCGTCTATTGGACTTTCTATTTCAGTTTGAGCAACTAGGTTGTTTTTCTTTAAACTTTCTTTTAAAATTAAAAAAAAAATGTTTTGTTTAAGAAAATATAAATGTGCAATATTTTGAAAACCACTTAATTTTTTTTTTGATTTTTTGAAAATATTTTTATTTCTTAGTTTGAATTATTTGTGGAGTTTTTTTATCAATTTAAACAATGAATTTATTATATTCAAAATTTTTTATATGTGTACACAATTATTGTTAAGAACACTTAACCTGTTTAAAATCTATCTTTATACGTTCCAGTCTTACATTTTAGTTTTCAAAATAAGCATCGTCATTTTTTCCGGAAATTGTCAACTAGTATTAAAATGTATGTCAATTAGCTATGTGTTAAAAATTTTATATGAGAAATAAGGAATATTAGAAATTGTGACCGACAGTTTTGACAGCCGATTAAGTTAGGCAAGGTCAATTGAAAAGCCTGCTTGGGCCTTCATTTGTTTGAAAATTTTCCCTGACTTAATTTTTTCGTTGATTAACTATTGCCTACTATCTTTAAAATATTCATGTTTGTACTAAGTATGTATCATAGCTATACCATACGAAGGGTATTGTGTTTTCTCGAATAGAATTCAACACTAATATTTTTTTGTTTATTTCTTTTAAGACTTTTCCTCTTAAATTCACCTTTATTCACGGCAATTATTTCATTAATTTTCTGATGGTTCAATTATGAAATTTTTTTAATTTTTTCTTTGTTTCTCCTGCAACCCCAACAAAGTCTGCATCTTTACATTTTGAACAAAATGACTTGTCAGGGAGTGTCTCGTTTCACGACTTCAAAAACTTAATTAAAACAAGAGATGGAAGGCATCTATGAGAAGCAAGTTCTCCCGAATTTCACTTCACAAATTTAAATTTTAATAATTTTCCGCTGACGTCATCAGGGTCATGAATTTAAGCTTCTCTTTTCATGGTTTCTCGTGCGGTTCAATTCAGCAAACGCATTTCAGTCATAAAATCCTTTGCCCAACTTCAATTTAAACCTTTATTTTACTCCTTTCAATATGCGTATAAGCATTTCACCTTTGATCCCATTTGAACACCATTTAGCATTTCATTCCTGACCTGACCATAATCATTTTTGAGAAGCACACCTCCTGCAAGTGTGTGTTTTCAACATAGGGACTCTTCACTGAGAAAAAGGCAATGACGACCGAAGCCGTGTCGCCGACGATGTGCCGTCACCTTGAACTAAACCACACTCAGCCATGCAAACAGGGCTGGGTTATGGACATGGACATGGACATTACAATGGAATCCAAAATTATTCTACTTAAAATCTTATACGTGATTCCCTTTTGCATTCAACTCCATTCTCAGAAAAAAACTGTTGGGTGAACGGAAACAAACTATTTTCCTGATTTCAAATCTCATTCTTTATATGGGTACTTTCTACTATCGCATCGTGGCCAGGCAATGGGTAAACGCAGCAGCTTGAGTCAGAAATGCAGGATCTAATTTTGGTTTTAAAAGCCTGAAGGCCTAACAAGACGACAAAAGTAATATCGTGTTGGTGTTAACTTTTGACAGCAAACGACACTTTAATTTCAAAACGGAACCATACAAGTCCAACTATTGATTATAAACAAAGATTTGAAAAATATAAATGGCTTCACCAAGTAAATGAGTTCGAAGTAAATGAGGAAATACTTTTCATATTTTGGCCTTATCTGTAATCAAAACAGACTAATTTACATTTAGTTAAAATTTGAATTTATTTTTTGTTTAAAAAAATTTGTTATTTAAAAATATTATAATAAGCCTTTGTTTAATAAATTTAATTTAATCGTCAATCCATAATGACAATAATGAAAAGACATAAATTTTAAAAGTGTTTGTATGTTAGGTACTCTAAAAAACGTCTTAATTTAAAATTATTTTTATTCAACGATGAATTGTTAAAAAATAAGCTACACAAACAAAATTTTATGGAAATTCTAAGAAATATGTTTGAGGAAAACCAGATTTTCGAAAACGGTTTCTTAAAATTTTCCAGTATGCTTTAGAAAGTGTTAAATTGAGTTTTCAAAATATTTTCGTAAATTTCAAAAAAAAAAATGCACTACTTGGTCGCACGAACTTGCTCTTATATAAAAGACTAAGAATTTCAAAAATGAAAATTTTATTGGAGAAAAACTGTTAATAAGCAGAAAATTCATTTTTTAAATGACTTAAACAACTTCTTTAGTAGTTGGAGCTGAAACCAGGATGCCACGTGATTTAAGCAAATATTAGTTTACGCCAGAACAAAAATTAAAAGTCGTTGTAGTGGTTTCTTACAAAAGTAAGCTCTTATATTCAAAATTTTTAAGAACAAATTTTGGTACGCCAAATTAAAGTTTTTATTATTGTACGAATAAAAATTAAGTTTTCAAAAAAAAAATACTCAGCTGTTTTTCAGATATGGAATTTTGCAAAAAAAATTTTTTTTTTTTTAAATTCAAAAAAACATTTTTTTCAAAGTTTTAAATGCATTGCGGAAAATTTAAATTGAATTAGTACGATGCTAAGGCTCTTTTAGTATGATACTAGGTTAAAACAAGGAATTTGCAAATTTTAATCGAATATAGCATCATACTTTCTCTACCCTTTTATTAAAGTTAAAATCATCGAATTCCTATGTACTATATCCTGGTAGCTTCATATGACTCTTTGACATTTGCGAACATCAAAAAAGGTTCGTGCACTTATTTTTTACAAGGAGTGTCATTATTTTAGGTGTGTTATTCAGAAGCAATTTATTAAGAAAATTCTTTTAGTACGATACTAGCTAGAAATTGTTTAAAATTAAGAATGAGTTAGTAAACTACTATAGAGTTAGCAAATTGTTAAGTTATCATACTAATACCTTAATAATAGGCTATTTAAAATTTTGCGCCAATGTTTTTTTAACTTTTAAAAAACTTTTCTATAATCATTATACTGTCATTAGTACTGCAAACTCCATCTTAGGCAGCAGTCGTAAAAATCGGAACGACTGGTTTGATGATGAATGCAATCTAGCGACTGAACGTAAGAATGTTGCGTACCGAGCAATGCAACAATCTCATAGAACGCGGGCACGCGAAGTGGAATATAAAGGGCTCAGAAGAATAGAAAAACGGCTACACAGACAAAAAAAAATCAACCTGGGAGAAGAACCTAATCTGTGAAATAGAAAATAGCCGAGAGCGAGGTCCGCACCAAGCGCGGAAGTTCTACCAATCCGTCCGAAACATGACGCAGTACACACCACGCTGCACATACTGCAAGGACGGAGAGGGAAATCTGATCACCGATCCTGAAAGCATACTGGAGCTATGAGAAGTGTACTTTAACGAATTGCTAAATGGTCAGTTCACTGCAGAAGTGGAGACTCCACAACTTCAAGAAGAATACCCTATGTTGCGCCACCAAGCATAGAAGAGGTTGAGTAGGCTATAGGCCGGCTTAAACAGAACAAAGCCCCGGGAGCCGATGCATACCAGCCGAATTATTTCATCACGGCGGGCCAGCCTTACGTCAAGCAATTCATGATATTAAAGTGCACGTATGGGAGCAGGAAGAAATGCCAGAAGACTGGCGAAAAGGCATAATATGCCCCATGCATGTCACAACGTGCAGCAAGGTATCACGTTGTTGAGTACCGCCTATAATATACTCTCCTCTATCCTACAAGACCGGATCAAGATTGCTAAAACCAAAACATCGAACAAGAGAGAACATTATCTCAATCACTTTCGTTTATGCTTTGGCCGTGACATGGTGATCACTATTGAGTTTTCTTAGTTGTCTAAATCTCCAGCTGGGTTATCCGGAAAAACAGACGTAAGCCTCCCCACCACGACAAGGTAAAACTCATCGGGGAGGTCTATGGTAAGTACAGTCAGTAATACGAGTATCTTAGTTCCAATTTTTTTATTAAATTACAGATCGTAAGAATTGAAGGAAAGAAAAAAAAAATTATCAAAATTCTCGGCACAGTTTTCGAGAAAAATACGATTTTTAAAAACCATTCTTTAACATTTGTCCGGTGGGTACCGTTATTTTTAGGTAAAATAATTTGTTTTTTCTCACATCTTGTATATTAACAAACTTTAATGCATCAATATTAATAAAATCGAGCATGGAGTTTTTGAAATATTAAGTTCTGAAAAAAAAATTTAATTTTAATACACAATACTATTCAAACTTTTGGGAAGCAAGCTGAAAAATGATCAGGTTGCACCGTATTTGAAAAAAATCAAAAACAAATAAAAAAAAGATTCAGAGGGGATTACCAAAAATAATCCTTTTTGGAGAATGTTTTTCAACCATTACCTATAGCTAGCTAAATGAAAGCTTTTGAATTTTTTTTAAATCCGTAATTTTTTGAAAAATATTCGTGTGGCAGGTACCGTTATTTTCTATCTTAAACTTTTACTATGACTTTCCTATAAACGGCAAGTAAAAAATGTGTAAAATTGCAATTGTATCGTTATTTTTTGAGAAAAAAAAAGTCGTTTGAGTCATTGAAAAATGCTTATATCCAATTTTGAAGAAAAGAGGCCGAGTGGTAGACAGACATACGAGTACAAACAGACAGAATTTCCTAACTGTCCCAGTTGCACTTACTTGCTGCTATGTATTTTCCAGAAAAGCTTAGAAAAGATTCATACTTTCAAAATTCATAATACACTAACTAAGAATGATGAACAATGAAATTCATCTTTTAAATTGCTAAATAAAATCTCTTAAAATTGAATCCAAAAATTTTTTTTTAAATATGCAACATTATTAAAACTTAGGAGCTTCACTTTGTTACTGAATGGCTTCCCAATACGGATTTCCAAACTTAGAAAGATATTTGTGGTCCATTTGTTGAAGCTTCATCTGTCAAACTAACTGTTATTTATTAAGCCTTTCTCGCAAATAAAAGTTGGGAATAATAGCTTTTAACAATATATGCAAATGATTAAGTTGTTGGCCATTGTGAAGTGTACCCTGAATCTAGAGTCAATATGACGAGTAATAAAAACGAATACGATGTTGGAAGTGTATGTGCACTACATTTCTTTTTTTCAGGAGAATTAAACAGATCGGCTCTTTAGCCAGCATCCATTTTCGGCTTGGGGAAGCCTTTATAATATCCCCCATAGATTAGTAGGTGAGGTAGGTTATTCCCCAATCCGGAAGCATTACAACGAGCAAAATTTCGAGCGCTTTTCCTATTTTACGGTCGTGAAAACCCCGAGAGGACTTTTCGCTCGTCTATGATAAATACGAGTCGACCGGTTCAGTCAAGTATTAACACAAGAACTCGACCATTGGCAGACAACAGCTTGGCGAATTTTGAGTCATGACTTGGGCCTACCACCGTTCAAACTTTACCTGATTCAAGAGCTGAGAGTTAACGACCATAGACGACGCGACAACGATGCGACCTGTCCTCACTAACCGGGCTCTTGAGCAGTTGGAAGGTGATCTCAATATCGGTCGAAAAATCATATTTAGCTACAAGGACTATTTCTGGATGAATGGGCTCATCAACAAGCAATATTATCGATCTTAGGCTGATTATAATCCACCCAATTGCAATGTATCCAGAAAAAATCACTGTTGGGTGTGGATTTTCAGCTCGCGGTATCATCGGTCCATGTCCAGTTGGCCAGGACATCACCGTCAACGGAAAGCTCTATCCGTCAACCCAATTTCTTTTGACCCGAATTGTATAATATGGACACCAGCGATATGTTGTTTCAAAAGGATGACGACGCTTAGTGCCACAACACCCTTGCCACAATTCACATTTGTCAGAAGCGATTTCCGAATACAAAATTTCAATTTCTCCTCTAGGAAATCAGCAAAGACTCTTAAGTACCGTGTTTTTACAGAAAATCGTTTCAGCACCTTAAGCTTTAGGTCGAGAGACGCTATAGCGTGACCCAATTTTTTCGTGTTCTTTATTATCGTAATGTCTCTTGATTAAAATTTTGAGCTCGATTTTTTTTTACAAATACATGACTTGCCATATGGTGATATAGTGCCTATGTGCCGCAAGTGAAAATTGTATGCATTTATTAATTCAAATAAGGGACACCGCGCACTTAGAGCAACTCGATTCGAGCAACTAAAAAGTTTGTGTTTTGACACAAACTAAGCGATTGCCTTCGCAACAGTTGAGCTATTTTCTATAAGAGCAAGAGAGAAAATAGTGTGAGCGTGAGTAAAGAGTTGCCAGTGCGCGGTTCTATTTCAACTGGTGATTAAACTATTTGATTTCGATCACAGTTGCCAGTGCGCGAATAGTCTAAGAGAATACTATAATATCAGAAAAATTACTCCCTCCGTTTGTGAGATATTGAACTTTCGAAAATCCAAAAATATATATTTCTTTAGATAATTACTATATGCTATATTATTTCAAATTCAAATGTGGATATCGTTTGAGTCATTTGTTAGGAAGTTGACGAGATTTAAAAATCGCTTCTATGGCGGGAACGGTTAGTAACATTTTTGCACACAATTTTTTTTAAACAAAATGTAGACCATACTTTTGCTTTTGTATTAGGATGGTTAGAGACGTTTTACCTTCATTTTGGGAGTTTAAAACTTGAATTCAATTCCTCTCTATGGAATTGGGAATTATCTTAAGCCCTTATCTAAAAAGTTCAGTTGTCTGAGTTTACAGTGACCCATGAGAATTTTCGTTACTATTCGTAGATTGTTCCTACTTAAGCTGATACAGTTTATGATACGATCTAGATTATAGTTCCCAAGAGGTAGTTTGATGGCCTTCCTTAGTTTTGGGTGTTCTTTCCAGTTCTTGGGTTTTTTAGGGTCCTCCTCTACTTTGATTTCGTTTTTAATCCTGTTTTCTCCTACTCCCCATTTAAGAAGTCCTTCTGCCTATTTTAGTGCCTAGACACCTGGACACCTATACATGTCTATATAAGCAATGAAGTGAGACATTATTGTTCTTGTCAAGTTTGTTAAGTCCCAAACCACGTTAAACGTGATGGCATATGAGCTTAGTTCTTTCGGCTTGGCTATCTGACATTTCAGTTTCAGTAATCTCTTTCGAGATTTCAACCCAGATTGACTTCTGCCTGAAAAATGATCGTGGATTGTTCCATTGGTATGGAAAGTTTTGTTCAAGGCCAAAAAATTCCAGCACCAGTCTCTTATTTCGTTCTCGAACCGTAAGCGTACCTATACCACTAAATGTCATTGGCTTTGAGAGTGTAGTTTTCCGTTTCGGCTACCCACTCTTCTTTTCAACTTAACTCCGTTTTTAAATTTTTTACAAAGTTGTATTTTGTAATCTTCCAATCCCTAGGAATGTCGATAAGGTTAGTTACTGCTGACTGCTTTGAAAGGCATTCCCTCTTCTTGTGACTCATACATTTGCCGGACCCAGTCCCTTCCGTGACAAATCTCATAGTGGCTCCATCAGCAGCACTTCCAAGTACTACATGTAAAGGGGACAGATGAAGAATGCCCTTCATAGTTTATGGGGCAAGTTCTCATTCCTTCAGTAATGCATAAACAAACTTCAATAGGGCTGTAATAACGATATCATCAGCGAAACCGATGCACCGTACGCCTTGAGAGGTGAGGTTTTAGAATAGTTCATCTACTACTAGACACCACAGCAAGTGTGATAGTATTCCTCCCTGCGGGCAGCCTCTTGTTGTGATGCCCTTTAGTACCTATGTATTTCACAAGCTAACCAATTTGGCATGTTTGTGAATTTTAAGGTCTTAAATTTGGATAATTTTCGACTTTCCTAAGAAACAAGTTGTCCGGTTTTTGAGTTGAGCACAAAATGGCACAACTTCGTCCCCCAGAGGTTTGCAATTGATTGCCGGCCGTTGACACTTAAAACGACAATTTTTCAGGGCTTCATGGGAAGTGACATCTCTCCATTGAAAGTGCTTTTCTTCATAGTCGTTCGACTCTCCATAAACTTATGCGTTTCAAATTTATTTATGTTTTTTTAACTTCACACTAAGAAATTGGTTACCTTTCAAAAACACATCCCCAGGTACGACCTTTTCTCAGTACATAGTTCAGGTACAGCATGGACACTAAACTGAGCGAGCAGGAGCTGATCTGTGATAAATTTGGAAACAAAATTCGCTAATTCCTATGCTCGACTGGACTGCCGTTAAGGCACAGAGACTGCAGAGCTTTCCTCCCTGAGGATCAGCGAGGAAAGCTCGAAAAGATCCAATTTAAGTTTTAATTCGGTATTATGAAGGCAAAAATATATAGTCGGGAAGAAGACCCTGATAAAGCTGATGACAATGTCGAGATCGACGATGTCATTGGCGATGTCCAGGTTAGCTGAACTGCTGGGCCCTGGGATCTTTAGAGTTATCAATAATTAAAAACGTGCTTCGAGATACCCATGATTGGCGGTGCTACTTCATTTAGACTTTCTTCTTTCCTGACAGTTCCACATGAACGATTGACACCGGATTATAAATGTTATTCTTTATTATTTAATTTATGTGTTTTTCATTTCTATTGTATTTTCCAGAGCAGATTGCGCCTTAATAACTCTAAAATAAATGCGGCCGTTAGAGAAAGTAGTAGGAATACCAAATGAATTGTTACGTTGCAGCTGAAAAAAAGGGAATTGCATTGCAGCATTCCCCCACAAACCAGAACATATCTATCTCAAATATGAACAGTACGTATAGTATAGTGTCCGACATGCATTTCCCTGGGACGCTGTAGCAGGTGCGTAGTTCTTTCGGCACGTATGGATGTGTGGCCCTGATGCAAGGATTCACAGTTCACACATTACAAAGTATCCCATTTCGTTTAGGAAACCTCCTTCTTTGCAACGGGTGAGCACCTATACGATTGCGAGTCGCATATAATGTTGGTAATTTTAATGAATATTTAACGACAACTACAACTCATCCTTGTCCCCCTCGCTCCTTCCGCACTTGGTGCTACGTCCTGCTACGTCTGCAAGTGAGTCTTATGACTACGAACGAGTATTTAGCATAAGGACGTGTGCCGCCCCGTAATGACACATTTGTAATTACAAAATGAAAAATGGGTAGACGGGGTTCAAAAAGTCGCAGAGATAGAACACCGCTTGTGCTGCTCGCATGCACCTCCAACTCTAGCTCCAACTCTAACCCGATGTCCTGGCAAAAGTTTATATGCGGAATTATTAACGGTAATTGTATTAAATATTCCCGTAATAATAAGAAAGAAAAAGAAGCGTACTCAGGCACAAGTGCGGGTGTAAATATAAATGTAGTTGATATTTTATTACACACGGACGAGGGCACACGGGCTTAGCGTTGACAACGTTGTTTTTATTCAGCAGCGCTTTCGGCAGACAAATTGGATTAAATGGAAGTAGCTCCAGATATAGATATACTTACGCTCTGCTTTGCTTCTCGTTATGTTCGAGACAAGGTAAGGCGAATAGAAACGTGGAAGGAACATGGACATAAATTCCGGTGAATTACCTCAAAGAAAATGAAATTGGAACCAAAAAGACACATAGTGGCAGTATACAGTTCTACCAGCGCCAGCGTAGCATACCAAAGCAACAAAAACTCGAGGATTCGATATTGGAATTCTTTTGCCGAAATTAACCTGAAGCTGGATATGTAGCAGGTAGGTATAGGTACTTTGCTTTCTCGTCTTTTATTTCGTAAAGTGAATACGTTTTGTTTGCTTTTGATGGGTGATATGTAACATTTTTTTTTTTTTTTTTTGTTTTTGTTTCGAAGACGGCATTTGGGAGTTTAATTGCTGAAACATAATATGATACGTGCTTGTTAGTCGAGAGGACTCTTGAGAGAATATAGGTACACGGGAGTTTTGTGTGAAGTTCGAGTAGGATGATTTATCTACGTACCTTCTGAAATAAGATCTCGCTTAAGAGGTTGACGGATATCACTTTATACCTGTACGAATTTTTTTCAAATAAAGACACATCAATCTCAAGGAGCAAGAGATTGAAGTGAATTTCTGCCCATATTAATGTTTTTGGAGGAATTTCTTTTCAAGAGGAAGCAATTACCCTACTGACAATTACATTATGTAATTTTTATGGAACAAGCATACCCAATATTGGCTTACTAAAATAGCTTTTCATTTTAAAATATGAGTTCTTCATTGTTATGGTAACGTGAATTGAGAGTTTAAATGGTCGGAAGGATTGGTTGTAGGTACAGATTTAAAAATCATTATTAGCCTGTACTGATTCCGAGCTACTGTAAAGCAGTCGATGAAGTGGCTATTTAACACATACATACTATATCTTAGTTCTCTTGATCCTCCAAATGAAATCAAAGACTCTTTTGTAATGATTCTTTCTACAAGATGGCTCAAAATTATCCAACCCATGGGAAGATGTCATAATTTTTGTAAATGGCGTCGTATATACGTCGATCATATTTGACATTTGAGCGCTATACTCCGCAAAAGCGTGGAATAATTGTGATTTTGTTGAGCAGTAATCGGTTGGTGGTGTTAGCGCAGCGTGAGTTTCGGAATCGATTTCCTAACTGGGCTGCGCCAACTGGACAAACATTCCGGTGCTTAACTACTTGACTCGAACAGATTGGAACCACAAGAGACCATGCAGGACATGGCCACCAGCAGACTGGTTTAGTCGAGAATATCGGTGCTGTGGCTTCCGATGACGCTAAGAACGAAGAAACATCAACCAGAAGACGGGCCACGTAATTGGACATCACCAGTGGGTCCCAACAGCGAATTTCAGTAAAAGACATACACATTTTCCTGTACAATGTGCAAACAGTGCATCAGTTAATGCCTGCTGACCATCCGTCGCTTGTGAAAAACTGCCATCCTCAATCTCAACAACGAAGAGGATAGATTTTATGTCGAAAATCATCATGAGTGTCGAGGCGCATTTGCACTTAAGCGGTTACGTCACTAATTTCATTTTTAGTCGTCACTGAGCTGTGCGGCCTTCACGCGGGAGAAGTGGTTGGGCCGTATTTTTTTGAGGTCGCCATCTGCAATACGGTCGCTGTTTCCGGGCGAACGATAATGAGCCATGATAAACGACTTCTTTCTGCCAGAATTGGATGATTGATGCTTGGTGAACATGTGGTTTCAACAAAACGGTCCAACCTCCGTTTTGGCGATTAGGCCTGGTCAGCAAGATTTCCCGATTTAACCTTCCCATTTTCCACTTAACAGAAAATAAAATGCATGACTGAGTCGCACGAACTTGCTCCTATGTAATAGACTAGGAATTTTAAAAACGAATGTTATTAGAAAAAACTGTTCATAGGGATAAAAGTATCATATTTTTTTAAATTCTTTTAGTGGTAAGAGACAAAAACAGAAAGCTATGCAAATATGAATTGATGCAAGAACAAAAATTATAAGTCGTTGTAGTGGTTTCTTAATAAAATAAGGTCTTATATATAAAATTTTTTAAATACTCGTATTTAAAAAAAAAAACTTGGTACGTCAAATTAAGGTTTTTATTATTGTACGAATGAAAATTAAATTTCCAAAAAAAAATATTGATATTGGGATATCAAATTTTCAAAAAAAAATGATTTTCTTTTTCAAAAATTCAAAAAATATTGTTTTTTTTTATAAGTTTTGAAATGCACTGTATTTAAGACTTTTTAGAAGCATCTCTATAAAAAATTTCATTAAAATCCATACTGTCGATAATGAGAAATTCAAAATTTTAAAAAATCGTTCTATGGTAGGTACAGTCAGGAATGTCTTGTTTTCAAAATTTTTTGTATTAAATTATAGATCTTAAAAATTAATCAAAAGGCTTAAAAATTTACGCAAAATTTTAGGAACCGTTTTCGAGAAAAATAAGATTTTCGAAAACCATACATTTGTATGGTGTATGGTATTTTTAGGTAAAATAATTTTTTTCTCATATCTTGTAGATTATTTTAAGAAACTTTTATTAATCAAGTTTTAAAAAAATCGAGCATGGGATTTTCAAAATATTGAGTTTAAAAAAAAAAAAATTTGAAAATTTTTTTAAAAATCCAAAAAAATTGTTTTTGAAAATTTGAATACACAATAATATTGAAAATGTTGGGGAGCCTTAACATAAGAAAAATTATCAAAATCGGTGGTACCGTTTTTGAGAAAATCAAAAACAAAAAAAAATGGTATCAAGGGTACCAAAAATATAAATTGTTTTAAAATTTTTTTTTCATTCATTACCTAGGTTTAACTAAATAAAATTTTATGATTTTTTTCTTTTAAATCTGTAGGACAGTTTTTGAGAAAAAAAAATATTTATAAAATTTCCGAAAAAAATCGTATGGCAAGTACCGTTATGTTTGGTCTTAAAAAATCAAATCAAAAAGCGTCCGGGGGGAAAAACATTAAGCCCATATCTACCAAGTTTAAAGAAAATCGGCCGAGCCGTTTAGCTGTAGTCGAACAGACAGACGGAATTGTCAGACCCACTTTATTCGTCTTCGCTATCATCGTAATGTCAACTTTGATCAAAATCTCGAGTTCGATTTTTTCCGAATGCATAACTTGCCTTATAGTACCTATAAGTCGCAAGTCAAAATTGGAAAGGTCCAAATAAAGATTTCCGTCACTCAAAATGTTTTTTATTTAGCCAAAAGTAATTCAAAAACAACAAGATTTGATGATTAATTTTTGCGTCACCGTGTAGTTCATATGATAACTTGAATGATAACTTGAAATTTGTGTATAAAAAGAACGTATTTCGATACCAAGATTAACAATTTAAAAAATTATGCAAAAATATTACAATATAGTCCAGCAACGAAAAATGTAATAAATACCCAATTTTACTAAACATAAAAATATGAAAATATCCATTCGTTATTCCCTGTGAGAAATTGTTAAGCAGCTTGGCGGATATTTCATAAACTTGGTACTTAGATAGGATTTTTTAATTATTCCCCGGATATCATTTCTTTAAGTTCAAAAATAACAGTACTTCCCATACACATTTTTCGAAATTAAAAAACACTTTTTTCTCAAAAAATCCCAATCAACAATTTGTGGTTTGGAAGCGGCTTAATAACCGGCTTTGAGCTCAAGTTTTCCAAACCAAGGGTATACAATTTGGCTAAAAAGCCGTTCCAAAACCGTTCCAGAACCGTTCAAATTTAACCTAGATTTAAAAATAGTTATTTTAGAACCAGAAAAATGACAAATTGGTTTTGAAAGAGTTAAAAAATATCCAAATATTATCACCAGTTTAAAAATAGAATTTTTCAAACCAATATATGACCAAAAAGTTGTGCAAGAGAGAAAATTTTACTGAAATCAGCCTGAAGATAATTTTTTGGTTTGTTTCTACCGTATATCATACTAGGGTAATAAAGTATCTCATTTCTAGCCCCACTATGACCAGAGTTATCTTAGGCTTTTTTGTAACCTCGGTTTTTCTGGAGCCAGGGCTAAAAATTGTTGCTTGGGATATTCTACTTACTTAATACAAAAATGTCAAAAATATAACAATTGATTAAAATAATTGTTTTAGACTTAATCTCCTAAAAATTTTTAATAGTATTCTGTATTCAAGTTTTGCAAACATATTTTTTCCAAGTTTCTTAAATTTCAAATATGTATATTTTTGGAAATTTAATACAACGTAATATTTTCTAACTTGATAATTATTGCTTTATTGACACTATTTACTTACTTACCTTACTGAAGTTGGCAATAGAGCGCGGTGTGCTCGTGAACCTCAAGTAATAGTCTCCGCCAGTTTTCGCGATCTTTAACTTGCTGTGTTAAATTTTAAATACAAAGTCGGTAATAACTCAACTTGGTCACGTCATCGGAGATGGGGTCTGCCTCTGTTTCTCGATCCCTCTGGCTGAGCGAATACTTACCTACTTACTATACTTAAGAATACCTTACGCGCTGGAGCGCCTATCTTCATTCGCTCTACATTCCCTTGCCATATTAACCGTTGAGCCGTTACAAGCGAGGAAAATCGGAAAAACTATAAACAAGTCAGAAATCAATGCAACGCTGATATAAAAAGAACAAAATTCTTACATGACCAGAAATTAACGCAAAAAATCCTGCCATGTCCCAAAGCCATTAGATATTTCTGGTCACTTGCCAAGAACGTAAAAACTTAAACTTCAGCTTCGGTTCCAACGCTCATCTACACTCTATCTGCCTGTTAGCAACATTGGCTCTCCTGTTCTTGTTCTTCCGCACTCGTACAGTTGCAAGAGCAACTAATTAAAACTAGAAATTACTTTCTAGACCTTCACAAAATAAGTGGTGGTGTTCCCCAGCAGTGGCGTAGCGTAGGGGGGGCGGGGGGGGCGGTCCGCCCCGGGCGGCAGGCCTAGGGGGGCGGCAAAATGTCGCCGGTGATGCGGGTAGAGTAGAAATCATATGTTTCATGACAAATCGTTTGACAAGTCAACAAACAGCAATAATGTAAATTTGAAATTTGCCACCCTATCTGTGGTTCGTCGTTGACGCTCTCGGATGATTTCCGTGAATTCGTAAACGGTGAGTAGGGCCATAAGAGTGCATTCCGTATTGTCGCGCGAAACTAAAAACAAAACGTTCCGAAACTCGCTCGAAACTGAAAGGGAGCGTTCCGAAACATATGATATGCATATGCGAGATATGATAAGATAACTAGGATTCGACGGAAGCGTTATTCTAGTCTCAGCCAGCTCAATGTTTTTGCTCCCTCCCGCATCACAGAAGGTTATTTCGATTGTGTTGTTTATAGTTTAAATACTGTTGAATCTTCTTAAACTAAACACTTAGTACTTCACTCAACCTTTGAACTAGATTTTGGAAATGAAAAGAGTTGAAGCAAGCGGTGCGGAATACCACAAGAAAAAGGCTAAGAAAGAAGCAGATGCGAAGAAGTCTCCAGGTGCATTACTGAAATATTTCAGTTCTAGTTCTGGTTCGAAAGCTACGTTAACGTCTTCGGCGGCATTCAGCAGCAGCGGAAGTGATTCCAATGTAAGTATGATTCCTCCATCTACAATCGTGAGTGGCCTAGAATTGTCCTCCGGCCAATATTCATGGGAATGCATGACTTATTTTACAGGAAGAAGAAGACGTGCCTGCCGTCGAAGTTGGAAGTCGTTCTGGTCCCACCACAGAGCAGGGTCAAGACGAAGTCGACTCAGCAGAAGTACCTCAAGCATCTAGCCACAAGCCTGCAGAAGAAGTGAACCTCGTCTTATCAAAGATATGAAGCTGTAAAGACGCTTAAGAATAAGTTTGTGCAAGTTCTTGAGGTACTGGAAGAATTGACGGATCGGGAGCCAGACTTCTTCTGACAGTCATGCAGTCATTCAACTTCCTCACTTTTCTTGGCTTTTGAGCTGCAGAGCTACCTGAAAAAGATGAAGTACAGATTTACCTGCTGCAAAGTGGACTGAGTGTGGATAAGTGTGCTCAGAAACTCTGCGCTTTAAAAGCTTTCTTAATGGAGAGCAGAGACCGATTTGTCTAATCCGCAATCGACTTTTCTAAGACTCTCTGTGAAAAACTTGGAATCGAACTCAAAACGAGAAGAAATCGCAAGAAAAAACGCATGCATGGCGATGAATCCGCAGATGCAGCTTTGTCTCACGATCCTCATTCGTAAGGCCCGTAGAATCCGTTTATGAAACCGCTGATCCTATTTTAACTTCAATAAAAGATACCTCATTGCCTGTGAAATGATGTCTCGAAACTCGAAATTTAATTTTAATTTAGTATTGAATGGGGGCGGCAAAATGGGTCTCCCGCCCCGGGCGCCGAGATGGCACGCTACGCCACTGTTCCCCAGGGCTCCGTTTTGTCTCCGACTCTCTTCCTCATTTTTTATAAATGATCTCTTGTCTGAAACTTCTAATCCTCTTCATTGTTTCGCCGACGACTCTACTCTCAGCTTCTCATACTCGTTCTCAAATTCACGTCCATAACCTTCGGAAGTGGAATTGCAACGGTATCGTATGATAAACTCATTAAACTCCAATCTTTACAGCATTGTTAAATGGGGTATACAAAACCGTGTGGAGTTTAATGCTTCGAAAACTCAATGCTGCCTACTGTCGTTAAGCAAAATATACCCCCTACGCCAATGTCCTTGAATGGCACTTCCATCGAAGAAACCGAAAAGCTCTCAGTACTCGGTATGTTTGTAAACGACGAT
The DNA here is from genome assembly GCA_963931855.1 of Philhelius festivus. Lineage (NCBI taxonomy): Eukaryota > Metazoa > Arthropoda > Insecta > Diptera > Syrphidae > Philhelius > Philhelius festivus. The sequence goes on along the minus strand of OZ007556.1, from coordinate 69,615,616 downwards.
CTTCGTTGGAATGATCACATTCTCGAGACCGCCAAAAATACTGCTAAATGCTTAGGACTTCTATATCCATGTAGGATATTTTTCACCTTTTCTGATCTGGCTATCATTTACAAGGAGGCGTTTAAACGTCAAAAACTCGAGTATAAATCACACCTTTGGGCAGGCGCAGCACAATCTTCTATCCATTTATTGTATATAATTCAGAACAGAGCGTTAAAACTGAAAGGAAACAGAGCTATCATGGATTCATTCCCATCTTTTGAACGCCGTTGGAATGTTTCATGTATTTCCTTGTTTTATAGCTTCTTTCACAAGCAATACTCACTCGAAGTAGCCAGTTGCATTCCTCCCCTTTATCAATCCACCCGTGATACCCGCACCGCTAGGAATATTCATCAGTTCACCCTTGAGTCTAACTTTGGTCTTACCGTCAAATATAGAGATTCGTTTTTTTAGCCGCACAACATGATTGTGGAATAACTTACCCGGCACGGTTTTCCCTTTGTAAACATTCAAAACCAATGTTCATAGACACCTCCTTTATCTCCCCCCCTAATTTCCCAATCGCCCGTGCTGTGTTTAGTATTATAAAGGTCTCTTAACATACCCTTGAGCGCATGTGAATTATGAAAAGAAAGTGGCACGTTAGTGTTAAACCAGAAGTTTCAGACAAAAGATCATTGATAAATATGAGAAAGAACATTAGAATCGAAACGGAGCCCTGTGGAACACCAGCATTTATTTATTGAATTACGAACTTAAATTCATCAAATTTAACTTGTATTGAACTGTTCGAAATGTAGTTTCTAATCCATCGAAGAACAGATTGATCAATACCAAATTCAAGTATTTTCGATAAAAAAAACTTGATGCCAAACTCAGTCAAATGCTTTTAAAATATCAAGTGCAATATAATTTTATTTTTTTTTTAAACTACATAACTCACTGTTCGGTGAGTTATACCTACCATCAGACCAGCAGTGGTCCTGGTACAACGAAAGTCATACTGCCGGTCATTTAGAAGCTTTCGTTCTTCAAGATATTTATTGAGCTTATAATTTATCAGCGTTTCCATGAACTTGGAGAGAAGGGACAGCGGATTTTTGCCAATGGGGATCTTTCAATACTCTTGCAACTCTACGAGTGCGAAAGTAGATTTGTCCCATAAAACCTCTGAATTACAGGTGGAATCATGAAACTATGTGACAGCGTTGAATTGACAGCAAACTGTGCTGCAAGCAAATTCGCTTTTTCTTATGACCTGACATAAGGAGTGTCATTGAAGACGAGATAGGAACCGAAGACGAAGTAGTATTTCGAACGTTTCTTAAAAATGACCAGAAACTTCTACTAGTTTGGGATATGATATATGAATATGATCAATACTGGTCTTTATAGCTTGTTTAAGCTGAAGAACAGTAGGGTTGGCTTTATGTCATCGGAGACTTACTTCTCCAAATCTACACTGAACCAAAAATTGCATTCATATTGATAATTTTGTGACTTGAATTGACAATAAAATTGTTAAAATTGTTTTTGAGCCAATTACCGTTGTAGTAAATACGATAATTTCAGATTGTCAGTTTTATAAATTATAGATTTGTTACTCATATTGACAACTACGACTTTTATATGGAAAATCACGATTGTGGTATTGATAACTAAATTATCAATTTCAACCAAAGCAGTTGTCAAATTGACAATTACTATTTGCAATTTGATTACTACAGTTGCTCATTTGAAAACAATGGTTGTTAATTTGATTACAGAAGTTGTCAAATTGAACACTTCGATTGTAAATTTTATCACAGAAGTTGTCAAGCTGAAGACGACGAAAACAGAAATTGTCAATTTAATCTCAGATCACTGCAGTTGCCAAATTTACAAATTAAATTGGCAATTTGAAGGCAGCATTTGTCAAACTGAAATCTATGGTTTTTGATTTGATTACAACAGTTTTCAAATTGAACACATTGATTGTATATTTGATCACAGAAGTTGTGTAACTAACAACTTGTGCTGTTATTTAATAACAGCATCGCTGAAGCTATACTTATTTCCATTCTGAAATACAAGCTTTTAAATAAGTTTTAAGAAAAAATGTCTCACTTTAATTTTCGGATCAGTTTTAATGTATAATCAATTTTACATTAATTTTTATACTAAATATATAGTAAACTTAGGCTCCCTGAAATCAAGAATTAATCCGCAGAAACGGGTTTGGCCTCAGTGACATATCAATCGAAAACTAGGATTTTGGGTAAAAATGTATGATTAATTGCAACAAATGATAAATAATAATCATAAAATTATACCTTTTAAGACTGAGTATGTATAAATGTTCTTTGCTCCAGCTCCTCAAAAGGTTTTTTCACTCCGTATTGACAACCAGATTTGTCAGTTTGAATATCATGGTTTTCAATATGAAATTGGCAGTGTTTGTCCCATCAATTGTGAATACTTGGCTATGTGAAAAATGAAAAGGTGTAGATATATTTTAAAATGAACAATAATGTTAAGTGATTTACTTTATACTTTTTTACTTGTTTTTTGTATATGCACTTACAACACTGTTCAAAGAAAAGGCAATTATCTTGATATTAGTATCCTTATGACTTTTAGTAAAAATTAAATTGGACCAGACAAACTTTTGCGACCGGCTCCGATTCCGACAGACAGATTAATAACCTAACCTAACGCTAAAAGAACTTTACATGAATTGAAATCTAAATATGCAACTCCGGATATTCAAATTGACAATCAGATAATCAAGTTGATGACTGTGGTTGTCAATCTGAACATTTTAAGGAAATGATCATCGTATTTACAACCACAATTGTTAAAGTGATGACGGCAACTTTAAAATTTTCGGATTGACAACCAGATGTGCCAGTTCACATATCATTGTTTTCAATATATATAAATTTTGAACATATTTGAATATTGTTGTTAAATGACTTACGTATGTACCTTGTATTGATTTTTCAAATATTATGTTCTATTTTATAACACTTGAAAAATACCCATCAGAGACTATGAATGAACGGAAAGTGACACGTTCATACGTTTCTAATATAGTATATAGCAACAACAGATTTATTCACTTTTTTATGTGAAAAAAGAGCCATCTTTCAAAAAAAAAGTCAATCCACCAATTAAATGGCGTCTTTTTATTTCAGGATCTGTTTGAAATATGGAGAATTTGGGATGTGAATAGAACGCATGTATATAGTTGGTTTTAAGTTTTAAGCGTGAATTCTTTATATTTTAGAGAAATGGCCCTTCATGCAACTTTTAAGTTGTCGATTTTAATTCGTACCTATCCGATGTATGAAATAAAATTAGGCATACTGTGTACGCATTTTAAACTTACATATTAACAATCGTAATAGTCAGTTTGTGAACTGCATCTGTCTACATATTTGTATTGTTTTTTATGGATTGAATATTAAATAAATCGTGTTTAATTTAAAAAGGAAATTATTTATTGAACCGAATAGTTGAATAGATTTGATAAGATAGAAAAAATATTATAGAACAATATTTGAGTTACAAAGAAAAACAAACTTAATTTAAATTCTAAAAACTAAGTTCTAAAAATGTTAAAGTATATTAATTAACATATATATAAGTAATCAATAACTTCAACACTTTCCCTTGTTAATTGATACTTTTCATTTTCATGACAAACCCATTTCGCTGCACAAAAGTTTTAGTCTTGGACCAGGGAGTGGTTTCGTCATTATATCAGCTATTTGTTTTTCCGTTGACACTTGTTGTATTTTAATTTTTCCTTCAGTGACTTTCTCTCGGATGAAGAAATGCTTTGTTGCAATGTGTTTCGTTCTTCTATGGAATTCAGGATTTTGAGCGAGTCTGACAGCTGCAGAATTGTCCACTTGAAGAATAGGAGTTTGGTTCAGTTGAATTATTCCTTTAAACAACCTGCATAGCCAAATTATTTCCTTGCTTGCTTCATTTGCTGCTACTATTTCGGCTTCAGTTGTAGATGTTGCAACCATTGCTTGCCTTTGACTAAGCCAAGAAATAGCCCCTCCTGCGTGAGTTATGACTACTCCGGAAGTTGATCGTCCTGTCTTCGTGCATCCACCGAAATCTGCATCACTGTAGCATTCTAGAATCCCTTTTTTATTGTTTTGTCTATATTCAATACCCAAGCTCAGAGTCCCAGCTATGTACCGGAATACTCTTTTTACTCGAGTGACATCTTCCATAGTTGGATTCTCTAAGGATCTTGACAGAAATCCTATGCTATATGCCAAGTCTGGTCTTGTACCCACCATTAGATACATTAACGCACCTACTGCCTGTCGATAAGGGAAGCTATGCTTTTGTATTTCTTCTTTCCCTGTTTTTGTGATTTCAGCAGTCTTCACCATTGGTGTCGAAATTGGCTTACACTCCGAAAATTGAAATCTATCAAGAATTTTCTTGGCATGTGCTTCTTGACTAATTTTTATTCTGTCTTCTTTTTGTTCTATCTCTAAACCTAAAAAGAACGAGGCTTTCTTTGAAATAATCTTGAATTCATTCTTCAGCTCTTTGATGAATATATCAAGCTCGTACTGATTTGTTGATCCAACTAGCCCATCGTCTACGTAAAGAACAAGTATAATTTTCTTTCCGTTTCTCTCCCTCATATACAAACAAGGATCAGCTTCACTAGCTCTGAATCCTAGATTGGAAATGAAACTCCCAAAACGCTTGTTCCAACACCTTGATGACTGCTTGAGCCCATATAAACTTTTCTTGAGCTCACATACTTTATCAGTACCATCCTCATATCCTTCAGGCTGCTTCATGTAAATAACTTCTTCTAAATTGCCATACAAGAAAGCCGTTGACACGTCAAATTGGATCAGATGCATCTTCTCGCTCGCAGCAATACTAAGAACTGATCTTATAGTTCCTAACTTTGCTACCGGACTAAATGTTTGACTATAGTCAATCCCTTCACGTTGACTTAAACCTTTAGCCACTAGTCTTGCTTTGTACTTATCGATACTGCCATCTGGATTGTTTTTCAAACAATAAACCCACTTGCAAGGGATTGCTTTTGCTCCTTTCGGTAAAGGCGTCAGTTTCCAAGTTTGATTTTCATTCAATGATATCATTTCTCTTTCCATAGCTTTTCTCCATTCAGTGTTTTCTTTGCTATAAATGGCCTCTTTGTAGTTTTCACAAAATCCTCTGCCGCCATTACATAGTCGTTAAAATTCTTGGGTTTTCTTAATCTAGACCTATCCCTTAGGCGTTCGTTTTCTATCTGCTGTGGGATAATATTTTGTTCATTTTCGAAACTGCTATCTCTCCCAGTTTCGTACTCGTCTGAATATATGCTACTTCCTGCACTTTCTGGTTCTTCTAGTTGTTCTTTACTGGTTGATTCAACGTCTCGAAGTGTTGGTTTTACTGCTTTTTCACATATATGTACTTGGATTTTCCTGAAACTGTACATCTCTTGATAGGATAACTTTGTTCTCTTCCTTGATGTAAATTCTATACCGCTCATCACCGTCATATCCCACGAGGTAACCTTTAACAGCTTTTCTGTCCATTTTCTTCCTCTTCTGGATTGGAATATGAGTGAAGCATGTCGATCCAATTATTCTCAAGGGCTTGATTCTAGGCTTCTTACCAATCCATAATTCGTATGGAGTTACGCCATTTACTGAAGACTTTCCAGTTCTGTTCAGTATGTATACTGCCGAATTCGTAAGCTCCGCCCATATTGCTTCTGGAAAATTAACATCGGTGCTTGAATATTTGAAGGTTCTTGCCATCTCTACCAGAGTTCGGTTTTCACGTTCACTGCCCCCATTTTGTTCAGGTGTGTAAGGCGCTGTTAGTCTCTGCGTGATACCATTTGACCGAAGAATCTGTTTGACTTCTGCGTTGTCAAATTCACCACCATTGTCACTTAATAGCTATTTAATGGAATGACCCAAAATCTTCGCATGTGCAATTACTTCTTTTAGTACGTTCTTGACATCAGATTTGTGTTCTATGGCGAATCCATATCGGAATTTGGAGTAACTATCCTTGAACACAACCAAATACTTTTTGTGTGTGTAAGATTCGCTAAAAGGTCCACATATGTACGTCCGTTGATATCAGCTCTCCTGGTGATGTCGCTTTCCTTCTAGTTCCGAATGGTAATCTGTGTGCTTTACCATAGATGCAAGGTTCACACAAATTTTGGTCCAACTTTACTTTGATGCCCAACTCCTTCTCAAGCATCTGTTTGACATGTCTTTTATCTCGGTGTCCCAATCGTTCATGATATAACTGCAGTGTTGTGTCATCTCCAACGGCTACATTGAATTGAATTCCAGTCTTCTGTTTTGAAATAATTGGCTTGATAGCTGCTTTATATAACGATCCATTCACTTGACGACTTCCATGTAATACAGTTTTGCCATTAACTTCAAGCCAACATTTTGTAGCTGAGGACTTAAAGACACTATTTTGGTTTCTGTCCTGTGCAGCCAAAACTGAAAATAAGTTTCTAGATATTGTTGGAACATACCAAACGTCTTTTAATGTCACTAGCTTATTGTTGTGAATTAATTCCGCTTTTATTGTTCCTCTTCCGATAGCGCTAAGAGTTTCTTTTCCAGCTACTTGTATTCTGCTAGGACTTTCAAACTCTTCAAAATCAACGAACCAGTCTGGACAGTTGGTAACATGCCTTGTTGCTCCATTATCAATCCACCAATCCATTGAGTTTTGTTGTGTTGTATATTCCTTATTGCAGACCGACACAAGAGAAACATTGGTGTCGAATAAGTTACCTGTGTTGCTGCTTGATAGTTTGTATCTATTTGGTCTTCCTTCAGCTATCCACTTTTTGCAGTCTTGAACCCAATGTCCTTTCTTTTTACAAAAATTACAAATATCTTCTTTTCTGTTCCGGGTACTATATGTTTTTTGTCGAACCTCTTGCTTCTTTTTGTCAAATTTTGCTATTAACGCTTCTTGAGTCAAGTGTTCGCTATCTTCTCTATTCTTGAAGTTTCTTTCATACATACAAAGCTGCATTTAGACCAGGAGCCCACAGCAAATTTTGTGCGTGAAGATATAACCAAAAGTGGTTTATATTAGTATGAAGCCCTCAAATAACTAACGACAAATATGGAAGTCTGGCAGCATTTTTTTGCAGCTAAGATTAATAATAGTATGCCAAACGTACATATATTTCCAAAATGTGGATCATAAGTATAACCACTTGAAACTGGCATTAAATTAAAGGGCAGAATGCACTGAATACAAATATATAGGTGCCAGACGTTTTAGATGCAGCTTTCCCCTTGCCAGACGTACTAATAGTACGCAAAAAATCATTTTTTTAAACAATTGGTATAACCATATGTGTGATACATCAAAAAATTTGTAAAATTGTCCTTATCACAAATAAATAGGTGCCAGACGTTTTAGATGCAGCTTTCCTCTTGCCAGACGTACTAATAGAGTACTAAAAATTAAATTATTTTATAGATATAATAAATTGATTTTTATTTTATAATAGGTACGAGTATGTAATAAGAACAAAATTATGTACAAATACTTAAAGAATATTATATTATTCACTATCAGACTCATCGGATGATTCCCTAGTATGACCATAATCTTCATTATCGGATGCATCCACTTCATTCTGCAAAATATCTTCCAGTTTATCAGGGGCTGTATTACCGTCGAACCATTTCACTTTATACATATTATCTTTTAATACCCATCCACAGTCCGATGGTGATAGTTGGAGTGGTTCATTCTTTACGGCATTCTTCCATACATATCATATATAGTTGCATCTAACATATTTAATTGCTGCAACAAAACCGATTTGTTTGGAGGCAAAAGACTTCCTTCAAAACCTAGCATAAGCAAATTAATATTATTTTATGTAGGTATCTATTATTATTAAAAATGTAACTTACTTCTGATATTTTTAAAAATTTGTTTGGTTGTGGGTTTGCAGAATTTAAAAAATATTTCATACCTGGCTTCGTCTACGTTTAAAGCCCTTGTTTGATACATATTAAAGACAAAATTTTCAATCCTGTTAAAGTGTTCGTCAGTAGTATTTAATCCGTTTCCAAATTCAGAAAAAGTGAACTGAAAATCTGGACAACTTTCTAAAATTCGAAACGGCTTGTTTTTCCCTTTCTTAAAGAAGGATGGGGTATAATCACATCCAGTGAAGCAGTGAAAACCAGGTAGCGCAGCACAAAGCGTGGCTCCCAATCCGTGATAAATTGAATTCACGTCAATGTATCTGAGCGTATTTTTCTGTCACCAGCAATGCGACATGCTTTCATTTTAAAACTCAGAATGGCAATGTTTTTCGTGAAGAAGTGAAAGAGCTAATGAGTTTTCAAGAAGAAGCTGATACACGTATGATGCTGCATTTGTCATTTTTACCAAAAGACATTTCTGTGGTAATAAAGTCCTCAGATACGGATGTTCTCATAATTGCGCCTTACAACTTACCTAACTTAAAAAACGGCATAAAAGTCTGGCTTGAAGTTGGAAATTTATCGAAAAATACGCTCAGATACATTGACGTGAATTCAATTTATCACGGATTGGGAGCCACGCTTTGTGCTGCGCTACCTGGTTTTCACTGCTTCACTGGATGTGATTATACCCCATCCTTCTTTAAGAAAGGGAAAATCAAGCCGTTTCGAATTTTAGAAAGTTGTCCAGATTTTCAGTTCACTTTTTCTGAATTTGGAAACGGATTAAATACTACTGACGAACACTTTAACAGGATTGAAAATTTTGTCTTTAATATGTATCAAACAAGGGCTTTAAACGTAGACGAAGCCAGGTATGAAATATTTTTTAAATTCTGCAAACCCACAACCAAACAAATTTTTAAAAATATCAGAAGTAAGTTACATTTTTAATAATAATAGATACCTACATAAAATAATATTAATTTGCTTATGCTAGGTTTTGAAGGAAGTCTTTTGCCTCCAAACAAATCGGTTTTGTTGCAGCAATTAAATATGTTAGATGCAACTATATATGATATGTATGGAAGAATGCCGTAAAGAATGAACCACTCCAACTATCACCATCGGACTGTGGATGGGTATTAAAAGATAATATGTATAAAGTGAAATGGTTCGACGGTAATACAGCCCCTGATAAACTGGAAGATATTTTGCAGAATGAAGTGGATGCATCCGATAATGAAGATTATGGTCATACTAGGGAATCATCCGATGAGTCTGATAGTGAATAATATAATATTCTTTAAGTATTTGTACATAATGTAGCAGCGAATACAAATACAATACAGATAAAAAAATGTATTATTAAGAGAAGAAGAAAAAGATGACTATAGAGACTATAGATGAGATAGAGACTACCGGTGGAAAGATAGTCAGTCAGTGTTAAATTGTGATTGTGATCGGACGTGTTTAAATCTTTGTAAATAAATAAACGATTAAAATTTGATAAGTTTTTGTCTTTAATTTGTAGCGGTGACAACCTCAGAAGTGGGATAAAGACCTCCCCCCCAAATCCGATATTAAATTGCCCCTGAAAAAACCCACAATTTAATAATAGTGATAATGGCAGATGTGGATGTAGACAGATACAAGAAGTACACGGCGTCGCAGTTGAAAGTCTGGCTGGGGCAGCTGGGGAAGAAGACTACTGGCAACAAGAGTGAGTTGCTACTACGTCTTATTTCCATTCCCGAGAAAGAGCGCGGCGAATTTACCACCACCACAGAAGAAGCAGAAATAAGCGATGAGGAAGAGACTGAGATCTTAAGTGACGCTGACGCTGATGAACGAGATACGCACACTGATGAACAGGAAAAGGAGAGACAATCTGAAGAGGCAGTAAATACGACGGCTGTAAAGACATTGATGTTGACGACGACGAGTGAAAATAAGAAGAGTGCTTCAATGAAACTAACTGAGACGAATGAGTGGAAGTTGATGTGCAGAGAATTGGACCTAATGAAAAAAGAGATCGAGTTGCAGAAAAAAGAAAATGACTTGCTGAAGAGAGAAAATGAGTGGCTGAAGAAAGGACAACGAATGACTGATGACAGTGGCGCACAAAAGAATGCGATTGATTTTACAAATCTTAAAGATTTGCTATCCGAATTTTCAGGAGAAGAAGAGTGCTATTCACATTGGGAAGCACAACTTCGAAATTTAATAGCGGCTTATGACTTGAACGAAAAGAATTCTAGAGTTCTTATCTCATGCCGACTGAGGGGAAAAGCGTTGAAGTGGTTTCATTCGAAATCAGATTTGCTGACCGTACCCGTCGAGGAGCTGCTCCGGGAAATGAAAGAAATGTTCGGTGGCCATATCAGACGGTCATCTCTAAAGAAAGCGGTTGATGGTAGGAAGTGGCTGGTTGGTGAAGCCTTCCAAAACTATTATCATGAGAAGACCATATTAGCCAACAAGCTGGCTATGGAAGAAGAAGAATTTCTTGAGTGCCTCATTGACGGGATTCCTGATCCATATTTGCGTTCACAAGCTAAAATGCAGTGCTTCAGAACCAAACAATAGCTTTTGGAGGCATTCAGCAGAATTCAACTCATGAAGCCAAAAATATTGGTTCCACGAGTAGCAGAGGCAGCAGCATTCTCCGGAGATCTGAAGCCGATTATCAGATGTTTTAACTGTAATTCGTTGGGGCACAGGGCAAACGAATGTAACAAACCGAAGCGTGAACGAGGGGCCTGTCATATCTGTGCCGAAATGGGTCATCTAGCAGCTGAATGCCCGAAGAGGAAACCGAATCGTCAGGTACATCATGTCGATAATGACGAAGAAGATGAATATGTAAGTTATTTAAAATGTACTTTTGTAAATCAAGATTATAATTATGTTATTACACTAGGGATATTGATCGACACCGGTAGTCCAGTCAGCTTCATAAAAAACAGTTTTGTATTACCTATATTTTTAACTAAAATATATAATAAATGTAATTTTATTGGTATAAATAAAAGCCCCTTAAAAATACTGGGCAAAATTGAATGTAATATTTTATTTTATGGAAAAGATGTAAATGTAGATTTGATGGTAGTACCAGATAGTACTATGAAATACTCAGCCGTACTAGGTAAAGATTTTTTAAAGAAAGCTGGAATAAAGATGGTCCCTGTAGCTAAAGAGGGAGAGATAATAAAAAATGAAATATATGAAAAAGAGTGTTTAAAATCAGATTTTACAAATGAATGCAATTTTAAAGAAGAATGTTTTAATTTAATGAAAATTGAAATTGAAGAACAAGAAGAATGTATTGTTGATGAAAGATTAAATTATGTAAAGAAAGAAAAGTTAAATGAGTTATTAAATGAGTGTTATGTAAACCCCAACCGTCCTGAATTCCCTGAGATAGTTTGTGAAATGAAGTTGGTTTTGAACAATGATAAGCCTTTCCATTATTCGCCAAGGAGATTGTCCTATTATGAAAAAGAGCAGGTTCAGGTTATATTAGATGGTTTGACGGAACAGGGCGTTATAAGAAGGAGTCGATCCGAATATGCCTCTCCAATTGTATTGGTTCGGAAAAAGACGGGGGAAATAAGAATGTGCGTAGACTACCGCACACTTAATAAAGCAACGCTAAAACTTAACCACCCGCTTCCTTTAATAGAGGATATATTGGACGGGTTTTCAGGTAAGCAATATTTTTCCTTGTTAGATCTGAAGAATGCTTTTCATCATGTTCGTATGCATGAGGAATCCATCAAATATACTTCTTTCGTGACTCCGATGGGGCAATTCGAATATTTATACATGCCGTTTGGGCTTAAAAATGCGCCTTCGGAGTTTCAGCAGTATATTGAAAGGGTTTTCGAAGATCTACTAAGAGGGAAGAAGATAAAAATATATATCGACGATCTCATGATCGCCACAGAAACGATTGAGGAACATTTTGAAATATTAAAAGAGGTTTTTGAGATAATGGTAAAAAATAGGCTAGAGCTTAGGACTGACAAATGTAAGTTTATAATGACCGAAATTCGATATCTGGGATATACGGTATCGAAAGATGGTGTGAAACCAGATGCAAGGAATTTGGAATCGGTAAGCAATTTTCCAATACCACAGAACCCTAAGGCTGTTCACAGCTTTTTAGGATTGTGTTCGTATTTTAGACGATTTGTAAAGGGATTCAGTGTGTTAGCACAACCACTATATCAACTTATCAGAAAAGATGCCGTATTTAAGTTTGGGGAGAAAGAACTCCACTGTTTTGAACAATTGAAAGAGAAACTAATCGAAGCACCTATACTGGCCATATATGACCCTAGGGATGAAACTGAACTCCATTGCGATGCCAGTTCTCTAGGATTTGGAGCTATACTCATGCAGAAGAAAGAAGATGGGAAGTTTCATCCCATATTCTATTTTTCAAAGAGGACCACTGAACAAGAGAGTAAGTTCCATAGTTTTGAATTGGAAACGCTAGCCATTGTATACGCGTTAAGAAGATTTAGGGTATATCTGCATAGGCTTAGGTTTAAAATAGTCACTGATTGCAACTCCTTGACTTTGACGTTCAATAAAAAGGAAATTAACCCTAGAATAGCACGATGGGTATTAGAGATGCAAAATTTTGATTATGTTACCGAGCACCGTAATGGAACCAGAATGCAGCACGTTGATGCGTTGAGTCGCATAACGAACATTTTGGTTTTAGAAGAAAATACACTCGAACAAAATCTATCAATAAAACAGTATAAAGATGAAACTATTAACAAGATAAGAAAGCAGTTAGAGAGTGGGGAAAGTAGTTTTTATGAAGTTAGAAATGGTCTGGTATATAGAAAGAAAGACCAACGAGTACTATTCTACGTTCCCAAAACCATGGAAGGGAATGTGATCAGAATATATCACGATGATATGGGGCATTTGGGCCGTGATAAGGTTGTAGACGCAATTATGAAAACGTATTGGTTTCCCAAAATGAGAAATAAAGTGAAGGGCCATATAGAGAATTGTTTAAAATGTATAGTATTTTCGCCTAAGTATGGAAAGCACGAAGGGTTTATGCATAGTATCCCAAAGGGTGACGCCCCTTTCGAAACCATACACATAGATCATTTTGGTCCCGTGTCACTTAAAAATGCAAAGAAAAAGTTTGTGTTTCTCGTTATAGACGCATTTACGAAATATGTTAAGCTTTACCCAACAAGAACTACCAATACTAAAGAAGTTTTAAGTTGCTTGAAGTCTTATTTTATGTATTACAGTCGGCCAAAGGTACTTATATCTGATCGTGGTAGTGCATTTACATCGGAAGATTTTTGTAGTTTTCTCAAAGAACAAAACGTTAGTCATATAAAGATCGCTACTGGTTCTCCTCAAGCGAATGGGCAGGTTGAGCGGGTCAACAGAAGTTTGGGCCCAATGATCGCAAAACTAACGAGTGCGGGTTTAAATTCTTCTCTGGATGGTGTCCTTCCGGGAATAGAGTTTGCTTTAAATAATACTTTTAGTAGTGTCACTGGGGTGACTCCGAGTGAGCTGCTATTTGGAATCAGACAGAAAGGTGTAGTCATTGATTTTCTAAAAGAAAGCTTAGAAGAATGTGATGAAGGTAAGGCGGACATTACGCAAATGAGAGCTGAAGCTGCAGATAAGATAGTCAAGAGTCAAAATTATAATAAGAAAATAAAAGACCGAAATAGAACTGATTTCCTATATGAACAGGGTGATTATGTGATGTTAAGAAATCATGTAAGCCAAGCTGGTGCTTGTAAGAGGCTGGTTCCAAAATTTAAAGGTCCTTACGAGGTTGTGAAAGTCTTACCAAATGATAGGTATGTGGTCAAGGATGTAGAGGGTTATCAAATAGGACGGGTTCCATATGAGGGAATACTGGACACGGCTAATATGAAACCATGGGTTGATTTACAGCGGCATTGTCCAGGTGAAATCGGGGCGATTGAGGGTCAGGATGGTCGAGCTGTAGCATCGAATACAAATACAATACAGATAAAAAAATGTATTATTAAGAGAAGAAGAAAAAGATGACTATAGAGACTATAGATGAGATAGAGACTACCGGTGGAAAGATAGTCAGTCAGTGTTAAATTGTGATTGTGATCGGACGTGTTTAAATCTTTGTAAATAAATAAACGATTAAAATTTGATAAGTTTTTGTCTTTAATTTGTAGCGGTGACAATAATTTTGTTCTTATTACATACTCGTACCTATTATAAAATAAAAATCAATTTATTATATCTATAAAATAATTTAATTTTTAGTACTCTATTAGTACGTCTGGAAAGAGGAAAGCTGCATCTAAAACGTCTGGCACCTATTTATTTGTGATAAGGACAATTTTACAAATTTTTTGATGTATCACACATATGGTTATACCAATTGTTTAAAAAAATGATTTTTTTGCGTACTATTAGTACGTCTGGCAAGGGGAAAGCTGCATCTAAAACGTCTGGCACCTATATATTTGTATTCAGTGCATTCTGCCCTTTAATTTAATGCCAGTTTCAAGTGGTTATACTTATGATCCACATTTTGGAAATATATGTACGTTTGGCATACTATTATTAATCTTAGCTGCAAAAAAATGCTGCCAGACTTCCATATTTGTCGTTAGTTATTTGAGGGCTTCATACTAATATAAACCACTTTTGGTTATATCTTCACGCACAAAATTTGCTGTGGGCTCTTAGACTAATTGTCAATTCGTCGAATGTTTTGTCTTCATCTTTTGTTAGTAACATCCAGCTTGATCTGAAAGTTTCAAATGTACTTGGCAAAATATGCAAGACTTTGCATACTAGCATTAAGTCTGGTAATGCCTTCTCGTTTTTAGCTTTCAGACCACCATTTAATTCGTTCCACAAACTTCTCAATTTTGCAATATGTGTTGAAACATCTTGACTTGAATTCCAGCTGCATGCAAAAAGATCAGTGCATATCTTAAAGAGTTGATTTTTGGAAGTTGCTTCGAATTGTGGCCTAAGTGCATTCCATGTATCGTGTGCAGTTTCTTTATCCATGATTTTCTGATAAACTGCGTCAGTTACTGAGCTTGTTATCATCGATTTTGCATAGCTGTTTGCTTTTCGATATAAGTTGCTCTTTTCCTTGTGTTGGTTGATCTCATCTGGTTTGGGATCTCCTTCTAAGGGCTCTGGTTTCTTCAGAATCCCATTAATCGCATCTAAAGCTCCTTCATGGTAGTCTAGCAAATCCCTAATTTTTCTTTTCCAAATTGGCCAATCTGACTCACTAGCCAAAAGTTTGATATTCTTTGATAATTCCATTCTTGAGAACTCAGACGATATGATTTCAATAAGTAATAAAATTCGATTTAAATTAAAGCAATTTATTAAAATTCGTGTTTAATTTAAAAAGGAAATTATTTATTGAACCGAATAGTTGAATAGATTTGATAAGATAGAAAAAATATTATAGAACAATATTTGAGTTACAAAGAAAAACAAACTTAATTTAAATTCTAAAAACTAAGTTCTAAAAATGTTAAAGTATATTAATTAACATATATATAAGTAATCAATAACTTCAACAATTTGACTATCGTAGTATTTAATCTGATGACAGGAATAATTTGATCATCATCGTCATCAATTGTCAAGTACAACTGTCCATTTCATGATCGTGGTTTTCAAAGTGATGGGGAAAAAGGCCGTAGTCATAATGACTATCATTATTGCTAATTACATGATTTTAGTTTTCAATCTGATGACGAATTATCATATCGACTTTGAAAATATTCTATTTAAATACTGCAGTTGTTGATAAGATAACTTCGATTCTCAAATTCAAAATTAAAATTGAAAATCTAAAATTTTCATATTTACTATCCAGTTGTAAATTTTAACTGTAATTTTTGAAAATTTACGTCATATTGACTATTTTCTTCACCATTTTGACAATTTTTAGTTTACTATCAATGATTATCGATATGACAACGGTTATTTTTTTCAGTGTAGTAACCTCTTTACAGCTTGTATCCAACCCTGAACTCTCTTTCAGTTTGATAGATTTTTCTCTTTTGGGAAAAACTTTCTCATTCCGAAAAGAATTAAATTTGAAATCATATCCGCGGAGGAATAAAAGATCATTAGCACTAAAATACTAAAAACACTTCACAAATTCGACGTTAATGGCAAGGGGATATGTCCTTAAATCATGAGCAATATTTATAAAAATGATATCAACTTGCATTTGACGTTTTAAATTAAAAAAATGCGTTTTCCGTCTTGTAATATTTCTAAGTCATTAAAGTAATACAGTATTTGAAAATTTGACAAATATTTTTTTTATAAAGAAACAAAAAATTAAGGAACAATCAGGTGCCTACTTTTGACTTTCCAGTTACTAACCTCATCACATCATTTTAACTATATCTGCGTTTTCAAAGTCCAACCACGATTTTTATTTGAACCACAGAAGCAAATTCACGCGATCGAGTCGTGCCTTTTATTTCATTGAGTATTGAATTTAACTTATCACTTGAAACGTAAACAAATTAAGGACTTTAATCATCTCTTTACTTTCGTGCTTTTTATGCCTTTTCAAAGAAAATCTTTTCGATTTAATAAACCCTAGAGTTGCAAGTTATACGAAGTACAAAAAGACATGCAACATACAAATTCTCAACGAATAGATTTTCGAAATAGAAATTGAAATTCCAAAATGGTTTCCATTATTTGCTCAATACCGAAGGTAAACTATGTTGTCTGTATTGATTTTCTTTGAGCAATGGAATTGCCAAGTTCTGCATAGTAAACTTTGTATCTATAGATAATCCGCCTTCAAACGAAACGAAATTCTGCGATTTCCATTTCATCGCTGAAACTTCTGAGTCTTTGTTTAGACTTTAGCATAGTAATCGGTTGTAGATAGGGAATGCAGCCAAGCCCGTCAGAAAAGAAAACTTCCCTAAATACTTAATTTATACTTGTTAACTAATTCTAGTAAAGTTTTCGTTCGTTCGTTGGTTCGTTCTTAGCAGAGTGTATTTTAATTTCGCGAAACAAATATTCAGCTTTGAAAGTGTTCTTCTATGCAATCGCATGGAATACTAAGTATATTCATCTTTGGAATGAATGGCTTCTTCATTGGCACATCCTTGCCGCCTCGTATGCTCTACCTATATATAGGTACTTGCCGCACAACTAAGGACTCACTCACCTCATCTCAACGTGCTTGTTCATTTGAACAAAACAAAACTTGATTAGTTTCTACCGCAGAAGTTTGGAAAACACCTGAAACTACCTTCCTTCGACAAAACAGCTACGTGTTACTACCACTTCCTTCCTGCAGTTGGGGAAATGCCCTTGTGTATGGAGAGAGAGGGCAGCCGATACGCCAACCGCTGTAGATTGCGTGGATACGAGTCAATTTAAAAGCGAAATGTGACTGACTTACTAATTAGCTGCGACTTCGTTCCGATTTCGTTCTACACAAGTGACGGAACAAAGTAGATGCGAAGATGGTTCTGACGGAGAAGAATTTTTCATAATTTGGATTGCACAGATGCACAGTGTAGGCTCTGAATTAAAAAGGGTAAAGGAAACATTTGAGATAAAAAAGCGCCCTTGATTTTGGACACACACTTTACTTCTAAGGAATATTTAAACAGTAAGAAATATAAGTAGGTCAAAGGAATATCAATTGCACTTGTTCAATTTTTATTTTTATTTTGCGCCCACTTAAGGTAATATGACTACCCTTAAAGTGTTCAGACACAGATTTAATAGGAGAAACCGAAGTACATTGGTTTTTTATTTCTGAATATCCCAATGGGAGATAAGTATTGAGATTGTTAAGGGAGGTTTTGGGGAAGGTATATTATTTCACAAGAATACTGTTAATAAAAATAGCCAACATAATATGAAAGACGTAAAATATTGTGACGTTGTTCGAGAAAGGCAAATATTAATGTTATAATTCTAAGAAGAATTCTAAATAAGGCTTTTTTTAATTCTATCCAAAGACTAAAGTAGCTTGTTGGGGGCAACTGCCCAAATACGAGAGTGAGAATTGCACTCAAGTTTTGGACATATATAAGACTTATAGGTTTAAATAGATAACAACGTCAAATATGTGGTAATTCCCCATAATGTGGCTTGTGATATATATTCTAAGAACTGAAAGCTGTTCCTATTTCTTAATCCAAGTGCCATTCATGGATTACTTTTACGACTGGAGACAGCGTTGAGTCCTTGAGGTTATAAAGTTAACTCGGTTGTTGATTCAGGATCAGAATTAATGGAGAAGGACAATCTGGAAACGAATATAAAAAGATGAGGGTACCCACTGTCATACTTACAATGCAATAGATAAAAAGTTTTACGAAGAAGATCTTTGATGAATAAGAGAAAGATAATCGGAGACAAAACAGAGCCCTGTGGTACACCAGTATTTGTCTTATACATTTTGGATTTAAAACCATCAAACGCCAATTTTACTGGACGGTCCGAAATACAATTTCTAATACAACGAAGGAGAAACTTATCTACATATCAAATTCATCAATTTTCGATAAAAGAATGCTTTTCAAATACTTTTGAAATATCAAGAGCAAGAGTCTTCCTTTCTCCAAAACGATTGCATAGGGAGTTCATTTCGCTTAAACGGCAGAAGGCACCTTTAAATTTAATAGGGGTTTTAATTCACAACTGTTCAGAAACTTTTATTGCCATTGGAGTTCCACATTCGAAGGAGAGAAATGTAAGTTTAGAAACGAACATGATCGTGATCATGAGTGCAAGATTGTCTCGAAACAATTTAAAACTTAATTTCAATGAATTAGAATTTTCAGGCAGGATATAACTAGTAAATATGAAATACGAGACAATCGGAGACAAAAGAGAGCCCTGGGGGATATCAGTATGTATTTGATTTATTAATTCCAGACAAACTTGAAAATGTATTGATTGATCTGAAAGCTTATTTCTAAGCAATGAATACAAGATTCATCCTTACCAAATTGAGGTTTTTTGTTTATTAAAATTTGACGCCAAAATGCATCAAGGATTTTTATTTATTTAAGTCTTTTTTTTCGTTTATTCCGTTGAAAGTTAATTATTTTCTCATGTTAAACTTTAAGTTTCCTGTATCTCCTTTAGGACCACATTTTTTTGAAAATTGAAAAATTCGCAGTGCACGAGTATGTATAAAATGAAGGTCAATCTTTTAGTGTCTGTGATAATAAGAATAAGAAGAACTGGGTCGCACGAATTTGCTCTTATGTAAAAGACTAAGAATCTTTAAAAATAAATGTTATTAGAGAAAAACAATTCATAAGCATAAAATTAATTTTTTTAATGACTAAAACAACTTCTTTAGTAGTTGTAGCTTAAAACAAATATTATGAGTCGTTGTAGTGGTTTCTTTAAAAAATTAGCTTTTATCTATAAAATTTTTAAAACATTTTTAAGAAAAAAATTTGGTACGCTAACTTAAAGTTTTTATTACTACACGAACAAAAAATAAATTTTCGAAAAAAAAATTGGGCCGTTTTTGAGATATTGAATTTTCCAAAAAAAATTGATTTTTTTTTAATTTCAACAAAAAATTTTTTTTAAGTTTTGCAATTTTTTTATATACAGCACGCGCACTCAAGGGGTTTCTAATACCCTTGAAAACAGGGAAGGATTAAAGAGGAGAAGCCTATGCACAATGGTTTTGAACCTGAATATCGAAATGGAAGGGAAAAATAGAGCCGGGTAAAGCATTCCTTTCCTTTCCATTCGGGTAGTTCGGCTAAAATGTTTTTCAAACTTTTTAGAAGCATCTCTATTAAAATCCGTTATGCCTATAATGAGAAATTCAAAGTTCGAAAAAAATGGTTCGAAGGTAGGTACAGTCAGTAATAAATTAATTTAAAGTTTTTTGTATTTAATTATAGATCGTAAAAATTAATCAAAAGAAAAAAAATTTTATCAAAATTCTAGGAACCATTTTCGATAAAAATACGATTTTCGAAAACCATTTTTCAACATTTGTATGATGGGTACCGTTGTTTTTAGGAAAGATAATTTTTTTTTTCACATCTTGTAAATTATATAAAAAACTTTTATCTATCAATCTTAAGAAAAATCAAGCATGGGATTTTCGAATGTATTGAGTTTTGAAAAAAAAAATTAAACATTTTTTTTTTTAAGAATCGAAAAAAAAAATGAAAATTTGAATGCACAATAATATTCAAACTTTTGGAGAGAAAAGTGATTCTAGATTAATAACCATTTTTTTTAATTTTTTTTTTAATTTGTGGAACAGTTTTTGAGAAAAAAAAATATTTATAAAATTTCGAAAAAGATTCGTAGGGCAGATATCTACCGTTATTTGTGGTCTTTAAAAAAATCACAGAAAAAAAAATTTGGGGGGAAAAATTTAAAAATGCTCTCTACCAAGTTCTTGAAAATAGGTCGAACCGTTCGTCTGACCTTTATTTACATAAATATTTTATTTGAAGTTGCAAATGACGCCTTTAATAGTTTTTGACTTCTAAATTCTTGAACAGTTTTTAAAATATTTGTATATAAAAAATTGTGAAATCAATCTTAGAATCGCATAAAGAATAAATCATTTTAAATTCAGTTAATTCTGCCAAACAAAATTTTTCAAATTTGAATTAAATACAAAAAAAAAATATTTGTAAGAATTTTTTTACGGATTTTTCGGAAAAATAAATTCAAGAAATTAATAAATCAGAAAATTATATTTAAAAATTGGTAAGTTGAAAACCAGAAAGTCGTTTTTCTTAAAACTAACTACCAACGGATTTTGAGTGATAGGTACATATGAAAATCGTTTATTGGTTATTTTATCAAAACATAACAATTTTGTATTAAGCAGTTATAATTGGTATCTATCATAAATGTTAAGATTCTTGACTTTTGCATTATCGGCTCGACCCCATTTCATAAAAATTTGCATATGGAAACTTCTACGATTTTAAAAAATTGGTTTTAGATTTGTCATTTTTTTGGTAATAAAATCTTAAAAAAAAAATCCGATTTAAGCTTTTTAGTTAGCTTGTGCAACTTCATTTAAATGTTACTTTTTCAAAGAAATTGAAAATCAAAAAATTGATATCTGAGAAATATTTACCTTTAATAAGCAATTAATTTGATTTAAAAAAAGTTGGATTTCAGGTCTTAAGAAATTCAAAATCGGAATGTAGTGAAATAAAATCATAGGACTCACATATTTGGCTTTTTCCTTAATTGTACCATCAAGTTTGTTCAAATTCTCTTTATCGAAGCTTTAGTCTATCCGCCATTTATTTATACCTACTTGTAGTCAATCAAAAAAATAAAATTGAAGAAAATTTATTGAGTCGATTTTATTTTGTAAGGGATTTATTCCATCCTGAGTTCTAAGAGTCTTATACAATACATACTTCAAATATCTCAAAACATTCCAAAGCCCCACTGTGCGAGCATTTATAAAACTCTTGTAAATATATACCTTCTCGATTACTCTCACAAAAAAAAAAAAAAAAAACATACTTTGGCTGCAAAAGTTCTTGTGAGCGGTTGTAGGTCGAACGCTAGCGGAACGTGATAAGAAAACAGGAAAACACAAATCGGAAGTTAGTAAATTTGTCACACTCCATCATCGTCATTGAAGTTTCACGATATTCTTCAATTATTTGCACATAAACTACGTTCAGGTATCCGCTAGGTTCTCCTTACATCCTGGAACCTCGAGTGAAGGGGGCCATGTGGCGGCGCACCCCAGCTTGGGCGGATACTATCATTAGTCACTGTTTTTTGGTGTTTTGCTCTACTGCACCACAAAGCCCCTTCCAATTATTTTCATAGTCTAATATTATAGGATCAAAGTTTCGTATTCGTGCCACCAAAAGCGCTACCTTTGGGTTTGTGCCGTCTAGGTCTAGGTATAGTAGTATACGCTTGCCTAGTTATGGCATTATTATTGCACGGTACACCCTCACGTCGACGTCACTTTACAGTTGTTCGAATATTTTGACATACTTTCGATTACCCACATCGATACGAAGTTTTCGTGTTTGTGCATAGTAGAGTGCGAGTAGCATTCCATGCGGGAAAACACCATCGGCAACGACATGCAAATATCGTGTATTTAAGATATTTTATGATATTTAATTTTCTGTTCAGTTTACAGTTGGATGGCGAAATGGCAATGGAATTAGGAACACTGAAGCACCCCTTACAGAGTTTTGTTAGCTCATCATAATAAAGTTTTCGAGATTATTTCAGATAACTTTCGTAAGCTACTTATCTCTTTGTTTGCCTGCATAAAGGGTTTTGGTTTGTGTTTTAAATAAGGCTTACCGAAGCATTGAGCTTAAAATGACAGTAGTAGGAATAAGGATACTTGAGACTGGGAACTTTTTTTACGACTTTTTTCATGGTTTTATGGTTTTTAATGGCTTTTTGGGTTTTAATGGCTTTTTAAACGTTTTGTTTTTCTTTGTCGGCATGAGCGGCCCTTTTTATATTGGTTTTTGTTGGCTGTGTTTTTTTTTATTGCTTTTTAAATGTTTGGTTTTTGTGTTGGAAAAAAAAATATATTGGTTTTTGTTGGCTGTGTTTTTTTATTGCTTTTTAAATGTTTGGTTTTTGTGTTGGAAAAAAAAAGAAAGTATTTTGACATTGTCATTGAGGATCGGTATTGGAAAATATCAGTCAAGTGCATTTTTTAAAATGTACTGTTGCCCGTTGATGTTTTTTCAAGTATCGTTGCAGATAGGGATAAATATACATCTGTTTGTCATCAGATATACGGACTTTTTACATGAGGACTTTGACCTAGTGCGATAGGATTTGGTGGTGGTTGTTTTTAACACGTCGTACTGTTGCTGTCCGGTTGTGTGTTTCAAGTGTCGTTGTAGCTAGGAACATATTATTTGTATAGATATTTTTGTTTGTCATCAGGTATGCTGACTGTGTTTAGATGAGTGCATCGGTCCAGTCGGATATTTTTAATAGATTTTTTATTGTTTTGTTTTTTCTCTGCGGTACGAGGCTGCTGGTTTTTTGTTGATTTGTTACGGGGTGGGTGAATTATGGATTGGTTAAAGAAGATGTGGTGCATGATGAAAGAAAGAGATCTTATGTATATTATTTGTATAGATATTTTTGTTTGTCATCAGGTATGCTGACTGGACTGTGTTTAGATGAGGGCATCGGTCCAGTCGTTTTTATTGTTTTTGTTTTTTCTCTGCGGTACGAGGCTGGCTGGTTTTCTTTTGTTGATTTGTTTCAGGGGTGGGTGAATTATGGCTTGGTTAAAGAAGATGTGGTGCATTATGAAAGAAAGAGATCTTTTGTGGAGTTTTAATTGGTTTTTGTATATTGAGGATCGGTATTAGGTAATATATGTCAAGTGAATTTTATGCACTGTTGAAGCTAGAAACATATGTGTTTTATTTTATGACTTTTTAGATGAGGGAATCGATCGAGTGCGTTAGAATTTGGTGGTGGTTGAGGGTTAAAATTGATATCAATTTTGTGGTGTGTACTAGCGAGAAGTGTGTGTGTTGGAGTTTGAATTTAAATGAGTAACGATGAGAAGGGATATGTTTTTGTTTCTATTTTTGTTTTAATGGTGTGCCTTGGGGATGATGTATTGTTTGATGTTTGAATTAAAAGATTGGTGGTTGCTTGTGCGCAGATGGGCGCACGGTGGTGTGTTGGGGTCTACGGTTGCTATTTTTAAATGAAATGAGTATGAATATATATATATAAAAATGTCGCCGTAGGATGTGGTGCAGTTTTAAGAAGTAATATTCATGATGGAAGAAAAAGATCTTTTGTGGAGTTCTAATTGGTTTTTGTATATTGAGGATCGGTATTAGGTAATATAATATGTCAAGTGAATTTTATGCACTGTTGCCCCCGTTGATGTTTTTCAGTTGTAGTTGA
The DNA here is from genome assembly GCA_963931855.1 of Philhelius festivus. Lineage (NCBI taxonomy): Eukaryota > Metazoa > Arthropoda > Insecta > Diptera > Syrphidae > Philhelius > Philhelius festivus. The sequence goes on along the minus strand of OZ007556.1, from coordinate 69,591,680 downwards.
AGCATGAAATATATGTGTTTTATCTTATGACTTTTTTAGATGAGGGCATTGCCTTAGAATTTGATGGCGGTTGAGGGTTGAAATTATTATCAATTGTGTGGTTAGTATATTTATTTGGTCACTTCTCGAAATACAACTACAATCAATAACTCAACTTATAAAACTCCAATAATAATAATTTGAAATTACTTGAAGTCAAATCAACCAATAAATTGAAAATGTAATCTGATTTTCTCAATTCTAAAGATGAATAAGAAAAATTCCGTCTCATTAATTTTATCACCATGAAGTAACATGCAAGTAAGCTGACGAGAAACAGATTCGAACGCATTAGTTGGGGAATTCGACACTTGACACAAAATAATTTGTAGAAAAGGCACGTTCCTCTTAACAAAGAGGAGGTTCAATACTTTAGGAATAGGAATTTATAATCATAAAAAAAACCAAGCTCATCATAAAAAAAATCCCGCCCCCAATGACCATCATGAAATACATATTTGTAGAAAAACGCACTCAAGAGTATAAAACTAGGTCTTTCTTTAGTTTTTAATTCAGTTGTATTCCAACACAAAAAGTGAACGTCAGTTTAAAAATAATTATACGTAAATTTCAAAAAAAAAAAAAAAAATGTCTTCCTTATTAAATAAAATACGCGCTAATGCTAATGTTTTTGCTGACAAGCAAATTAATAAACCATTGACCAGCCTTAAAAATTTAACGCTAAAAAAGCGGTATAATATTGTAAAAGCAAAACGATGCACAACGCGCTACGGTCAGCAAATTTTGCTGGAGTTAGAAAACTCATCGGTCTTCTTGCCAAAAAGATGTGCTGGGCAATTTGACGACGATGACATCGCGGAGCTCCCCAATTTGGCGTTAGAGGTCGTCGAGCCCTGGGACCAATCATTCAAGTTGGATTTTCACGAGAAAATCCAGCAACAACAACAACAACAACAACATCAGCAACAGCAGCATCAACCACAGCTTCAACAACAACAACAACAGCAGCAGCAGCAGCAACAACAACAACCGAAAGAAAAAGTGGAGGTAAATCTTCCTACCGGCAGCAAAATAAAAAATAAAGAGGAATTTTCAATTCCTCTCAGTCAAAAGCATATTTTTTATAACTCCTTATATTAAATAAAATTTTACTTGATTCTAACTTCAAAACATTTTCTTTTTATTGTTCTTATTGTCGTTCATTTTCCTGTTGGTTTTGCTATATGCTAAATGCATATGATATGCGTTTCTCTATCTATTAGTTTTCTCATTGAAACGTATAGAATAGAAAAAATATGTTTTTAATACCTTAAAATAAATAAAAAAAAAATTGAATTGAATTGTTTTTTATTATTTTTTTTGTTTGGTTTTGGTTTTTCTCAAGATTATGTTGTTTTTCTGTTTGTTACTTTTCTAGCGAATCCAGATAATCAGCGAGTTGGAGACAAAAATTAAGCGGTTCGACCTAATGGGTAGAAAAATTCAATTCAGGATTAAACCCATTCCCGAGAGGGAAGAACCAACGTCATGGATCAGGGAAGCAGTCAACGACATGTTTAAACATGCGCTAAAGGACGTCAGCCCTGCAGATAAAGTAGGAATTACTTTTTGCGGGAAGAGTTTCAGTGCTGAACGAGGAAATGGGTGGATCAACTTTAAAGATTGTGCAAATGTGAAATTTAGCGACGTATGGGAGATGATTGCTAAGATCTTTCAGAGCAATTCGGAAGGTTTGAGCACGGATGATTTTTCTTTGACCATAACGTCGGTTAAGCTCCCTTCAGGAACAGGAAAAGTCCAAAGTGGGAAATATAATACATTCACTGAGGAATGCATTAATCGCCGAGGCATAATCAGCATAAAAAACAATGACAATTTATGCTTGCCTCGCGCTTTAGTTGTGGGTAAAGTGTATGCAGATAAGGAAAACAACCTAAAGGCAAAAATCAGACGAGACATTGGGAAAATTCAATCCCAAAGAGCCCTTCAACTCATAAATGATGCACACATAAGTGTACCGACTGAAGGTTGTGGAATTCCGGAGCTGAAAATATTCCAAAATCATTTAAAGGAATATAAGGTGACTGTGTACGAGTATGGGTCAAAGGGACAAAAGGTGATATTTGAAGGATTTCCCGCTCAAGATGCTGAAGAAAAGAAGAGTATTAATTTGCTTTATTATAACAATCATTTTAATGTTATAACATCGTTAACTGCTGCATTTTGTTGTGGATATTATTGTGAAGATTGCCATGTCCCATACAATTCAAAAAGTCAGCATAGATGTAAACGATCCTGCCCACAATGTCAAAACACACCAAGCTGCCTCAGAAATGAAAAAGAAATCATGTGTGAAGATTGCAATCGAAATTTTAGAGGAAAAAACTGTTTCGACAATCACAAAGCGAGCAATTCAACAGGTAAAAATTCAATTTGTGAAAAAATGCAAAAATGTCTTTTATGCCTCAAAACATACGGAGGAAGTCGCCAACATATCTGCGATGAATATTTCTGCAAGATGTGTAGTAAACATGTAGCAAAAGATCACATGTGCTTCATTCAGCCAGATAACAGAACACCCGCATGTAAAGGCATCCTGTACATCTTTTATGATTTGGAGAGTCGCCAAGAGAGAGTAATAGGCGAAAAAATGATAACGATTGCAAGCGAAGCATTAGCTACTCCGATAAAATTGCATGAACCCAATTTATGTGTTTTTCAACAAAAGTGTGATCACTGTTTACATGTTCCAAATTTGTACTTCTGTCAAAAGTGTAATCTATCGCTAAACATAATTAAGGAAAAAGAAGACGAAAGTGTTGTAGCTCAATTTCTGAAACACATACTTCATGTTCGGCAAAAGTTTAAAAAAGTAGTTGTGATAGCACATAATGGGCAATCCTACGATCACCAATTTGTGTTAAATTACATATTGGAACATACAAAATTGACCCCAATATTAATCATGCGAGGAAGTAAAATTATATTAATGGAAATTGCAAATATAAAGTTCTTAGATTCATTAAACTACTTTCCGATGGCACTTTCAAAACTCCCCAAAGCATTCCAACTTTCACCTGTTTTAAAAAAAGGTTATTTTCCGCATTTTTTCAATATAAAGGAAAATGCTAAATACATCGGGAAGCTACCTGCAATAGAATACTACAGTCCGGATTCCATGAAAGCTGAAGATCGTGACGACTTTTTAAAATGGTATGCGGAACATCAAAACGATAGCTTTGACATGGAGCGTGAACTAGTAGAATATTGCATTAGCGATGTTAAAATTTTGGCTGAGACTTGTTTAAAGTTTAGACAACTGTTCCTCGATCAAAGCAATGTTGAACCATTTTTGGAAGGAACAACAATAGCATCAGCTTGTAACCTCGTGTTCAGACGGAACTTTCTGCAACCAAATACAATTGGGCTTATACCTAAAAACGGGTATAGGTGCACAGATAATCAATCAACAGTTGCAATCAAATGGTTGATTTGGGAGCAAAAGAAGCGAAAAATTGACATAAAGCATGCCGCTAAAGGGAGAGAACCGGTAGTAAATGGGATTAAAGTCGATGGATTTTGTGAAGAAACGAAACAGATTTTCGAGTTCCATGGTTGTTTTTATCACGGTCATCCTACTTGTTTAAAACATAAACGAGACGAGCCTTTATCAGAAGACAAATACGACACCCTGAATCAAAGATATGAGAGAACGTTAGCCAAAACAACACGATTAAGGTCATTTGATTACGAAGTAATTGAAATGTGGCACTGTGAATTTCAGACTCAACAAAAATTCCTAAATAATGAAGAACTCAATTTCTTGGATGATCATCCATTAATACAGAACACACCTTTGAATCCTCGAGATGCTTTTTATGGTGGACGGACAGGAAATACATTTAATTACTATAAATGTAAGGAGGGGGAAAAAATAAAATACATAGACGTATGTTCCCTTTACCCCTGGGTTTGCAAAAATGGAAAATTCCCTGTTGGTCACCCAAAAATTCACACTGCTAACGATGATATTTGCTCTGCTTTGGAACTCGAGGGTATAAATGGACTCGTAAAATGCAAAATTCTTCCGCCAGAAAATTTATTTCATCCGGTCTTACCTATGAAGCAGAATAATAAGCTGATGTTTTCCTTATGTAGAACTTGCAGTAGTAAAAAAACTCAAGAACAAATCTGCACTCATTCTGATGACGAAAGAGCATTACTTGGAACCTGGGTAATCGAAGAAGTTGTGAAAGCAGTTGAAATGGGGTATAAGCTACTTGCTGTTTTTGAAATTTGGGAATATGATGTTACTCAGTATAATCCAGATACGAGTTCCGATGGTCTATTTACTCGTATGATGAATACATACCTAAAAATAAAACAAGAAGCATCAGGATGGCCTAGTACATGCACATCTGAAGAAGATAAAAACAAATATGTTGCTGATTTTCTAGAAAAGGAAAATATAGAGCTAGAGTTTTCTGAAATAGAAAACAATCCTGGGAAAAGATCACTAGCCAAACTTATTTTGAATTCTTTTTGGGGTAAATTCGGACAACGGGAAAATCATACTAAAACTTGTATCTTGAACAAACCTTCAGATCTGTATCTTCTGCTAACTCATCCTTCTATTGAAGTCTTGCATATTTTACCAATCAATGAAGACAATATTGTGGTTAATTTTGAGTTAAAAGAAGAAGCTGCTGACTCCCTCCCCACGGTAAATGTTTGTATTGCCGCATATACAACAACACAAGCCCGTCTTAAATTGTACACTTACTTGGAAAAACTTAAAGAAAAAGTTCTCTACTATGATACTGATTCCGTTATCTATGTAAGCTGTCAAGGAGAACCGGATCCTCCTACTGGAGAATTTATAGGTGATATGACTGACGAATTAGAGAGCTATGGTCAAGGGAGTTACATCACTGAATTTGTTAGTGGCGGTCCAAAAAATTACGCCTATAAAGTCTACAGCACTAAGGATAATAGTGAACACATTGTGTGTAAGGTAAAGGGCATCTTCCTGAACTATGAATCATCCCAAAAAATTAATTTTGATTCAATAAAAGAAGCGGTATTAAACTTTTCTGCAGAATATGATGACAGCATAGTTATTAAGTCTAATAACATAAGACGAACCAGAGAACATCAAGTGATTACTGTGGAAGAGGTTAAGACATATAAACCCAAAGCAGAAAAACGTCGTTTTCTCGAAGATCATAGTTCCGTACCGTACGGTTTTAAAAGACATTATTCTAGTTGATGAAATAAAAAATATATACATACATATACACAAGATTTGTTGTTTTATTTATTAATTGTATTTATTTTACAACAGGTTTGCTTGTCTTATGAACTTGCTTAAAAGATAAACATTTTGAAGGGCGCAACATTTTCCATGGCTTAGGCATTTTATTTGATTAGGAAAAATTCTTCGGAGTTCCTTTAAACTTGGACAGCTGTAGATATCTTCTAGGTTAATGACTTCTATGTTTTCGCTATTGAGTAATTCTCTAAGCCATTGCGATTTTTCAGTTCCTTTAACGTAAACAACTCCACTTTGGATTTGTTTTCGAAGAAATATCTTTACTCGAGAAAAATTTGTAAACCCACTATTCCAGGTTAATCCATGATAATTTTGATATAACCAACTTGCCTGCCTTCTAAGTGGTGTGGACAGAAGATTTAAATTAAATGGAGAATTAACAATGAAATGATGATGGTGGTCATTATGAAATACAGCGATTTCTTTCAAAATGAAGCCATTGTTAAATACTCCAAATCCTTGAAAGTCTACAATATAGGTATTCATATTTAAGATACGTTCTTGATAAACTCACTTTTTCTACTGACAAGCTTACAATAATGATGACAATAAAATTAAGTGAGTTTGTTAACTTCACCTGTTAAGGGATTATACTTAATTATACGATCATGAAGTATAAGGCAATACATAGTTGTTGAAGCTGGAACTGGAATTGTTGTCTTAAGCTCAATTCTTACATCTACTGGTCCTGTTTTAATTGATTCATTTTGACGGGAACAATCAATCACCATTATTGGGGCGATATCCTTAAAGTCTTGTCGAGATAAAAGTGGTTGTGATTGTTTCTGATAATATGAGTGTTGAAATTTACTGTACATTTCATAGAGAATGGCATACCGGTCTAGTTCATATTTAAGATTTAAATCTTCACGAGGGTAAGATTCAGAGTTTAAATGTACTTTTATATTGCTAACTTCGCAATGGTCGAATTTGCTGGCATCCTTGGTTCGCTGGTTTTTTTTATCGGTTTGTAGAGCAATAATAACATATCTTGGCTTCTCAAGTTGACTTGAAGTTTTAACTGTCCATACATGATCAGTGTTAGTTGGTAGTGTTGGGTATTCGTACATTTCCCAATTTCGAAAATGAATTTGAATTGGATTTAACTGAATTTGTTTCAATAATGTAAGTTTATTTGAATCGGATAATGTTATATGAGGAACTCTCCATTGCAACTTAAAAATTGAAAGTTTTAATTCTTCGTCAGAATAGTAGGCATTCTCATTACTTCGAGTACGAATTAGAATCAATTCATGTCTTGCATTTACTATAATCTTTTTATAGTCTTCAGCAAATCCCAAAAGATTTTTTAGTGGTATGCAAAAATTAAAAGTACCTGATACAGGTGTAACGGTGGAGTTTCCAGTCCATGAAGCATTTTCTAAGCTTTTACTTTCATTCTCATTCAATGATATATAATTTTTCAATGATGTTGTAATGCCAACGTTTTTGTTGCTCTCAATGTCCACTCCATTTAGCTCATAATGTATTTCTTCAAAAAGAAATGCCATAGCATTATTTGCTAATTTCCCAGTAGAAGAAGGCTTTCCATCTGATTTTGTTAGACTTCCTTCTATATAAATGTAGCTTTCACAGGGTAAAATGCACAAGTCCTGTTGTTGTATAGGGATACGAATTTCATCACTTGGATTGAAGGACTGGAGGAATGGCGAGTAACTATGGTACTCAAACTTAGATATGCTGTTATCATAGCTCGGTCCATGAGTAATATTTAATATTTCGTTCATATTGCTCATTATTTTAGTTTAAATCCTAATGCAAGAAGATAGGTTTTGTTTTCAGATGAAAGTTCTGGTCTTGATAGTGTTGCTGTTGTATTAGGACTAAATGAATGATAACTTTTGGTATCTATTTTATAATAACTATTATAGATCAACATTATTGTGATTTTGGGGTTAAATGCAATCGCACAGTTATTCTTTCTCCCCTGAAGTTTATCAAGTCGCCGTCTTGGTCCACGAGTTTTAATGTTAGACTGCTTATTCGATTGACGTTCACAGGTAAATAGATGACATTTCTGGGAACTTCTATAATTTTATACCCTGCCCCAGTTTCTGGAGAAAATTCATGTATAGTATGTACAGGACTATTGTTAAAATAGGAGCCAGTAATGATATTACACTCAACTCGTATTATATTCACCTTATTTATATCAACAGGTAAATCCGACAAATGTAACACATCGGAGTCAAGAATACATTTACTGAAACCCAGTAATTTTCCAATAGTTCTATCCTTATTGAAATATATTTTCTCGTTGCTTTCGATTTCAGACATCATTGTGTTATTATTTGCTTCTATTCTAACTACAGCCGTAGAATTTCGCAATAATAATTCTTCGGAAATAAATTTTGCAATGTCATCAATTTCATAAGTCCCAGTTGGTATTTCAATTTCATATTCCCCTATATGGAACAAATTGTTACGCTCATCTACATTCGGTATAGAGTTGTAGGTTTGAAAATCAATCAATCCACAAACGTAATACTGATCCAGGTTCAAAGGTGGAAAGTATTCAGCAGATAGATGGGAACTTCTTCCGCTTAGCGTAAGTGTCAACGCCATGGTGATAAGAAAAACAATGAAACCATTTTTAAATAAAACTGTTTATTTATTTAAAATAACAATCATATAAAAATCTTAAACATAAATGACCACAATTAAAAGAGTCATAACTTTGATAATTAGAATAATTATAATTAAGTTTTTCACCCAAATAATTTATTATTTCAATAGGAGGTTGAAGATTTCCAAAGCTATCAAAATATTCAGTTTGGCTACCTCTTTTATTATACGCTACCCAGTGTGTCCCAGGACCTGTTGAGCCATCAAGATTGACAATCCCACACTCATTTTTTAAAGGTCCAGTCGTTGGTAAATTATCACGCATGAAAACTCCTCGAAAATTTGGAATTAAATTGGTTGCAAAATTTTTCAAGTCTATTTCATTTAATGCACGATTGGGTAGCGAACCTAGAAGTTTTTTTCCTGTGGATTTAAATAAAGCCCCAGTCCTTTTTTATAAGGTTTAAGGTGTAAGCCATGTCCAACTGCAATCGATTCCATTTTTTCATTATGACGTTTTTTCTCCTCCAGATCTTTTTTAGCAATACTAATATTATTGACAGCTTTGGCTACTCCTGCAGCGCCTCCTGTTAAAGCTCCAAGAGCCGAAAGTCCAGCAAATAAAGGAACGAGGAAAGGAAGTACTCCACCAAGTTTTGGTACTGAAATAACTCGCGGTGCCTTAATGTTATTACTGTTTTTTCTAACAGTTTTCTTAGCCGATGATAATGCTATTTTAATTGCATTTTCTATGTTGAATGGTTTTTTACGTTTGAGATTATTTCCAATAATCTTAATTACTTTCCTCAATGAGACTTGTTTAGTCTTGCTATCTTTTTTAGACTTCTTAACACCGTTTTTATGCTCTGAACAACTCGTTTTTAGCTGATTTCTAGCCTTTTTGTCTGTATTCTTAGAGCACCCCATGCCTAATTTTACTTTTGCCTTCATAAGATTGGTAACCAATAGTGCATTTGCACGTTCAGCTATACTAGCGTCCTTGGATTTTACTCGTTGCCAAGCTTTTTCAGATAAAATCTTATCAGCTATATGCCGATCACTTGTATTTGTAAATTTAGAATAAGATATATCATGCTGTTTGCACGCTTGATCAAGCAAATTAATCCCTGGATCCCTTCGAGCTAAACGTTCTTGAAGTTTTGTTCCAGGTCCACAGTATTGATAACCAGGTAGATGTAGTTCGAGTGGTAGTTTGTTTATTACAGTGTTTAATAAACCTTCCCCTTTCACAATGTTTCGCTGACTGTTGCAATTTTTTAAATAATCAATCATTTTATATGATCATCTTTACGTTGCGAGAGATGAAAACGATATGACGGGTTTCGAATATAAACTTCGCATATAAAAGTTATTATTTAGTTTTTATCAATATGCGATTCGTTAAACAACAATACCAATTACCAGTAAAAAATATGGAATTGGCTAGCAATATTGAAACAAAAAAACATGGTAAACTGTTTCCGTATAGTATAAGGGGGTTAATTACTGGTCCCTCAAACTGTGGAAAAACAAATGTTATGATGAGTTTACTCCTACACCCAAACGGCTTGAAATTTGAAAATATCTATATATATTCTAAATCTCTACATCAACCGAAGTATGAGTTTTTGCGAAAAGCCATAAAACCAGTGAAAAATATGGGTTTTTTTACATTTTCCAATAACAGTGATGTTATTCAACCCGAAGACGCTAAGCCAAATTCTATATTCATCTTTGACGATATTGCCTGTGAAAAACAAGACACAATTCGAGTGTATTTTAGTATGGGACGACATCATCACATCGATAGTTTTTATTTGTGCCAAACATATACAAGAATACCGAAACACTTAATTCGAGACAATGCGAATTTTCTAATCATCTTCAAACAGGACGATATGAATTTAAAACACATTTATAATGATCATGTCAATTCGGATATGACATTCAAAATGTTTCAAAAGGTATGTGCAGAATGCTGGAACACAAATTATGGTTTTTTGGTAATTGATAAGGACAGCCCTTTGAATGAAGGTCGTTATAGAAAAGGCTTTGACTGCTTCCTCAAGTTATAAAATAGACAAAATTTTTGATTTTTGCATCATATGAACAGTTATGTTCTATAAGAGCAGTACAGAGCAGTTCAGTGAGCAGATTATAGCAGTAAAAAGCGGTTCAAACCAGTTTGAGACGCAGTATTTAACAGTTAAGACCAGTAACTACAATATAAAATTCAGTTTGAAAACCATCGAAAGGCTTTTCCAACAACTTCGAGTCTTATTTTTCAACTGCATTTGTATGAAGAAATAAATCTTAGAATATGATTAACATAGACGAAAAACTAACAAAGGAGCTTATTAAAACCACCGATGCTCTGCGAAAGAAATACAAAGCTCTAAGGACTGGTAGAGAAGCTTACGAAACCGAAATTGAGGAAACTCTAAGACCCATTACCAGACCCCTAAATGAGTTAGTGAAAAACTCAAACACAAAACAAGAAGAACAAAATCAAAATTACTTTATTGAAAGTCCTATTAACAAAACAAAACGCAAATTTAAACAACAACAAGTACAAGAAAATGAATTTGAAAGCCCAGCAAAGGAAAAATATTTAAGAGATGAATTCATCACACCAAATACTTTTATTAACAGTTCACCTGAATTAACTGATAGCATCACCCCAAAACGACCAAAGAAAAGCCTTAACCACCGTAACTTTTCAGAGCTCATATTACAAGAAGAATTCCATGATACACCTAAAAAATACGTAGATTTGTTTATAAATAATTCAAACACGCTTGATAAAACGTATGGGGTATATTCAAAAGATGAGAAGTGGTACATTGGAAATGGTGAATTAATCATTCTTGGAAAAGATATACAAATAAAAAATAAAACCTTTAAAGGAACAAATGGTTTGTATGAGCTTATATTTAAGAAAATACCAGATAAAAGCATCTACACTGATGAAGATTTAAAAAATTACAAGACCATATTATATGAAACAAATACACATAGGGTTGGACATGATTCACACGGACAAATACGTGGCAATCGGGGTCATAAGTATACGAAAATAATTAAGAAATTATTAGGATTCAATACAAATACTTCTAATAATCCAACACATTCACTATCAACACCACAATCGGGAAATGGATTGATGCAATTATCAAAACTGAAAAAGGACTATATATTTTGGGATAACCCTAATGAGCTTGTAGATCGAATGAGACTTCTCATTGCTTCACAACAAGCTGGAAATAACAATCATTCTAACGAAATTGTTTCAATTATTGAAGAACTTAAAGAAGCCGATATTATCGAATAAAAAAATGAGTGTTGATAAATTTGGTCGTTATTCATATAGGACCCCACCTAGGGGTCCAAAAGGCAAACAAGGAGAGCCGGGACCGCAGGGCGAGTCAGGATTGCCTGGACCACCTGGCGAGGGATTTCTCAAAACAGAAAACGGTGATTACAACATAAATGGAAAACGATTAAAAAACATTCAGGAACCTGAAGAACAAGGAGACGCTGCTTCCAAAAGCTATGTTGATCAGCAAACTGGTCAATTAAGACAAAGCTTTCAAATCGAAATTGAAAAATACTTTAACAAGGGAAAACATATCATGTCTAATGTCTACTTAAAATCAATTTAGTCTTTACTTAAATACCTAGGTGAACAGTCATTAAATCGCGATGCCCAAAATAAACCCCACATTGATTTTTGATCAAATCTTAAAATTCGTTATTAAAAATAAGAACATCTTACTAGACGAACATCATACGGAACTTTTGAACTGCATGGTCTTCTTGAAACGATTTATCAATGTATCTTCGACAACATCTGATTATGGTTGCCATTTTCCTACCTGCCCTTGGTCTTCAAATTTATGCAAAGAAGGACCAGATACATGTGCATGCTATATGGTTGAAAATAGGTTGATAAGAATTAAAAAAATAATGTCGTTGTATGAAAGATTAAAATAAATATTTTTAAAAATAATGTTTCTTATTTACTTTATTTTGAATTCAGTTTCCATTCATAATTCAAACGAAAAACATGTCTTCTTTTAAAATTAAATTAGTCATTGATGATCTTCTAGCCTTTTTAAAATCCAACCAACATATCAAACATGAGGCACACTTTTCAGAAGCTATGAATTGTATTTTGTTTGTAAAGAGATTCGAAAAGGATGATTATATTATGTCACCAAATAAATTTCATTTCCTGAACTGTACTTCAAACTGGTCACCAAACTTGTGCTATGAAGGACCAGATACTTGTGCATGTTTTCAAATTAAAATAAAAATTAATAAAATTAAGAGAATTGTAAATTTTTATAAGCAAATCTTAAATGAATAAACTAATAAAAAGGTAAAATGTTTTGTTGTTTTTATCATTCTGTGAAAAGATGAGTAAAAGAGACGTTGTCGAAGAACTGCATAAGTCAGCAAGAAGAAATTTCCAAAAAAGGCGAGTCATTATCAAGGGGCTTGATGATTTATGGCAAGCTGATCTAGTAGAAATGGGGGCATATTCAGCAGATAATGAAAATAATCGATATCTTCTTACGGTAATTGATACATTTTCTAAATTTGCTTGGACAGCTCCTATTAAAAATAAAACCGGATCGAGTGTCACTGAAGCTATGGAAAATATATTAAATAAAGGCCGCATTCCCAACAATTTACAAACAGATGACGGGAAAGAATTTTTCAACACTACTTTTCAAAGTCTTATGAAAAAACTTCACATCAATCATTATTCAACATTTTCACCTCTTAAAGCTTCGATTGTCGAACGATTTAATCGCACTTTGAAAAACCTTATGTGGAAAGAGTTCAGTGCTAATGGTTCATACTGTTGGATAAATATGATAGATACACTAACTAAAAAGTACAACAATTCAAAACATCGCACTATTAAAATGAAGCCGTCCAAAGTCAATGCTACAAATGAAAAGCAAATACTTTCAACTATATATGATCACATCAAAATTCATATTACTCCAAAGTTCAAGGTGGGAGATTTTGTAAGAATTAGTAAATACAAGCATGTATTTGATAAAGGATACACACCGAATTGGACAACAGAAATTTTTAAAATAACCAAAGTTCAACATACAAATCCAGTTACATATCTGTTAGAAGACTATCAGGGAAACCCCATAAAAGGCGGGTTCTATGAGCTTGAACTACAAAAATCTAAGTTTCCCGATACTTATCTAATCGAAAAAGTGCTGCGAAGGAAAAAAGATCAATTATTTGTAAAATGGCTTGGTTTTGCATCCGATCACAATTCATGGATACCTATTTCAAAAGAAAATAAATAAAAACCATCTTTTATGTATATTATTAAAATAAAAAGCTTTATTTTATTACAATGATTTCAATTTACTTTTATTTAAGATATATTCATACTCATTTCATTTAAAAATAGCAACCGTAGACCCCAACACACCACCGTGCGCCCATCTGCGCACAAGCAACCACCAATCTTTTAATTCAAACATCAAACAATACATCATCCCCAAGGCACACCATTAAAACAAAAATAGAAACAAAAACATATCCCTTCTCATCGTTACTCATTTAAATTCAAACTCCAACACACACACTTCTCGCTAGTACACACCACAAAATTGATATCAATTTTAACCCTCAACCACCACCAAATTCTAACGCACTCGATCGATGCCCTCATCTAAAAAGTCATAAAATAAAACACATATGTTTCTAGCTTCAACAGTGCATAAAATTCACTTGACATATATTACCTAATACCGATCCTCAATATACAAAAACCAATTAAAACTCCACAAAAGATCTCTTTCTTTCATAATGCACCACATCTTCTTTAACCAAGCCATAATTCACCCACCCCTGAAACAAATCAACAAAAGAAAACCAGCCAGCCTCGTACCGCAGAGAAAAAACAAAAACAATAAAAACGACTGGACCGATGCCCTCATCTAAACACAGTCCAGTCAGCATACCTGATGACAAACAAAAATATCTATACAAATAATATACAAAAGATCTCTTTCTTTCATCATGCACCACATCTTCTTTAACCAATCCATAATTCACCCACCCCCGAAACAAATCAACCAAAAACCAGCAGCCTCGTACCGCAGAGAAAAAACAAAACAATAAAAAATCTATTAAAAATATCCGACTGGACCGATGCCCTCATCTAAACACAGTCAGCATACCTGATGACAAACAAAAATATCTATACAAATAATATGTTCCTAGCTACAACGACACTTGAAACACACAACCGGACAGCAACAGTACGACGTGTTAAAAACAACCACCACCAAATCCTATCGCACTAGGTCAAAGTCCTCATGTAAAAAGTCCGTATATGTGATGACAAACAGATGTATATTTATCCCTATCTGCAACGAGATACTTGAAAAAACATCAACGGGCAACAGTACATTTTAAAAAAAATGCACTTGACTGATATTTTCCAATACCGATCCTCAATGACAATGTCAAAATACTTTCTTTTTTTTCCAACACAAAAACCAAACATTTAAAAAGCAATAAAAAAACACAGCCAACAAAAACCAATATAAAAAGGGTCATACAAAAAAGAAAAACTGAACCGAATTGTGCGCCGCTCATGCCGACAAAGAAAAACAAAACGTTTAAAAAGCCATTAAAACCCAAAAAGCCATTAAAAACCATAAAACCATGAAAAAAGTCGTAAAAAAAGTTCCCAGTCTCAAGTATCCTTATTCCTACTACTAATGACTGTTCTGTAGTAAAATTAAAATGTCGATGTTTTATAATCTTAAAACTGATTATTATGCCAATATTAATCTCTATCTTTTTCTTGGCAATATTGACGACGAGCACTCACTTTCAATACATTTTTGTATTCATTTATTCAGATTAGATAATGAAGGGTTTTCCAATAGGGATTTCCAAACTTAAACTTTTTTATCACATTGGCTGTTATTTATTAAGTCCGCTTTCCGTGCAACTGATTCAATTGTTTAATGAAAATGGGCGTTAAGTTCAAGCAACATTTCGAGAGCTTCGTCCATTTTACGGTCGCCATAATAATGTATACCGACCGGTTCAGTGCACAATTCGCCAAAATGCAGGATATGACAAAATTGCCACTGTCCTTGGGAGTATATACAGGAAAATCCAAGACATTCAATTCAGTCATTATACAAACTTAACACGACCGAGAACTTCAGAGTTAATGGTCATAGACAACGTTTTGTGTTCGCTAACTGGGTTCTCGAGCAGTTGGAAGTTGGAATTTCGATCGAAAAATTATAATCATCGACGAGACCATTCTCAAATTTGAGACGATCATAATCCACAAAAGATACACTAGATTGCAATACATCTAGAGAAGACTAATGTTTGCCTTGGATTTTGGGCTGGCCTATACTCTTTTGAGAACGATGTGTTCAGACTTCAGCCTTCAACGATTAGCGCTATCGGTCAATGATAACCAACTTCTTTTGCTGAATCGGCGGATGATATGAACACCGACCACATGTGGTTTTAACAGGAAGGGTGCGCCCACCTCGTAGGTCTGTCAATCTATTTCCCGCCTCTACCATCGGTATTGTCTCTTTTGGAGAAACGACAAACCAACAAAGAGTATTTCTTGTCATGAAAAAGTCCTTACTCTTTGGGGGTTGATAGAAAATTGTAGGTTCCCTCTATTCCTGCCGAAAACTAAACTTCACGACAAAGGCCGGTGAAGGCGTGTGCGATGTGTGCCACAGCACAGGGCCCCTTGACACCATCAACGCACCACATCTTGAAGTTAACTCGTCTTTAAATTATAAGGGTGGGCCAAACACAAGTTTATTTTTAAACATCCAATAAAATGAACAAAATTAAATTTGTTCCATATATTATAGGTAAGAGCAAACATTCCCATTAATTATAGAACACAATGTCGCTCAAGCGAATGGTCGTCCGCCTTCAAATGCTGAGTGAATTGGACCTTGTATTGGACCTTGTAAGAATAATCCGAGTTCTTTGTGCAGAATTCTCCACAGGCTTGTGCGTGAAATGTTGAGATCGATGGCAAGTTGATGTTCGTGAATTGAGTCTCACACTATCGGCTACAGCAGCGAATTCTCGTCTGTGCGCACTGTACGACGACGGTGACCATAAGTTTTGTCCACTTTCATACCAGTCTCAAGAACCTTTTCCACAAACTTGCGCACAGCAGGCGCGGTGGGTGCTTCATTTCGGTTAAGACTTCTTTTCAAAAAAAAAATGCACTGTTTGGACTACACAGCGTTCTCATTTTAAAATAAGTTTTCAATATTTCCCAACGTTGTTCAAGAGTAAGGCGGCTCATTTCATTTTTCCGAGATTTCGAGCGGGAAACAACATCTGTCAGTGTCAAAATAACCTATGATCTAAAAAAAAAACCACTAGATGGCGCAATCTGTATATGATGTCACACCTTTACTACCTTCGTCCATATTTAGAATGGGAACTTAAACTAAGTTTGAACCCCATTTAATACCTACATCGAGTTGAAATGGACTTGGTTTGAATCGATTGCGAATTGAGATGAGTTGAAATTAGTCATTGCCTTTATTATGCTATTATTCTTCCTTTTTTATGTTAAAATACTTTCATCCCTATTAAAAAAAAAAACTTGGAATATGAGTTTAAATTCGAGTTATACTTTTATAAAAAAAAAACAATTTTGGCGGAATAGTAAAGTGACGTTTATCAAAAATCTACTACAATAAGTAACGATTCTTTTCTTTACATGGAATGTCTACCTAAATAAGTTTTCAGTTGTGTTTTGCTGTTTCTGTTTCTGAGGTTTGTAAATAATAGAAAATAATAAACTATGTATATCAGAAAACAAACTCGAAAGGAGTGACAGTGGACATTCACCATCTTTACAAGATCCAACTGACCACGAAGCTTAAAGTTTGTCGATATAGATAACGCCGTTTGTTCGCTGACTGGACTTCAAGCATTTGGGTAAAACACCAAACCACACAAGGTTAACCAGGTGACTACGTTTTCTTAAAAAGTTACTGTTTGGTGTGGATTCCGGGCCGCGTATTGCCAAACTGTATATCAGTACAGAGCTCCGACGCTCTATAATAGACTACAGAATGCTCATTCAAATTAAGAGCATACTATATACTGTGTCAGATCAAAAGCAGATTTTTCTGTGTTGGTATACATTTTGCTCAGGAAACTAAGAGCAAAGTACCTGTGATTACAGAGCCATCGTTCACGTTGGTGTGGTTATTGTGTGTGGTGTGTGGTGCCGTGACATAAGGCCAAGTGACAAAAGGCCAAATTTGTTTGTGACTTAAGGCCAAACATAAAATGTTTTGTCTTGAGCAACAGTACCTTGTGTGGCCCGCTTCGCGGGTTTTCAGGATTTTAACTCCCTTTTCGGGGCTCACACCCGCTCACGCAACTCCGTTGCTCCGCTTAGGGTATGTTCAGTCGCCAGGCAGGCGCCTGTAGCAACAGTTTTGTATTTTACATTAATTGGAGTAAACAACTAACAGTTATGTACTGCTGCTCAGGAAAACTGTTGCTACAGGCGCCTGTCTGGTGACTGAACATACCCTAAGCGGAGCAACGGAGTTGCGTGAGCGGGTGTGAGCCCCGAAAAGGGAGTTAAAATCCTGAAAACCCGCGAAGCGGGCCACACAAGGTACTGTTGCTCAAGACAAAACATTTTATGTTTGGCCTTAAGTCACAAACAAATTTGGCCTTTTGTCACTTGGCCTTATGTCACGGCACCACACACCACACACATTAACCACACCAACGTGAACGATGGCTCTGTAATCACAGGTACTTTGCTCGATCTGAAATAGTATATAGTTTGCTTCAGCTTTTTTAATATTTTACAAGCAAACTGCATGTGACCACAGAGCGCTCTGTGGTAGCATACAGTTTGCTCTACAATACTTTCAAATTCGGTGAGCAGAAAATGGCTGAGCACAGACTAAGGAGATCTGTGCTGATATACAGTTTGGCAATACGCTTCCGGGGGGCCCGTGACGTCATTTGTCCGTGAGGCAGTCAAAGTGAATGGCGAGATTAACAGAATATCGATAACTAATTTCTAATAGCCCAAATTGAGCCATTTGGACCTAGACGACATGTATTTTCAGCAGGACAGTGCTACATGCCACACAGCAGACGCCACGATTGACATTCTACATGAACGATTTGAAGGTAAGGTTATCTCTCTCAGAGGGGACATGATTGGCCACCAAGGTCATGCGATTTGTACACGATATACTTTCTCCTTTAAAATTTCCCGAAGTCGTAGGTCTATGCACATAAACCACAATCGGCTGATGCCCTTAAAGTGATTAAACACAGCTCATCGCTCAAATTCAGCCGAATGTTTACGAAAGAGGCATTAAAAATTGGACCACTAGAATCAGTGCCACCGGAAAAAGCTGAAGATGGCATTTAATCAGTTTCATATTTTGTACATAATATTATACATGGGCCTTTCATATATGTATGTATATAAAAAAAAATTGTAATCTGTTAATACCTCATATACAACTTGTTTTATTCCATTTCAACATCTAACCGACCTTATTGAAAAACCCTTTACCTGAATATGTTAGTCTTTTAAATTGAGTAGCTGAATATCGGTTTTGAGTATTTAAGGTACTTACATAAATATTGACCTTGGAAGGTTTGATGATTATGTTCGTTTTTTTTTTCATCAGCTTGAAATATTGAACACTTAGCGCAGGTTACAAAATTGGTTCAAGTTTGTGTGACAATTGTGGATAATTACTTTGGATTTCTAATTATACTATAAGTATTAAGGAGAGTTATGCGTTCTCAAAAAAAAACGAACTTGATCAAAGTTAACATTACAATGATAGCGAAGACGAAAAAAGTGGGTCTCGAAATTCCGTCTGTCTATCTGTCTGTTTGACTACAGCCTATACGGCTCGGCCGATTTTCGTGAAACTTGGTAAATATCGATTTCAATTTCACATTTTTTTTTCAAAACTCAATTTTTCGAAAACCCCCATTCTCGATATTCTTAAAACTTTATAAATAAGAGTTTCCTAATATAATCTACAAGATGTGAGAACAAAAGTTATTTTACCTAAAAATAACGGTACCTACCAAACAAATTTTAAAAATAGTTTTCGAAAATCTTATTTTACTCGAAAACGGTGCCTAGAATTTTTACTTTCTATTAATTTTGACGATCAAAAATTTTGAAATGTAGATATTACTGACTGTACCTACCATACAACCATTTTTCGAATTTTGAATTTCTTATTATCAGCACAACGGATTTTAGTGAAATTTTTTATTATATAGAGAAGTTTCTACAAAATTTGAAAAAACATTGTACATATTTCAAAACTTAAAAAAATATTTTTTTTTACATAATTAAAATTATATTTTTATTCGTACAATAGTAAAGACTTAAAGTTGGTGTACCAGAATATTTTCTTAAAAATGTTTCATTTCATTTTATTTATAATGATCCGGCTTGAAATAAAAAAGCTCATCATTTTTCCAGGGATCCCCGAATTTAATCTTGGACACGCCGTATTGTGGTCTAGCTTCGCCTCTGCATCACGGTCAGAGGAATAGTTGAGAATCTTAAGTGACTAGGTCCTAGTTTTCAAACTTTTTCAAACTATCAAACCACTTAATTTACATGTTTCTTAAGTTGAATACAACTGGGTCTCAGATGTTATGTTAATTTAAAATATGAAATGGGACCGTCGATGTCGGGTTTCTGAATTCGACTCTTCGAGTTCCCAGAGACCTACGTGGAACTTACCAACGGTTACTTCCAAAATGCATTACTCAGCTTTGACCTATTGAGATGCATTCTGGAAGTAAGGGTTTTATTGTGTCACGTCGAGTCGCATTAAGTGTAACGCAAAACTGCTGTCGTCGATGAATACCTATTTCATTATTTGAGGTATTTCGATAGCAGTTGTGACTCAGTGGGTCATGCATTTGTAGAATGGCATGTAATTGGGAACAGGTTGTTGGCTAAAAATTCAGAAAAACAATTATATTAGTGTTGACACTTTGTTCAATTTCTCTTGCTTAACATTTAGATATATTTGATATCCTTTCTTCACAAGAACAAGCTTGTACGATCCAATCTAGCTTTTTATTAATGTATTTATTAGGATCATTTCAATATTTATTACATTTTTTAAACCGATATGGTTATGGAGATATTTGAGTTTAAAGTTTTTGAAAAACTCAAAATTTTGTATTACATCATTGCAAAACGCACCCTACAACGGTCAGTTTCCTTAGTGCCTTAGTTTATTATTTATTTAAATGTGCTCTTAAGATCTTGTAAATATATCGGGTTTGATCATTGCAGTGGATTTTCTTGGTGGATTCTTAAGGGTTCTAGAAGCTGCTGTTAGAAATAGAGCACATGATGAATAATACAAGGGGTGAGTCTAATAATAATTTGCGCAGGGATTGTTGAATCCAACCAAAGAAGAGTCATTTCGTAACTGGCGTACATGAGTACCAACGGACATTCATCGGTTTCTCTCAGTAGCATAGAAACTATCGCTGTCCTGTTTTATATTTCTTAGATATTTGATCTCACAAGCTAATTAAGCCTCCGCTCCGGTTAATTGGAAATCCAATCCATTGTTTTAATCCTCCACGACCCAAACAAGAAGTATCAATGATAGCACCCTTCTGTCATATCGGAAAATACATCTCTAACGTTCCCCTCACATTCTCTGTCGACTTGAGCTTGGCAGTTTCAAATATACACGACATATCCATCAGACTTTTGATGATACCAACATTGTTAGCACAAAATAATATAAGATTACAATTTAAGACATTTAAGTTTAATTAAACTCAAACACTATAGTGCAAAAAATTATACAACTCCAGAACACGAAAATGAAATAACTTGTACGAGGTATAATCTTCTCTATTACATATCATAATGGTGGCCATAAAGCACAATGACAGGAATAAATTAACGTTGGCCAGTCACCAAAACGCTTCTGAAATGGCAGAAGCTCTAATTAACCATTACGAGAGCACATGTGTGACATTTTGAAATTGCTACACGAATTCAACGTCCAGATTCATTCTTCATAGTCGGTCCCAAGTCGTCGTCACATATAAATAAGAGCATAGTGCCTGTAGTCGTTTTGTCGTCTCTAAAAACTCCAAAAGGACCCACATTGCCACATTCCTTGCTCCGCAGAGACATGACGTTCGTGTATGTGTTCTTTATTTAGCACCAAAACTATACTTATACATGTGTGTTTTTATACAATCTAAAGTATAGGTATTAAAAAGGACACATTGAGGTTTATATAATATGTCCTGTCCTCGTCCAGGTTCAGATTCACAATTCACATCCACCCCACCTCCAAAGCCACATACTACACAAATATAAAGTGCTGTCAGTCGTTGTTGTTTGTTGGCTCCTTGAGTTAAAATGGTCACACTTGAGGGCCGTTAAAATTACAAACGACAATATACAGAGTTGTGTGCTAAATCGGGTCGAGATCGGCATCGGCCCCCAGCCGACTATTTACCCCGAAACGAAAAATAGTCTTCGATTTCCCATTTCGACAGGCAACAAACAGTTTCGGGTTTTGAAATAATGACGTGGCTTCTGAGAGCATCATGGCTGTTTTGTTGTTTCACCTTAACCTCAAATACGGTACGGCAAAATACCGCTTCCGGAATCCATTTGTTAGCTGGAGTTGGATGTCCGAGGTGTATTTGGTCGGTGGTCGGTTTGGAGCTCTTAAGGGCGAAATACGAACTCGTTGGGTAGCATCTTATCGACCACATCGTTTCAATGAAATTGATTGAAATTGAATTTCTGTCGGAATAGTTGGCCAAAGATATTTGATATGTCGAAAATGTTTATATGTGTGCTTTGTATTTTTGCCTGACTAACTTCGGGTTGCATCCTATTTTCCTTTCTTTCCTATATGGGTTGTGGCGTTTGCTATAACGAGAAGCCAAAGCCACTTAAATGCTGAAATATTAATTTGTTGAATGCACTCTTTGGCATAGGGGTATTTTGTATATGTGGGATGAATGCGATTTTGTGACGAATTCCAGAGAAAATAAATGCCTTTGTTTTGTTTTGAATTTATCCTTTCGGTTTAAGAGTTGTATAGGGTTCGAGCAAACAAATTGCTTGCTGGACTTGGGGGTGAATTATTTGTGGAAGATATTCAGGTTTTTAGAGTAGAGGCTCTATGTCTGTAATTTGGCTTAAAAACAATATAATTTGCCTCAAAGGCGAAGATTTACAAACCATGGCAAATTATGTGAAGAATTTTGAAAATGTAGGGTCGACTGGAAGGTTTTGGCTTTTGAGGTACTTTTTATACGTTTATACATATACATAAATTAGATAACTTTGACATAAACCTGCAAGTAAATTAAACCCAAGTTATCGCAGAAATAGTTTTTTCATTTCGAATTAACTTAAATTGTCAATTGCCAAATATCTATTAAAATCAAAGTGCGACACTATGGAAATGCGTTTTGACTATCGAAACATAGATGTAGATGAGTTGTTATGAAAAGGGTGATTTCCATATCACAGACTTAAAATCAATCTATCTCTCACAAAATACATAATTTTTCTTGATGAATTGAAAAATATTTTTGGAAACTGTCACATCGGTAGACTTGGGGTGGATGGAAAATTTTAATCCAGATGTTAGTATTTCCATTGAATTTTTCTTTAATCTATATGAATCGAATAAATAATTGATTGATTGAATTGATTTTACAATAATTTAAGTTTTGAGAGAAATTTAGCAAATATATGTAAATATAATTGAATCGGTCATTTCAAAAACCTCTTAAGTCACATTTTTTTCCAAAATGCTTTTTTTGCTGAAAATGGTTCCTTAAAGGGAGATGCGTATTCTGGGTAAGAATCACGTTAGTCTGTACATTCCTTCCCCTTCAAATAATACCATGGAAAAGACGTTCATTGCATAAACAACATAAGTCAGTGACTTAAGAGGTTTTTGCACGAACTACTAGATGGCGGGTGTAGTTTTATGCGTGAGTTTGAGGTTTTAAATTTGCTTTGCTCTGATTGGTTCTTCTTCAATTTGACAACAAGCGCCATTTTTGTTTTATTTTCGTGTTTTACTCAACTATATTCTGCAAAAAGTTATTTAAGCTTTAAAAATGTCTTCAAGTAGAACAGAAAGTGATGGTGAGCCGAAAAAAAAGAGAACGCGTAATCCCCTAAAATATAAAAGAAATATTATAAAAGATTCTAAAATTAAAGGACGTGCATATACTAATTATCGAGGAAAAGAAATAGCTTCGAGATCTACCGGTGAAATTTGCAGGCAAGTTTTCCATAAACCTTTATTCAGTTTACGTTTTTCAATGGTTTTTCTCTATAAACCTAATGTATCGCTTATTCATTGTAGATGTATCTAAGAAGCAATGTTTTTCAAATTTCCAACAAGATGACATGGACTTTTGCATTTCAAAAATTAACTTCTTTTCAACAAAAAATGAGCAGGATATATTTCTTCAATCACTTATTGAAAAGTTCCCTATAAAACAGAGGCGTCCTTGAAACGAAAACGCTATACAGAGGCAAAATGCTTTTCAGTTCCATGTTTTAAAACAAACTGATAAACTTAAAGTCTGCAAGAGAGCATTTATCAGCATATATGGAGTTACTGAAGCCAGAGTTCGTAGGCTTTGTGATTTGCTTAATGAAGGGAAGAGTCCTACAGATAAAAGAGGATGTCACCCCAAAGCAAATACAATGCCTCCTGAAATATGCCAAAAAATACACGAACACATCCTTTGCTTTCCTAGGAAAATGACACACTACGCAGGAAAAGACATTGAATATCTTGATGCAAGATTGGATGTCAAAAAAATGCATTCAATGTTTAACGAAAAACTTCCAGATCTCGGTGTAAAGTACAAATTTTACTTACAATACTTTAATGAAAAGTTTTCGCTTAGATTTGGTCGACCACAAGTCGACACATGTATAACCTGCGAAGAACTATCAACAAAAATAAAGCAATTAAACTTATCTGAAAATGCAAACAAAAATTTAGTAGCTCAGTTAATGGTCCATAAAAGTCGTGCCAAGAAGTTTTACAACAAAATTTCATCAGTTCAAGATCTTTGTAAGGAACGTGATGATGTTGCAGCTATAACTTTCGATTTTATGCAAAATCTACCATTGCCGCACATACCTATACAAAACATTTTTTATTTAAGGCAATTATGGGTTCACTGTTTTGGTATTAAGGATTTAAAAACAGGCAAATCGACATTTTACATGTATCACGAAGGCATTGCTAACAAAGGAGCCAATGAGGTTTGTTCAATGTTGATGCATTATATAAAAAATAATATTGGGCCAAATATAAAATACTTGTATCTTTTTTCCGACGGCTGCCCCGGCCAAAATAAAAATAATACACTGTTGAGATTTATGTTGGGTTTGACTGACTCTAAAAGATTTGAAAAAGTTTATCAGTATTTTCCCATACGTGGTCATTCGTTTTTACCAAATGACCGTGATTTTGGAGTCATAAAAAAAAATGTTCGAAAGCATGATCGTATATACGTTCCAGGAGAATACATTGATTTGGTTTCAAAGTCCAGCTCAACATTTACAGTCATAGAGCTAAAAACTGAAGATGTTTTGGATTTTAAGAAATGGTGGCCAAATTTGTACAAAAAAACATGTTTGTCAACTGAATCTTATGGAAAAAAAGTCCCAAAAGACCAGAAAAAATCATTCGCACCTTCGACATACACGAGCTTTCAGTATGATTCAAATATAAAAGGTACTATCACAGCCGAGGAATATATTGATGGATTGATTAATGATTCATTCTTATTAATAAAGAAGCTTACAACTTCTGTTTCGCTTCCATCAGCCAAAGCTTATGATTTTAAAGTGCCCATCAACAAAAAAAAAACAGAAGATTTAAAACAAGTTCGGGATAGCATTCTGGAAGAGCATATGCCATTTTATAACAACATTTTCAGCTGGCCAACTACAAATGTGGACGAAAATCCAGGCGAGAATGATGGAGAATATGACTATGTACCTTAAAGATTTAAAATGGGACAAATCTTTATATGTAAAATGTTAATAACGTTATTTTTAAGGGTACTTTTTCAATAATAAGCAATAAAAAATATAATTACTAACATTGTTTTGGTTAAATTATATATCACTTACCCCAGTCCTTGCTAAAACCACTTAAGTCAAGAACAGTTTTTTAGGTTTTTTTCATTATTTTTATTAATAAAGTGTGAATTTTGTTCGCTTTTTAATTTCTTAACCACCAAAATACTTAATTAAGCATACAAAAGTCGTATAAAACTCATTAGCTTGTGTATGAAACAGTTTTTATTGATTCCTGAAAAATTCTAATTGAATGACTTATGAGGTTTTTGAAATGACCGATTCAATTATTGTTTTGACTGACTGACTGACTGACAGATCATCCAAATTATGGAGCACTTTCCGACATCGTAGAATCTTGTAATTTTGCACAACGGTAGGTCTTGTCATGCCAGCAGAGGAATAAATCGAAAATTTGAAGTTTTCCATTCAGGAGGCGTGGTATCCGCCCACTTTCTGAGAAAATGTTTAGTTTATATGGAGCACTTCTGATTGCCCTAGAATGATGAAATAGTGGTAAAGCTTAATGTACATTCAAAGCGAAAAATATAAAATCTAAGATTTTTCATTCAAAGTGTCTTTTTACTGTCATTTTGAAACTATACATACATTTTGAAAATTCATGACTTATCTTAGAACTAGAGTGTCGTCTTACATTCATTATTTAAACTAAAACGCATACCAAAAAAACTGAAAACATCGGACAAGTAACGGGAGTTTTCGCTCTTTGTTTTGTTTTACGCTCCCCTCGCGACTATGGAAATTTTTCGGTCTGTTGGAATATTTCGTTGCGGAAACTCGTCGTTGCGTGTTTTTTTATGTATTTTTTTTTGTTGTTAATGAGTGTTATGAAAAGTGGTTGATGTGATTTTTTTTTGTTCTTATTTTTTTTTTGTTGTGTAGTAGCGTGCGGCATCTCTCCCTCACAAAAGGGATAGATGCCACATTTTTGTTTGGAGAAGATGCAGCATTGTGATTTTTGTGTTTTTTTTTATTTAGAAGTTAAAATACAGCTTAATTATGCCGCGTAAATATATCCGTACGACTAATAGAGGAAGTTGGGCCGAAGAGGGTTTAGAAAAAGCTAGAAAATCCATCGACGAAGGTATGTCCATACGAAAAGCAGAAACAGTTTTCGGCATTCCGTTTCCGGCTAGAACACTTTCGAGGCGTATAAAAGAAGGAAATTTTATGAAGAAACCTTTAGGATTCATGGGTAATTATTACTTTAATTAATATTGGCATTGTGTAAATGGTATCAATGTACGTATTTTTACATTGATAGGTGTTCTAGGAATTCAAAATGAGAAGAAGCTTGCTGAGCAAGTCAAAAAATTAGCGTCGGCAGGTTTTGCTGTTCATAGAGAAGGCATTCGAAGTTTGGCGTTCGAAGAACTTGCGGAAGAAATGGGTATCAAGCACAAATTCAACACAGAAACTAAAAAAGGCAGGTTATGCTTGGTTGGCATCCTTTTTGGAAAGGAATAAAGACATTTCGTTGAGACAGTCTGAAGGACTTTACCTCTCCCGTGCCCAGGGTATGAATCGTTCAGCAGCGAATGACTTTTTCAAAATTCTTGAGACAATTATGACCGACAACAATTCAATTGATAAGCCCGGCAATATTTTCAATATGGACGAAAGTGGTTTACAACTCAACAATAAACCAGGAAAGCTTTTGACCAAAAAAGGTGCGAAAGACGTCCATGTGCTTACTGCAAAAGAAAAGGATGAACATGTCACAGTAATAGGGTGCTGCAACGCAGAGGGAAATTTTTCGCCACCTGTGTTAATTATGAAAGGAATAAATAAAAACCAGAGTTCGCCGACGGATTACCAATTGGCTCAGAAGTTTACATGAACCGAAAGTCGTCTTACATCAATGCTGAATTGTTTTTTAAGTGGTTGAAAGAACATTTCACACCGCGGAAACCAGCTGTTGGTAAAACACTTTTAATCTTAGATGGTCACACCTCTCACAGCAATGCTTTCGAGATGTATGAATTCGCTGAAAACAACGACATTATAATTTTATGTTTACCAAGTCATACCACCCAGGCGTTGCAACCTTTGGACCCCAGTTTTTTCAACCATTGAAAACGTATTTTCATAACGAAACCAAAGTTTGGATGAATCATCATAAAACGAGAACAATAACCAGGTATCAGGCTGGACATTTAATTGGGGCTGCATGGAAGAAGGCAGCATCTGTTGGAAATGGAGCTTCAGGATTCCGGGACTTCGGGAATTCACCCCTTTAATTCTCAAGCTGTTCCGGATCACTTTTTTAGCATTTCCAATTCATCTGCAACGACTCTTCATCCAGATTCGTCTGCAATGCAAGATAACCAACCAACAACTCAGCTTTCTGAAACTGTTCGTATTCCTGCAACAGTCTCAGAATTGACTATTCATACCGCGCATTCCATGCAACCATTCAGATAATGAAACCCACACTTCATCGTGCTTCAATAGCTCTACGCCAACCAAACTTCTTCAAGAAATTTCACCACTGCCAAAGATTCCAACACCAAATTTTTCAAGGCGTAGGCAGTTTGCAGAGGTCTTAACTACCCCTACCTCAATTGCAAAAAAAATTTCCAAATCTTCAAAGGCAAAAAAAGTAAAAAAAGAATCTATTAACCCAAAAACGAATGAAGAGTTGATTGAGCCGGCTGAGGACATAAACAACTGTGCCGAATGTTGGGAAAACTATTCTCAACAAAAAAAAAAGAAGATTGGGTCGAATGCAAAAAATGTCGGAAATGGCTCCATGAAAATTGTACCCGGTAAAAGAAACCTGGTAACATCTTGTGCACAGACTGTTGGCGTGATGAGGAACGAAAACAACATGTTTCACACTAATTTACAAACCTTAAATTCAATGCATTTAATGTGCGGCAACTCTCCTACACATGCAATTTTTTGTTAATTGAATAAATTATTTGTTTTTTAGGTTTAGTATTTTTTTATGGTAGAATATAAGCCCGTTGTTAAGTTTTGTTAAAAATAAAAATATATTTAACGATAACATAGTCTAAAAATTGATTTTTTTAAAAACCGCGGCATCTATCCCGCAATTACCCTAATTTAAAACAGCACAATACATTATTTTTAGATAGTTGCCATTTTAAAAGCTTTTTGTGATTATTCTTCCTCTGTAAGTGTTAGCTTTTGATAGTAGCTGAACAGAAACTTCCAGTCCATCCCGTTTAGATACATTTGAACTTCGTCGAATTCAAGAGTATTTTTTCCAAAGTAAGATCGTCTTACCTCCTTCAACATGGGGCATACTCCAATGAAATGGAAGATATTTTCTCTCTCCTGCAGGCTAGACATGGGTAACGCAGTAAAAATTGGTGCGTTGATACACTAACTCAAGTGCACTTCACTGTATCAGCGAAATGCGTTAACGTTAACGCAGTTTGCGCCATAGCGCACAAGCGCACACAAGTTGTTCAACGTCGACCAAACAGTCTGAGTGAGAATGGGGGTGTCTTTTCAAAAAAAAAATTTTTTTGTTTGAGGTGTGGAGACGTTTGTACTTATATCTTTTGATCTGATAGTCCAATCTTCAAGATTAATGTCTTAAATGAAATATGGAATGTTTTCCTAAATACTGGTCTAAAAATTTTTGAGGAGGGACAAAGTTTTTCTTACTAAAAGCGTGCAAGGAGTTCCTTTCGATTCGATTTTAAGAACTCTTAACTCAAATGTTGATGAAAAATTTTTCAATTTTAAAAAACTAAAGATGCAAGTTAATTGCAATAACGCTATTCTAGAAATGAGTCATAGGTCATTTTGGAAAATATGAAACTGGAGAGGAGGTAGGGTGACTTTTCTCAAATTTTAAATAAAAATTAAATTTTGATTAAAAATTTAATTAAAATCTTAAAAATATGCCGATTTACATACTTTCTAGTTCTTCTAACTTGATTATTAGTTCTCAGATCTTAATTATTAAAGTATATATTTAAACGAGAAATGTCAAACTTTATTTCTGTGTAAAAAAAAATCAAAATAACAAAAAATTTCATACTAAAGAGTTAATGACGCAAAAATCAATTCGACTCAAATCACTCAAAATTCAAAAGTTGATGAAAATTTTCAGAATTTTGAAACAAAATTACCACCTACTTATTGCCCCAATCCTCTTCTAAAATAATGCCGAACAAAGTTTTACAGTTAATTCGACAGGAAACACGCTAAAATTGGTTGAAAGGATTTGAAACGAAAAAAATCGATTTTCATACAAAAAAGAAATAGAAATGGTTTCATAAACTATTTTTTTATTTCGAAAATATCAGACAGATCTTTAAGATTAAAGTCTTAAAATACTGAAGACATTAGACATTCATACAATTTATGAAAAAAAAATATCAAGTTTTACCCGACTACACTGAAAAATATGTAAAAATAATCTGGAGTAGTGATTTTTTTGTTCTCCCACTTAATTGTTTACACAACGCTTGCTTTAGATATCACTTATTACTTTTGGCATTTTAACGGATTTTTGCAAAATATCTTTCATTCAATTAAGAACAAGTAAGCGCTTATATTGATATATTCAACATGCAAGTGCATAGCCTAAAAGCTTCGTTATAGTATCTAATGTGGAAAAAATTCAAAAAAAAATTCTTCGATTTTTTTATTTTCCATGCAAGAAAATTTTCAAAATGTTCGATTTTGCTGCACTCTATTGACTATAACTAGAGAAATACTTCTTCCATCTATAAGATTGAGGTGTAAACGCATAGGTTAAAATATCTCAAATATGAATATTAAAAAAAAAATTGTAGGTTGTAATACAACTTAAATGGTTAAGAGGCTTGGTTAGATCAAATAAGAAATCCTAGGCAGAATTGACAATTCTGCTCACATTTTCTAACCGATTTTAAAAATTAAAATTTTATTATTTTCTTGAACAATCAGCGGTTATTTTGGTATATAAAATATTTTTCTACGTTACCCACAAGCTGCAATAAGTCTTCTGCAATACAAAAATTTTTTTCCTTAAAATGCAAAAATACCATATACTACATCATGGAATTTTATTGAATTCCGTCAAAAATGTGAAAAATATGGGAGCGCTACAAGGAAGTCAGCGCTTTTTGTATCTGCTTGAATGGTTTTTGTCTGTGCAGCGCGGCGCTGCGCTTGTCAAAAGCGCTATTCGATTATTGAGTTGATGAACTGCGCTATTGCGTTACTGCGTCACTGAGTTACAAACTGATGTATCAGCGCACGTAACGCAGCTGCTGCTTCAACGCATTGCGCTACGCAGCGCTGCGTTACACATGTCTACTGCAGGCTGCACAACAGTAAGTTGCCAGTTCCTTCGGTTCGATGCGGTGATAAAATAAGGCTTATTAATTCTCCTCTTATTTTGAAAATTGTTCCGATCATAATGAAGCCTCTCTTATGACTCACGGGCTTTTTCGATATAAGAGTATCTCTCATTCTCATCAGTTGTCCCGATAACTTCATAAAACATCTGTTACCATTGGTCCATTCTAACTTCCGATAAATTCAACACAATACCACAGTCTGCAACAAGTTTACTCCAATTTTTGGCAAAAAGTATATTCTTTTGCACTGCATACCGCAAAATCTGCTTTGGTAGACGAATGTCATCCATTGTAACCACTCTTGATAAATAATCAGCATGTAGCTTTAGCAATGAGATAAAAAGTGATGGTAAGCCAGACCCAAAATAATACATGTATTTAGGGGTGTTGATTGGCAAAAAAAAAATCCCTAAGAAAAAAACGTAGCAAGTATTCCACCACCTCGAATCGCTGACCACCCTAAACTTGTGCACCATATAGGGGAATCGATTGTGCTGTTGCATTAAACACACCATATTTCAAGCCAATAGCAATAATATGTTTATTGCTAAAAATTCTTTTCCAATTCACGCATATTGCTGTTTTAGCCTTACTACTTTAGTTTTCAGGTGCTTTTTGATGTTAAGGTTGTAAGCTAGCTACATTCCTAGGTAGGTGTATTTCTTTACTACCTCCAGGTTATGCTCACCCTATTTCCATTTTTCACTTGATAATATCCTGCCTGAACCTTTTTGGAAAACCAAAACTTTTGACTTATTAACCTTGACTTCTAAGCCCCACATTGTTCTGTACCCGTACAGTTTGTTAATTATTAACTGCAGTGAACTAGCTGATTCTTCAACTATAACTATGTCGTCTGCGTACATGAGGACTTTTGCACAAGATCATTTAAATATAGTGCAAATAGTAGGGGGCTAAGATTACAGCCTTGCTTAATTCCACGGTTTACTTCTAATTTTTCTGAACGCTCCTTTTCTTTAACAATTTATATGCCGTAGATTGTTGATAAAGTTTTTCTTGAGCTTTGACAAACTTTGAGGATAATCCTAAATTATGTAGCTTTTTAAAATCCACAAACAATGTGTACAGTTTTTGATTTTGGTTCAACTTCATTTAACCTATAGATGTAAGTACGAAGATGTTATCCACTGTCGAATAACCAAGCACGATCTCCAGCCTGAAACTCACTGAGTTTTTTGTTATCGTTTACCCATACATTCAGTCTCTTGTTTAATAAAGTTGTATACGGTTTTAGCGTTGAGTTCAGGAATGATATGCCTCTGTAGTTAGTCGGCTCAGGCGAATCACCCTTTTTATATATCGGGAAAATCAACGTTTCATAAAAATGTTCAGGTAGAGTTCCAAAATTAAAAATTATGTTGAGTGCTTTGGTTAAATTTTTTTTAAAAGCAACTGTGCTCTGCAGCTGCAATTCCGTTTGACCCTGCTGCTTTGCCGTCTTTCAGAGAACTTAGTACCATTTTAACTTCTTCCAGGATCTAGAATTTCGTCCTTAATAAGAGGCTGTGCAAAATTCCATTTAGTCTGATTCAGCAAGTACAAAAGGAAGGTGTAGTGTTTACGTAATCTTTCCACTGGAATGATGGAAGCATCTTTTGTAGTATACCTAATTTCCGGAAAATTTTCTCTGCTTTGACTTAACTGGAATGCCAGCTTTTCAAAGTGAGCTTCCTTTTTTGTTTTGCATATAGTTTTATGCTGTTTGTTAGTTTCGACATATATTCTATTTTTATGCTCTGTGCATCATATTTCCGAAAAGATTAAGAAGATCAAAAGATTTTTGTCGTAAATTCTCGCATTCAAAATCGTTCCACTCGGATTTTTTTTGTATAGAAGATTTCTTCGGTAATTAGACGCAGAATATATAATTGCTTCCAGGTCACATATTGGCAAATAATTTGCTATTAATTTACATTTGTTGGCATTGAGAATAGTGTCAAAAGGGTCATATAAAGACGCGTGTAAGCACACCTTATGTGGGTAGCAAATATGAATATTGGTGCTGTTATCGTTAAGATGATCGTAAATAAGAAGAATATTATAGAAACGTCAAAACACTCAAAAATGGAATTCCTCAAATTGTAAGTAAGTAAGTTATTTGTTTATTTAACATAATATACTTCCTTCAACATAGTTTAACAAAAATAATGAATTCAAAAGCTATGGCTTTGCTGTCAGCTTAGTTAGCAAATTATTTAAAGGCATATAATTAATGTAAAGGTTTAATGAAATAGCAAAATAAAAATTACATAAATTCAGTTACTAATAGCATTGTTTATTTACAAAATTCTTTCAAAAAGTTGTTAAGTGTTTTCCAATCGAAATCATTCAAAATTGAGATCGTTTCCTGCATCTTTAGTATTCTATTTCCGAAGTATGCAGAGCGCTGTGGAGAAAATATGGGGCGTATAGTGATAAAGTGGAAACTGTCTTCTTTGGATCGTTAATCACATAAGGAACAAGATTGGTAGAAAGTTCCATTGTAAGGGCTTCCATTTAGACTGAGGACTTCACATCTCACTTTGAAGATAAGTGATATTTCTCTATAATAAAGCAGGTCGTGAAAATAGTTTTTTCCAATACACTAGTGTTAAGCTTTGAATATAGAATTCTACTTTCCGATTCACGAGCTTTAACTATAAGAGTATCACAGGCAGAGCTTTTATGACGCTGAATAATGCGGTATAGCTGTTCTTTAAGGACGTATGAGTTGACTGGATTCATCGAAAGGATTTCTCCATGGACATCTCCCAAGCTTTTCCATTTTGACATTTTGAAAAATAAAATGCACGACTGGATCGCACGAACTTGCTCTTATGTAAAAGTACTTTGGAATTTAAGATACATTTTATAAATATAAAACATGGATTTAATGAGATAATAATGTTCAAATGCATAAAATTGCCGTCTGGTTTCCGGAAAAGTATGAATTTATGCAAATAAACTTTAAAAAATCGTTTTATTATTAAATAAAATTTTTATATAAGAAATTTCTCTAAAATTTTTCAAGAAAAAAATGTGGGATGCGAATTTTAAGTATTTAATAATATTGGTTTTAGGAAATAATTTCAAAAAATAATCGTTCATAGGTTTTGAAGAAATTGATTTAAATTTTTTTTTTTTTAAACCCAATAAATATTTGTTCGAATATTTTTATATGCAATATTATTTTAAACTTAAGGGGACTCCTGCTAAAAATTTTGGGTTAAAATCCTTAGAGCCGTTAATGAGAAAGTCGAAAATCAAAAAAACGGGTCTATGGCAGGTACCCCAAATAACAGTTTGCCCCAAAATTTGTTTTGACCAAAATGTAGTCCATGTCCATAATATCACTATTAATTTTTTTTTCAAAATCGTTAGAGCCGTTTTCGAGATAAATAAGATTTTGCATTACGGGTGTATGGGGGGTTCCCTTAGTTTTGGAGCTAACAAAAAATTTCAATTTCTCCTCTAGGGAATCACCGAAGACCCTTAACTACCGAGATTGAAAGAAATAGGTCCAGTGGTTTAGGCTGTAGTGAGAGGTAGAGACATACAGACACACTGAAACATGTTTCTTGTGTACTAAATTTTCCTTAAAATTTTTATAAGAAAAATTGATATGCAAATTGTTAGTATTTAATAAAATACATTTTAAAACGTAATTTAAAAATTTAATCGTGTATCGGTTTTCAAGAATTTTCAAATTTTCAAAAAAAAAAATATGTATTATTGTTTTTAAAAATCCAAAAACTATTTTCTCGAAAAAATTTTTAGTTTATATTTTTTCAAATGCAAAGCAGCTCCGGCATAAAAATTTTTTCCAAATGCAGAACTTGCCCTATAGTACCTATATCGCAAGTAAAAATAGGTGTGATATTATGGACATGGACTACATTTTGGTGAAAAAAAAATTTGGGGGGAAATGTTATTAGGGGTACCTGTCATAGAACGGTTTTTAAGATTTTCGAATTTCTCACCAACGGCTCTAACGATTTTAACCAAAATTTTTATGCAGGAGCTGCTTTGCATTTGAAAAATTATAAACTAAAAAATTTGTCGAAAAAATAGTTTTTGGATTTTTATAAAAATAATAGAATTTTTTTTTTGAAAATTCAATATCTTGAAAACCGATACACGATTAAATTTTTAAATTACGTTTTAAAATGTATTTTATTAAATACTAACAGCCGTATCTATAAGATTTTCTTAAAATGCATCTTAGAGGTTATTTAGTTAAGCATACTTAAATATTTAATTTGGCTTTAAATGACGAAACTTCAATTCGTATCTATAATCGATTTTTCATTGGTACTTAACTAAACAATGGTTGTGTCACGTAACGTAAGAGAATGTGAAAATCTAGTACAGAAAAAAAAACAAATGCTGCTTCATTTTATACAACACAGCTGTTTTGTGACACCTTCTTTCAGTAAATAATTGGAAGAGACATTTTTTTATTAGTGAAATCAAAAAAAAAATGGCTATCGAATACACACCAACACCCGCCGCCACAAATAAAAGAAAAAGATCTGAAAATTGCGATGCCTCCTACAAGGAAACTTTTTTATTTTAAAATTTGCAATAATACACTACAAAACAGAATTATTTTATGCACAGATTGGGCGTTTTCCTAAATGCAGTGTTGCAGCGCATCATGAATTTTGATGTTTTTTTTATTCACTTGCTTCAATAAAATAACGTTATTAAATACGAATTCTAAATTTTATAGTTTTTTTTTAATGAATTGTAAAAGTAAATTTCAGAGTGAAGAAAAACGTTGCAAGGGCATCAAAATCCACGATGCGCTGCAACACTGCATTTAGGAAAACGCCTATTCTCTTCCAACAACGAGGAAGAAAGTGTCGATACAAACACTTCAAAGGCTAAGAGGGAAGCGTGGACGAAATTTCTTTGCGCGTACACATACTTTAATCAATACAAATTTTATGTTTCTTAAATCGTTGCACTTTATAGTTCTAATATAATATCACAACAAACAATACCTACAAACTCACAATTTGAAACTTCAAAATTTCAAAGATGACAATCGAGATGTCAAAATACATTTTAAAATGCTTTAAGTGACCCTTAAACGCGGTTGATGGCGTTTAAGTTAAGAGGCCTTTAAGTAACGTTACTTAAATGTGAAAATTGATTATAGATACCGATTTCATACTTAAGAGCTGCTTAGAGGTATTTTAAAGTTAAGTAACCTTTAAGATTTGTTTATAGATTCGCCTGTAACAATTTGCATATCAATTTTTTTTATAAAAATTTTAAGGAAAATTTAGTACACAAAAAACATGTTTCAGTGTGTCTGTATGTCTGTACCTCTCACTACAGCCTAAACCACTGGACCTATTTCTTTCAATCTCGGTAGTTAAGAGTCTTCGGTGATTCCCTAGAGGAAAAATTGAAATTTTTTTTTTAGCTCCAAAATTAAGGGTACCCCCCATACACCCGTAATGCAAAATCTTATTTATCTCGAAAACGGCTCTAACGATTTTGATAAAAAAAATTAAGTGTGATATTATGGACATGGACTATATTTTGGTGAAAACAAAATTTGGGGGGAAATGTTTTTAGGGGTACCTGTCATAGAACGGTTTTTTTGATTTTCGAATTTCTCACCAACGGCTCTAACGATTTTAACCAACAAAATTTTTATGCAGGAGCTGCTTTGCATTTGAAAAATTATAAACTAAAAAATTTTTCGAAAAAATAGTTTTTGGATTTTTATAAAAATAATAGAATTTTTTTTTTGAAAATTCAATATCTTGAAAACCGATACACGATTAAATTTTTAAATTACGTTTTAAAATGTATTTTATTAAATACTAACAATTTGCATATCAATTTTTCTTATAAAAATTTTAAGGAAAATTTAGTACACAAAAAACATGTTTCAGTGTGTCTGTATGTATGTACCTCTCACTACAGCCTAAACCACTGGACCTATTTCTTTCAATCTCGGTAGTTAAGGGTCTTCAGTGATTCCCTAGAGGAGAAATTGAAATTTTTTTTTTTATCTCCAAAACTAAGGGTACCCCCCATACACCCGTAATGCAAAATCTTATTTATCTCGAAAACGGCTCTAACGATTTTGATAAAAAAAATTAGGTGTGATATTATGGACATGGACTACATTTTGGTCAACAAAAATTTTGGGGCAAAATGTTATTAGGGGTACCTGCCATAGACCCGTTTTTTTTTATTTTTGACTTTCTCATTAACGGCTCTAAGGATTTTAACCCAAAATTTTCAGCAGGAGTCCCCTTAAGTTTAAAATAATATTGTATACAAAAATATTCGAAAAAATATTTGTTGGTTTTTTTTGAAAAAAAAATTTTTTTTTAAATCAATATCTTCAAAACCTATGAACGATTATTTTTTGAAATTATTTCCTAAAATCAATATTACTTAATACTTAAAATTCGCATCCCACATTTCTTTCTTTATTTATTACAATTTATTACAATTCGTTAAATGCTAACGTGAACAGTTCTTATAAATGAATGCTTAAAAACTACTTAACATTAAAATTTAATCCAAAATACTATAAAACAATGTCTTAAATTTGAGATTTTTAAAGTTGTCATATGGTGAACTTATTAGAAAATAAAATTTATTAAATATTTCGACTAATTGATTGATAGGGCTATGAGCACCATAGTTCGATCTACTAAAAATTTGATTTAGTGGTTTTTGAAGTCGTATACTCGATCGACTAAAACTTTCTTGAAAAAT
Organism: Philhelius festivus; assembly: GCA_963931855.1. Taxonomy (NCBI): domain Eukaryota; kingdom Metazoa; phylum Arthropoda; class Insecta; order Diptera; family Syrphidae; genus Philhelius; species Philhelius festivus. The sequence goes on along the minus strand of OZ007556.1, from coordinate 69,554,464 downwards.
TTTAGAGAAATTTCTTATATAAAAAATTTATTTAATAATAAAACGTTTTTTTTTTTTAAGTTTATTTGCATAAATTCATACTTTTCCGGAAACCAGACGGCAATTTTATGCATTTGAACATTATTATCTCATTAAATCTATGTTTTATATTTATAAAATGTATCTTAAATTCCAAAGTACTTTTACATAAGAGCAAGTTCGTGCGATCCGGTCGTGCATTTTATTTTGATCAAAATAAAAACAGCTATAAATAAGATTTTGCATTACGGGTGTATGGGGGGTACCCTTAGTTTTGGAGCTAAAAAAAAAATTTCAATTTCTCCTCTAGGGAATCACCGAAACCCTTAACTACCGGGTTTGAAGAAAATACCTCCAGTGGTTTAGGCTGTAGTTCAAAGTACAGACATACAGACATACAGACATACAGACATACAGACATACAGACATACAGACATTTAGACATACAGACATACAGACATACAGACATACAGACATAGAGACAGACAGACATACAGACATACAGACATACAGACATACAGACATACAGACATACAGACAGACAGACGGAATTGTCGGACCCACTTTTTTCGTCTTCGCTATCATCGTAATGTCAACTTCGATTAAAATAGTTCGATTTTTTTTCCAAATACAGGACTTGCCCTATAGTACCTATATCGCAAGTAAAAATATATTATACGAGTTGAGGAATGAGGTGTTCATTCCTCAACTCGTATACTCGCAATATCATTTCTTTTAATAAGTCTGTCATCCGGGCGAGAGAGTACCCTTATGATCTGGCTGCACCTCAAATTGTTTTCATGCGATTTTTTTTACAGTACCTATGGTTTTGATTTTGTGAGTTTAGTTTATTGAGCAAATGTTTCACTTTCAGATGGGACTCATAACATAACAGATAAGTAAAATTTTTAATTTATTTATTATTTTTAGTGTTTTTGTTTTTGTTTTTTTTGTTTGTTTATTATTTTTGCTGTCATATACAGCCAAATTAACAAACAAACAAAAGAATACTTATACTATAATAAGTATATCCTTTGTATATAAAACTTATAGTACTATCAAGAAGACGAAAGATTGTGGCGACATCTTAAGTATAGGGGCAGTACTAGATTTGTGTCTGCTAAATTTAATAATCAAATATTTTGTTTTTTACTACTTGTTTTGTATCTTATCCTAGTCTCCACTGTAAAATCTAGCGCTAATTTCAGCGCCACCACCAGGCTAGAGTTTGCAATACAAACTAACTAATTTTAACTGTTAAATCAATACATTTCTTGATTTAATTGAATATAAACTGGAAACAAAGGTTTTTTTTTATTTTTAAACTGCGGGAATTTTCATTATTTTTGATTTGAAAATTTACAACAGCGATACGAAAATTAATCCATTTACCTTTACAACAATGACCAGTGCAATAACAGCATCTAACAATTCAAACATTTAATTCTTGTTAAATTAATCAATACTTTACGTTTAACATCTAAGTGACGTGTCTGAAAAGTACTTATCAGCTTTTGAACATTCACTTTTATTGGCAATAAAATTACTAGAATAATAAGGGAGTTAACCCCCATCCCGTATAAAGTATGACTTTGGGGCTGTATAGAAAGAAACAGATCTATATCCTACACAAAAACTCCTTTTGTATTCGAACTTCTTAAATCGCTTACAGAACTTGACTTGCCGGAATTAAATTTCTATGTATAAACACCAAAGTTTGTCCTCAATGTATTTATCAAGATATCATTGTGTTATAAAAATATAGATACACTTACACACATGATACCTATTCCCCCTTTTTAAGTTTCGACTCTTACCAAGGATATGCCTTTATCCGCACATTCGTATTATGCTAAGTGAAAAATTACAACGCATCCTCGGGGGGATGTGATTATGCGTTTTTCGACCCTCCTCAATTTTTGTAGATATTTTTTTCTTACTTGGCAACATCAAATTCTGGTATACAACACACGTATATGTATTGAGTATTCCTCGAGGCGTAACGATGTTTATTGTGTCCTCCAACATTAAGCACATTAATTTTTTGGCTGATACTTCAAGTTCCGCAGAACTCCCTGTACGTCATTGTTTAATGAACAGGACAAGATTCCAGAATCATGGTTTCAAGATATGTATATACCAACCGAAACGAACCACCGCAATTGGCAGCGTATATGGAAGCCTCAAACTCATGTTCAATATAACACCCCATTTTCGACAAGTGCCTCGGTGATTTATATAATAAATTCGTAAGTGATTTTCTTGCTCACAACAACTATTTGTCTTGTTGTTATCCTTTCTCCGAGGTTTTATCGAGTGGAAAGTTGACTTCACTGTGCGACATTATATTCCCTAATTTAGTGGCGAATGGCGAATAGTGTTTCAGTGGTCGTAAACAAACTGATATGTACCTCTTTGAACTATATACAAATCTATAGAAGGAATCGGGATGCACTGATACCTAAAATGTTGAAAGAAATTACAAAAAATCAATTACCTAACTATTGGCTTTTTGTAACTAGGTAGGTGTTAAAATCTTACAAGGCTCTATAAACACCGAAACACAAGTGTTGGATTCTGAGATTCTTACTTCACCAAAATGACTGAGAATTATCTAGCCACCATCCGGTGACTGTCCCTACGCTTAAAGATGTTTCCCGTTTGAAGCACAAGGTCAGAAGGTTTGTTCTATTAGCGTGGTTTCATAACCAATTTCAATGCTTTCGTGCTCACCGTGGAAATACGAAAATCCCTGAAAGGATCTCTGTTGAATTTTTTTTGAAATTGGAAAAAAATCAAATTCGAGATATGGATAAAAGTTGATATTACGGTGATAGAGAAAACGAAAAAAGTGTGTCCCGCAATTCCATTCGTATGTATGTTGGACTGCAGCCTAAACAGCTAGGCCGGCTTTCTTTAAACTTGGTAGATAGCATTTTGAAATTCCCTCCCCAAGTTTTTAAGACCAAAATAACGGTACGAATTTTATTCTAAATTTTATAAATATTTTTACTTGCGACAAGTATGCATTCGGAAAAAACTGAACTCGAGATTTTGATCAAAGTGTGTTTCGCAATTCTGTCGGTTCGACTACAGCCTAAACGGCTCGGCCGATTTTCTTCAAACTTTGTAGATATAGGTTTTGATTTTCTCCCCCCAGACGTTTTTTTCTTTTTTTTAAGACCAAAAATAACGGTACCTACCATACGGTTTTTTTCGAAATTTTATAAATATTTTTTTTTCTCAAAAACTGTCCCACAGAATTTAAAAACAAAAATTTGAAAAATTTCATTTAGTTAAAACTAGGTAATGGTTGAAAAAATTTTTACAACAAATTGTTATTTTTGGTAGCCCCCCCGGGTCCATTTTTTTTTTGTTTTTGATTTTCTCGAAAACAGTACAGCCGATTTAAACCATTTTTTTATGCTAAAGGTCCTCCAAAGTTTAAATATTATTATATATTCAATTTTTTATGTTTTTATTTTTTGGATTTTTAAAAAAAAATTCAAAAATTTTTTATCAAACTTGATAAAAAAAAGTTTCTTAACATAATCTACAAGGTTTGAGGAAAAAAATTTTGTTTTATCTAAAACTAACGGTACCTTCCATACAAATGTTAAAAAATGGTTTTCGAAAATCGTATTTTTCTCGAAAACGGTTCCGAGAATTTTGTTAAAATTTTCTTTCTTTTGATTAATTCTTACGATCTATAATTTAATAAAAAAATTGAAATCTAGATATTACTGACTGTACCTACCATAGAACGGTTTTCTTCTAATTTTGAATTTCTCATTATCGGCATAACGGATTTTAATGAAATTTTTTATAAAGAAGCTCCTAAAAAGTTTAAGAAACATTACATTTCAAAACTTAAAACAAAAAAATATTTTTTCAATTTTTAGAAAAAAAGTCGTTTTTTTGGGAAATTCGATATCTCAAGAACGGCTTAATATTTTTCTTGGAAATTTAACTCTTATTCGTACAATAATAAAAACTTAAAGATGGCGTACCTACCAAAATTTTTTCTTAAAAATGTTTTAAAAATTTTGTATATAAAAGCTTATTTCTTAAGGAACCACTACAACGACTTATAATTTTTGTTCTTGCATAAATTTATATTTGCATTGCATTCTGTTCTTATCTCTTACTACTAAAAGAATTTAAAAAATTCATTTTATCCTTATGAACAGTTTTCTTTAATAACTTTCGTTTTTAAAATTTCTAGGCTACAACTTAGGAGAAAGTTCGTGCGACTCAGTCGTGAATTTTATTTTTTAAGCTATTCGAATCACAAAATTTCATTCAGTTAAAGCTAGGTAATGGTTAAAAAAAAATGTCCGAAAAATCGTTACAAGTATTAATAGTACGCCCCCTAGAATTACTTTTGTTTTTTCTTTGATTTTCTCAAAAACGGTACAACCGATTTTGATCATTTTTGTATGCTAAAGCTCCCCAACAGTTTGGAAAGTATTGTGTATTCAAATTATCAAAGCATAATTTTTTGGATTTCAAAAAAAAAATTAAAATTTTGTATTCAAATCTCAATATCTCGAAAATCCCATGTTAGACTTTTTTATGACTTGATATTTTAAAGTTTCTTAACAATCTATAAGATGTGAGAAAAAAAAATATTTTATCTTGAAGTAATGGTACCCGCCATTTTCGAAAATCATATTTTTCTCGAAAACGGCTGCTAGAATTTTGATAAAATGTTTTTTGGTTCAATTGATTTTCACGATCTATAATTCAGTAAAAATAATTTTAAATTCAGATATTACTGACTGTATCTACCAAAGAACCATTTTTCGAATTTTGAATTCTCCACAATTGGCATAACGGTCTTTACTAAAAATTTTTATAGAGCAGCTTCAAACATTGCTTGAAACATTGCGTTTCAAAACATTAAAAAAATTAGTTTTTGAATTTTGAAAAAAAAAATTAATTTATCGTTATTAATCTAATCTCATCTAATCTAATCTACGATTAGACGGTAAACGTTAAGAGTCAATGGTCAAAATGTTGTCTCTTAATGCCTTTGCATGTTCCCTATCTGTCACGTGAGAGGATGTCCAATAGATTGAAAAGTTATAAAAATGACATTATTATAATTCTGTCCTAGAAGCAACAATTGGAATGCTTCGCAACAACATTTGCAACGAAATCCTTAAAATCCACAATTTCGATCTCTTATTTGTTTTATAACACAAGATAAAAATATTTCCATAGAAATAATAAGAAATGTCATTCCTGTTCCTTGCGAAAACACTAATGCTGGATTTGGACGACTTATAAGTTTTTGTGACTTTATCGTGTATGTGAATAATTTTGGATCTTCCATTATTTTCGTTATCAGAAACTGGCATCGTTTTAATATAAAGTAACGTACAATTTCATCAAATTTAGTTAAGCTGATTTTTGCGTACGGGGTTCGTGCTCATGATATAATGGAAGGAAGAAAGATCTTACTGACATTTTCTGACACCGAGCCGTTATTTGACTTCGTGATTTGATTTTATCAATAGTTTTCCCATTTTTTTGACAGACATTTTGTCACTTGTCTAATTCAAGCACAAACCATATCTTTTCGTTAAGAGTAAATAAATAATTTTGATATTTTTCTTAACAAACATTATCTACAACGAATGTACAACTTAAGCTAATTTTGTAAGAATTTTAATTTTCACCTATGTATGAATGTATGTATGTATACATATATGTATACATATAAGCATATTTCAACTCTGTTTCAACTTAAAATACACTAACGTATACTTTTCTAACGCATCCTTAAGCTTATTCAAAAGTGGATTGTTTATTTGTAGGTAAATATTTCACCTTTCGTGTTCGTTTGCTTTTACCTTAATTACTTTGTGAGTCTGAAATATCTACTAAATATGTAAATATGATTTATTAAAATAAATTCAGAAATTATTTTTAACCCTTATGTTTTACTTCTTTATTCATTTCAATTTGTATATTTTTTCCAAGAAATTAATTATTTATTTTGTTTCTTTTCCAAATCAGCTGATTTTGACATTTGTATAAATACCAAGCATACCAACTTTCAAATGTTAATTAAAGTGTGCATAAAGTCAATAAAGCATTTTATTCGCACTTATATTGTTGCGCTAGGTATAGATTAGTCTGCTATTACACGATGAATCTGGATGCATGCATGTGCCTTCATCGAACTCTTCTTTAACTCTTCTTCCACTGATTTAAGTGCTATTACACGTTGAAACCAGATTCATGAATCCAATTTGACAGTTTTCTTTAATATTCATTTCGGTATTGGTCAGTATGTGTGCTCTTTAAAATAAAGAAACAATAACAAAGAAGTATTTCTGTGCGTTACATTGAAGTTCACTTCTGGCACAACGAAATTATATGAAGCAGAATAGAAGAAAAGCGGACAAGAGAAACGTCAAATTGTTGCGTCGAAAATCTTACCCACTCGACCTATGTCAGTTTTTTTCCATCTCATCTTCCGATTTTTTTTTTTTCTCTTTTGCACTTACGTTATTCAGAAAGTCGCACACGTCTAGGTGCATGTTTAATAGCAGACTTACCAATAAAATACGCCTTTGTATTTTTTAGTACTAAAAAATTTTCAAACATGAATTTTATGAACAGTTTTATCTAATAACATTCATTTTTTTATTTCTTTGCCTATTACATAAGAGCATACATAGAACATAGACCACTTGGTTCTGTTGGTCTTTTTCCGTCTGAAAAAGGACCCTTTTAGTAGCTACATATTTTTTCCATTTTTTTGTCTTTTCTTGAGATGAAACCTGTCCAGTTACATTTCAATTATTAGAAGGCATTTACATCATAACAATGTCATATAAAGATCCTCGGTTAAGAACCCACTTTAATAACCTTCTCAATTCTTTAATTCAGCCTCCACAAGATTCGATTGACCCAACAGCTCGAAGTTAATGACCACAGACAACGCCGCACAGTGGGGCCATTTTTATGGGAGAGTGGAAAAAAGTCCATAAGAACCGAACTACTTAACCGATTTGGATGAAATTTTCAGATATGAAAGTAATTTTGGAAAGAAAGCACCACAGTTAATGTTCACCGAGTGCCACGCCTACTAACGAACAAATCGTCAAAATTGGTAAAAATCCAGGGTTTGTTCCAAGTAAAGGTTAAAGATTGTGCTTTTTTTGAAGGAAGTTGGCAATTCAAATTTTCCACATCCACTTTTTGGGCGTCTTTTACTATTTTTAAAATTTTTTTGTAATATGTAGGTACTTGTTTTGTATGGAGGCAGTCATTTTTAGTGCAATAAAATCGGCACCAACCACCTAATTTAAATAAAATATTTTCAAATATTATAAAGGATAGTTTAAGAAATTATAACAACAAATTGCTATTCACTGACACGCCCACATAAAAGTTTATCTAAGTTCCAAAGTTGGTTAAACAAATTTTATTTTTTTTTTCTCGAAAAGGAAAATTAAATAAAATGCTTGACTATATCCAAAGAGGTGGTGGTTAATCATAAAAATAATGTAACCATTAAAAGCTGGCAAGTGTTAATTTACAAACGCATCGTCAAACATTTATGAATGCATCAAACCAAGAACACTTTTAATATTCAGTGTTTACTACTGAAACATGCATCAAATAATGCGAAAACTTCTAGTAACGCAGAACCAAAAAAAAATGCACAACATTTTTGAAGAACAAGTACACAAAAAAAAGTTAAATTTATGTTCATATTAATTTAGAAATGTGTATAAGTTCGCCCACTTTGCATTTAATTCTTACCGATGTGAAATTTCACTCTGTGTTAACAAAAAAAAAACTAAAAAAGGGCGCTAATTAATTCAATATTGTTGTAATAATATTGCTAGCCGTAAGTAAATATTTTAATTTTTTTCAATTATTGAATAAATATTATACAGTTACACATACAACAGAAATACAATACAAATACAATACAAATACAATACAAATACAATACAAATACAATACAAATACAATACAAATACAATACAAATACAATACAAATACAATACAAATACAATACAAATACAATACAAATACAATACAAATACAATACAAATACAATACAAATACAATACAAATACAATACAAATACAATACAAATACAATACAAATACAATACAAATACAATACAAATACAATACAAATACAATACAAATACAATACAAATACAATACAAATACAATACAAATACAATACAAATACAATACAAATACAATACAAATACAATACAAATACAATACAAATACAATACAAATACAATACAAATACAATACAAATACAATACTATACAATACAAATACAATACAAATACAATACAAATACAATACAAATACAATACAAATACAATACAAATACAATACAAATACAATACAAATACAATACAAATACAATACAAATACAATACAAATACAATACAAATACAATACAAATACAATACAAATACAATACAAATACAATACAAATACAATACAAATACAATACAAATACAATACAAATACAATACAAATACAATACAAATACAATACAAATACAATACAAATACAATACAAATACAATACAAATACAATACAAATACAATACAAATACAATACAAATACAATACAAATACAATACAAATACAATACAAATACAATACAAATACAATACAAATACAATACAAATACAATACAAATACAATACAAATACAATACAAATACAATACAAATACAATACAAATACAATACAAATACAATACAAATACAATACAAATACAATACAAATACAATACAAATACAATACAAATACAATACAAATACAATACAAATACAATACAAATACAATACAAATACAATACAAATACAATACAAATACAATACAAATACAATACAAATACAATACAAATACAATACAAATACAATACAAATACAATACAAATACAATACAAATACAATACAAATACAATACAAATACAATACAAATACAATACAAATACAATACAAATACAATACAAATACAATACAAATACAATACAAATACAATACAAATACAATACAAATACAATACAAATACAATACAAATACAATACAAATACAATACAAATACAATACAAATACAATACAAATACAATACAAATACAATACAAATACAATACAAATACAATACAAATACAATACAAATACAATACAAATACAATACAAATACAATACAAATACAATACAAATACAATACAAATACAATACAAATACAATACAAATACAATACAAATACAATACAAATACAATACAAATACAATACAAATACAATACAAATACAATACAAATACAATACAAATACAATACAAATACAATACAAATACAATACAAATACAATACAAATACAATACAAATACAATACAAATACAATACAAATACAATACAAATACAATACAAATACAATACAAATACAATACAAATACAATACAAATACAATACAAATACAATACAAATACAATACAAATACAATACAAATACAATACAAATACAATACAAATACAATACAAATACAATACAAATACAATACAAATACAATACAAATACAATACAAATACAATACAAATACAATACAAATACAATACAAATACAATACAAATACAATACAAATACAATACAAATACAATACAAATACAATACAAATACAATACAAATACAATACAAATACAATACAAATACAATACAAATACAATACAAATACAATACAAATACAATACAAATACAATACAAATACAATACAAATACAATACAAATACAATACAAATACAATACAAATACAATACAAATACAATACAAATACAATACAAATACAATACAAATACAATACAAATACAATACAAATACAATACAAATACAATACAAATACAATACAAATACAATACAAATACAATACAAATACAATACAAATACAATACAAATACAATACAAATACAATACAAATACAATACAAATACAATACAAATACAATACAAATACAATACAAATACAATACAAATACAATACAAATACAATACAAATACAATACAAATACAATACAAATACAATACAAATACAATACAAATACAATACAAATACAATACAAATACAATACAAATACAATACAAATACAATACAAATACAATACAAATACAATACAAATACAATACAAATACAATACAAATACAATACAAATACAATACAAATACAATACAAATACAATACAAATACAATACAAATACAATACAAATACAATACAAATACAATACAAATACAATACAAATACAATACAAATACAATACAAATACAATACAAATACAATACAAATACAATACAAATACAATACAAATACAATACAAATACAATACAAATACAATACAAATACAATACAAATACAATACAAATACAATACAAATACAATACAAATACAATACAAATACAATACAAATACAATACAAATACAATACAAATACAATACAAATACAATACAAATACAATACAAATACAATACAAATACAATACAAATACAATACAAATACAATACAAATACAATACAAATACAATACAAATACAATACAAATACAATACAAATACAATACAAATACAATACAAATACAATACAAATACAATACAAATACAATACAAATACAATACAAATACAATACAAATACAATACAAATACAATACAAATACAATACAAATACAATACAAATACAATACAAATACAATACAAATACAATACAAATACAATACAAATACAATACAAATACAATACAAATACAATACAAATACAATACAAATACAATACAAATACAATACAAATACAATACAAATACAATACAAATACAATACAAATACAATACAAATACAATACAAATACAATACAAATACAATACAAATACAATACAAATACAATACAAATACAATACAAATACAATACAAATACAATACAAATACAATACAAATACAATACAAATACAATACAAATACAATACAAATACAATACAAATACAATACAAATACAATACAAATACAATACAAATACAATACAAATACAATACAAATACAATACAAATACAATACAAATACAATACAAATACAATACAAATACAATACAAATACAATACAAATACAATACAAATACAATACAAATACAATACAAATACAATACAAATACAATACAAATACAATACAAATACAATACAAATACAATACAAATACAATACAAATACAATACAAATACAATACAAATACAATACAAATACAATACAAATACAATACAAATACAATACAAATACAATACAAATACAATACAAATACAATACAAATACAATACAAATACAATACAAATACAATACAAATACAATACAAATACAATACAAATACAATACAAATACAATACAAATACAATACAAATACAATACAAATACAATACAAATACAATACAAATACAATACAAATACAATACAAATACAATACAAATACAATACAAATACAATACAAATACAATACAAATACAATACAAATACAATACAAATACAATACAAATACAATACAAATACAATACAAATACAATACAAATACAATACAAATACAATACAAATACAATACAAATACAATACAAATACAATACAAATACAATACAAATACAATACAAATACAATACAAATACAATACAAATACAATACAAATACAATACAAATACAATACAAATACAATACAAATACAATACAAATACAATACAAATACAATACAAATACAATACAAATACAATACAAATACAATACAAATACAATACAAATACAATACAAATACAATACAAATACAATACAAATACAATACAAATACAATACAAATACAATACAAATACAATACAAATACAATACAAATACAATACAAATACAATACAAATACAATACAAATACAATACAAATACAATACAAATACAATACAAATACAATACAAATACAATACAAATACAATACAAATACAATACAAATACAATACAAATACAATACAAATACAATACAAATACAATACAAATACAATACAAATACAATACAAATACAATACAAATACAATACAAATACAATACAAATACAATACAAATACAATACAAATACAATACAAATACAATACAAATACAATACAAATACAATACAAATACAATACAAATACAATACAAATACAATACAAATACAATACAAATACAATACAAATACAATACAAATACAATACAAATACAATACAAATACAATACAAATACAATACAAATACAATACAAATACAATACAAATACAATACAAATACAATACAAATACAATACAAATACAATACAAATACAATACAAATACAATACAAATACAATACAAATACAATACAAATACAATACAAATACAATACAAATACAATACAAATACAATACAAATACAATACAAATACAATACAAATACAATACAAATACAATACAAATACAATACAAATACAATACAAATACAATACAAATACAATACAAATACAATACAAATACAATACAAATACAATACAAATACAATACAAATACAATACAAATACAATACAAATACAATACAAATACAATACAAATACAATACAAATAAAATACAAATACAATACAAATACAATACAAATACAATACAAATACAATACAAATACAATA